>OX422217.1:107356102-107728602 GCA_949130495.1 Sambucus nigra | reverse complement strand
AATATCGTCTATGAATACGATCACAAACTGGTCGAGAAAATCCCTGAACACCCTGTTCATGAGATCCATGAACACTGTTGGCCCATTAGTCAGACCAAATGGCATCACCCTAAAGTCATAAGATCCATACCGCATCAAGAATGTGGTCTTAGGAATGTCCTCCTACCTGATGTGTAACTAATGATACCCCGATCTCATATCTATCTTAGAGAAGTACGTTGCTACTCTCAACTAGTCGAACAAGTCATCGTTTCTATGCAATGGATACTTATTTCATATTGTGACTTTTCTTATCTCCCTGTAGTCCAGACAAAATGAAGGGGCCCATCTCTCTTTTTCATAAACAATATCGGTGCATGACACGCCGATGTACTCTGCCTAATAAAATCCTATCCCAAGAGTTACTGAATCCGATCCCTCAATTCCCGCATCTCTAACAAGGCCATGCGATACGGTGCTCGAGTAATCAGTTTAGTCCCAGGAGCTAACTCGATAACAAACTCTATCTCCCGACTAGGTGGTAGCCCAAGTATCTCCTAAAACACATCTGGAAACTCCCTCACTATCGAAATCGATTTCAAGGAAATAACCACCTCACATGAGGTCTCTTCCTCAATATAATACAGGTGCGTGGTCGATCCTCCCTCTGGAAGGGGCATCGCCACGAGGAACATCTCCTGTCCTGAGATAGAAAACACAAATGGTCCTATTATAGCAATCCACCATTGTCCGGTACCCTGGAAACCAATACATAACCAAAATGGCATTGTAGGCCTCTTTTTCTTTTCAAATGTGTTTTAAGGATGTAAAAAAAAAATTTACAATTTTTTTTCTAAATTTTAACATGCACCAAATTTGTGAACTAATTTGAATTAAGTCCAATTTTATCTTGTTTTATCCTAAACATGCATCTAGGTGATTAAAGCAAGTAAAATAAATAAGTTCACAACACTGGATGTACGAGGAAACTACAAAGGCAAAAAACCTTATACAACCCAAGCCAGACAATCACTATGATGTTACCAAGGAAGACAGACAAACAGGCTTACACAATGATAGATCCCCATAAGCCTTGATGATCTTCTTCTCTTTAACTGCTCCTCAATAGTGCCCACGTAGAAATCCTTCTAATATACCTATCCACAACACACGCGTCCACGAGTGCCTCAGTGTCGACAAATGCAGCATGACAAATCGTCTACGATTCGGAACATGGACTCCTCCGTTTCTTCACCGCAAAACCCAACGATCAATGTTCAAAGTGATGAACAAACCCTTTTTTTGGTAATTAAAGTATATATTAAAAAAGGAATAACTATACAAGAGAAAAGACCAAGGCCACTAGAAACAAGCTTCTAGGCCAATAAAAAACACACAACAACACAAAGCTCAAAGGCCTTCACATATCAAGCCCAAGGACAAACCCTACTCATACAATAAGGACCGAGGCAGGCCCCATAGACTACTACCCATCCAGTTTTCATAAGATCTTCTAAACTTTTTCCATCTTCTCGATTTGGCTTGGACCATCTCTTCTATTCCTCTGATCAAATCCCCAAAGTTCCTAGCACCCCTGTTGTGGAATTTATTGTTTCTTTCCATCCAAATATAGTGAGAACTTTGCCTAAAGAACACTACTTAGGGGGAAACGAAAGGACGCTCTCTCTTATCTCTAAAAACACCAACCAAACACCACCCTTCTACCACCACCACCACCTCCCCCTCCCCCTCCTCCCTTTACTCACCCCAGCTACTCTTTCCACACTCATCCATGCCTGGGCATGCCATGTTACCTATTTTTGATGTTGTTGCTATTCCCATCGAACCCTCCAACCCATATGTGTTTGCCATAGCGGCCTCTACTAGAGGGGATAAACTTGAAGAAGGTCAAGTTACTGCGTTGGATGCCGGTATAATCAAAACAAACTCCCATGTGTCCAGGTTACTAGAGCTAAATGATGAGAAAAATGTATACTATGAGTTTCTGAAAAGCAAAGGGTATTCCTATGACGATATTAACACACTTGCTCCATGAAAACCACCTCTAATGGCAGTGCTCAACCCTCAACCCCCAAGGAGGTCCCCTGAGTGTCGTTAACTGCCAAAAGTACAACTAACGGTACTTTAGGGGGTGCTGGTTGGTCGATGAAAAGGTGTCAGAAAATCTTGGGAAGGATAAAGCAAACCCCACTTCACCTAATAATGTACATGTGCCAGCTCGTTCGTGGAGTAAAGTGGTTTCTTCCAAACATGTACCCAAGTTGAACCTCACTTACCACAAGCCAGCTCTGGTGAACGACAAAATCACCGTTGCTCCTCCTTTGGATGTTGCTCATAAAGGTTACTCAAAATGGGAAAACATCTTTGTTGGATGTTTCTTGGGGAGAAAACTACCATACTCTCACGTCTGCAACGTCGCCCATAAGCTATGGGATATCTATGGACTCATGGACATTCTAGCCCATGACAACGGCTTTTTTCTTTTTTGTGTTTGGCAATATGACCATGCGAGATGAGGTCCAAGACTCCGGGCCTTGATTCTGCTCAGGTAACCCTATTATTCTACAAAGATGGATGCCTAATTTTAAATATAACAAAGAAATAACAAAGAAGTTACTAGTTTGGATTATATTCCATAATATACCTGTCCAGTTGTGGACTAAAAAAGGCCTAAGTTTCGTTGCTAGCTCATTGGGTATAGATATGCTGACGGCGTCACTGAAAAAATGAAGAGGATAATCTACGCTAGAACATGTGTGGAACTGGAGGTGAGATCTGAGTTCCCAAAAACCATTGATGTGGTGATGGAGGACGGTCAGACAACCAAGATTGGGGCATATTTGATCACTCTATTCTCAATTGTTCTAAAACCAAGAAAATGTGGGTTCACAAAGAAAACAAGGAGGAATCATACCTAGTCCCAAAACATAGCGAGGTCATGAAGGCAATGAAGGAAGGTTGGACTATTATTAACAGGAAAAACATTAGTGCTGACGCTACTCCTCATGCCCCACTCTCTATCCCCTATAAGAATGGCATAGCTCCGGTTGTGGGGCTCTCTAACAAGCTGGAAATCAATCATGACTATTATATTGAAGACATAGATGAAGCCTCCACTTCATACAAGATGCCACTATCCCCTATAATCAAAATGACCAATACTTTTGAGGTGTTCAATGGTGATAATGAAAAATGTGATGACACTCCTGAAACCCTCTGGGCTAGCACTCAAGGTAACAGCTGTGGATGAATTAGTTGACATGAAAAAGATTAACTCTAACCTCAATCCTAGCAACAAAAATAGTGGGAAATGAAAAGGAAAGAAGAAATCTGGAGGCAAACCCAAGAAATCCTCATGACCAAATTAGCTTCTTGGAATATTAGGGGACTTAACTCTCCTCATAAACAAGTTGAAATTAAGAGGCTCAGAGCTGAGTATAAGCTATCCCTTATCTGTATCTTTGAATCCAAAGTCAGAAGACACCACTTTGAAGAAATCTCCTAGAACTTCTTCAAAAATTGAGAAGTTTTATCGTAACTTTTTTCAAAATTATCAGTATAACAATTTTGAGAATTATTGTTATAATATTTCGGAGAACTATTATCACAATAGTTTTCAACATTTTTATTATAATAATTTTGAGCCATTTTGTCATTAGAATAATTTTTTCATGCCCCTAAATCATTTGTCTGACTCTGTAAATACTCACCAAAAGTCATTTTGTTAATTTCATTATTCTCATTTTGTAAGTATTCACCAGAAGTCATAGGTTTGGGGGGATTTTGAAAATTATTATTATGAGAAGATTGTGATCCATAATACCATTACAATCACAAAGAATACTATAATAAGACATGATTACTCGAAGTGATTTGCAGATGAAAACTCCACAAAGTTGTATGCGGATTAAAACCCAATCTTCTTGGAGATCAATTGTTCAAGTCTATAAAAAAAGTTTAAATATATATGCACAGAGCAATAAATAAATTAAATTCAGAAATGAAAAGTTCCCCAACAATGGCGCCATTTTGATGGTGTGCTTGAGCGAAGAAATAAAATAATTAAATTTTAGAGCAAATCGTTCTTCGACAACTGTGCCATTTTCATATGGGTGAAAAATGAGTGGTCGTGTAAGGACACTATTGTTGGTTGGTTTACCACCTCATTGTAAAAATCTAGATAATTACTACACTTATTTTATAAGTACAGTGGTGCTTAGGGTATCGAATCCATAGAGAACGTTGTTTAGAGTTAAATCGATTTATTACTTTAAAATATAAAAGGGTAAAAGATGATGATTTTTTTGTTTTTAAATTTTTTTATACTACAATTAATCTAGGCAAATGTTTAGACTAAATTAACTAACAAATACAAAAAATTATAGGTTGAGAATTAAATCCCCCACCTCGAAATACATAGTATACATGGTTATATGGTTAGATAGATCTTAAATATGATTAATAGTCATTTAAATAATTATTTCAACCCAGAGTGTCACTCCCTAAATTTCAATAAAAGTATAAATACGGTTTGGTGTCAATAATATCCCTAAAATTACACACGCAAGGTCATAAATATGGTGCGTACATGATATAACCCATTAAGATTCTAATGTGTAAACTCGAAAATAATTAACCCATCAAAACGAGTCTTATTCCATTATGCCATAGCGAGGCAAATATATACCCAAGGTGAGTTCCTTAATCTCAACCTTACTTAAATATCTAGAAAGCCTATTTAAATAATTAAATAAAACAATATATGAGAGAAAATGGTAAAAATAATTGACAACAAATTATTCTAACAATACTTACTTGAACACGTATGAAATAAAAAATGAGAAGAATTTAGATTAAATACTTCAATGTGTCATGCAATCTTCGTATTATAACCTCTTAGATCTTTCAAAAAATGCTAGATTACTAAAGATTTTAAACCTGTACTAATGGAACTCTAATGTAACACCCCGTGATTTTATTATTTAATTTAATTTAATTAATTAATTGGAATATTCGAGAAAAATAAATTTTTGGATTTTATAATTTTTATTAGTTAAATATGTTGGTTATGATTTTAAAAGAATAAAACTTCAAGCAGAATTAAAATCGGAGTTAAAGAGGATTTTATAATGATTTTTAAATATTTGTCCCTTATAATTTTTAAGTCGAACTGTCAGGTTTTCTGGGCGATCGATCGTTCGACGCCAGGGATGGATCGATCGATCTCTTCAGTAATCGTGCACTGCAAGTTGTTTTTAATTAGAGTTTGTTTAGGATTAGGACTCCTAATCACTATATAACCTTGTTAATCCGTAGGGGGACTTCTCGAAATCACTTTTATGCAAGTTTTTCTCCAGAGAACACTTCCAAAATATTTTTCCTCTCACTCATAATCATCAACCTTCTACACAATCAAGTTTTTTTGTCACAAGTTTTGGGAGGCTTAATTGGAGTTTAATCAAGTTTGTTCAAGAACTCTTCTTAACTAATTTTTCGAGAGGAGTCCAGATTTCTAATCAGATTTTCAACACGATCTTCACAGGCATGAATACTCTATTATTTTCCTTTAGTATTATGCGTTTTAAGTGTCACCTAAACACTTAATTACATGTTTTCTTAAAAATAATTAGTAACTTAATTAGAAAAAAAGTGGACACTAACTATGGGGTTGTTTTTATAAAACCTTTTAATCTGAATAATATTCTTAACCCTTTGGGTACGTAGGATTCATAAGTATTTTGGGTTTTATTGATGTAGGTTGCATGTAGAAAAACCCTAGTTTTGAAATAAATGGATTTGGGGGCTTATAACTCATGTAGTTTGTGTTGAAACAATGAAATTAGAATTTTGATGTTTTAAATGATGAAATAGCAGTATATTTAATTTAAATAATTAAACGAGATTAATTAGATGTTTATGACGAGGTGATAATTAAATAAAGATTTAATTAAATTGGACTATCATGCGTAGTTTTATACGTTGATTAATTATTCTTGTTTGTGTGACTTGTTGGTATTATTGTATTGCCTTTGTGATGACGGGTTGTTGGGTAATTTTTGCTCTCCCTATATTTTAGGATGCCTTCTAGGTATGGGACTAGTGGGTAGGCCTTTTGATGATTTACGCCTTCTAGGTATGGGACTAGTGAGGGTAGATTATCACATTTTTATCATCTTGGGGGTGGGCTGATTTTTGGTACTTTTTCATCGTTACGCTAGCAGGCATGAGACTAGGTCAAAGTTAAGGTTAGAAATTCTTCCTATATATAGGGTAGGACGTAATAATAACTTGGGGATCCTTAGTTATGGGACTAAGGGGTATTTTGAGGATCTCACATCGATTAAAAGGGTGGGGTGATTATAAATTGAGAATTAATGCCTAAGATAAAAACGGGTATTAAAATTTATGGCGACATAATGTGTTGGGGTCGACAGTTTAAACGGGTCAGAGGGAAATTTATGTCGTGTCTTGTGTGAAATCTTGTCATGTGTCGGGGTCGATAGTTTAAACGGGTCAGAGGGTAATTGACAAGGGGAAGTGTGACACTTTAATAAAAAGTGAGAACAATAATAAAAATTGGTTAATTTAATAAATTAACATCGTAGGACTTGGGAATTTTAAAATCATATTGGTGTCCCTTTTAAACGGGGATCTCTACGGGTAGTTAGTAATTTATATTTATCGCATTATTTATTCCGTTTAATTTAAAATATTCTATTATGATATTTATTGCGTATAATGCTATTGTCTAGGTTTAAGGATCCTATTTGAGGGGAGTAGTGTGTATTCTTGCTCGGGTCTTTGGCTCTGACCCATGCGTTGATTAACCTTTTTCAGGATAAGATTTGGTGAAGCTGCATAGGATTATTGAAGTTATCATTTGGAGGTGCAGCTGGAGTTATTTATTTTTATGGCATAGTTTAGTTAGACTTTCCTTTCCAGCCGTACTTAATTATGAGACTTCATTAGAGTTTTATTGGGCCATTCGGTTCCAAAGTTGTTTAGAGGATTTCTGTTGGATTATTCAGATCTTTATTATTCAGATTTTATTTAATCATTATTGGAGATTGGATTTATTCGGAGTTTTAGCATGTGATGGATCTTTTATCGCTTAGTTGTTTATGATCATTTGAGATTGATTCAATTATGTATCTTATGGACTGATTTATTTATGTCTCATATCTGTCTCATGATAAGAATGATATTTATTTAGATCGCGCCCGACATAGTTCGACGGCGGTGGCTGGCTACCCCGTCTGTCAAATTTTGCGGGGTGTGACATCTAAGAGAACTACTTAAACTGAGATAAAACTAGTCTTAAATAAAGTTTGGTGTCTTCGAAGTGGTCAGGCCGAGCTTGATTTTATATACTTTTTGATTTAACCTAAACGGATTGATTTGTTGGGATCCGGATCGATCTGTCCCGAATCGATCTTCTTGTTCTCGGATCAATCCAGCCATATTATATTCTACTCTTCCTTTGATGTAGTTTACTCTTTCTACTTCAATAAAACGAAAACAACCATAACTTCTTCGTTCGGACTCGGAAATCAGAATCCACATGGAGATAATACAATACTCTGCATGTTGGCACTTTGAAAAAATCTGAACTTTGAAAGTTGAATTTACTAATTTTCCCTTGAAAGCGCATTTGTGGATATTTCTTGTTCATATTGCTTCTAAACTTCGCTGTTAGCTTCTCAATCCTAGTGAATACTCAAATAAATCTTTCAAAAGCGATTAATGATGAATATAAATGTTATATAGTAAATGAGTATGAGTAGTGGGATACAACAAACATGGGACTACAATATTAAATAGAAAAGGGGTAATAAAATACAATATTTAACACTAATCAACCGTTGAAAAATTCCCTGGGGTTTTGTTTGAGCTGTTCAGGATCTTGATGAGTTACTTCTAACTCTTCATTACACTTGTACTGAGTAATGAATTACCTTTTTATGTCTTCCCAACTACGAATCCAAGATTCTTCTAGTGATAGGAACCAGTGAAGGGCGCTTTCTTTGAGAGTATGTTGGAAGATCTGAGCCATTATTTCTTTCACAGCCCCGAGTAGGCTCATGGAATAGTGGAAGTTATGAAGATGAACGATGGTAGGTCTACTATCTACAAACATCTCTATATTGGGCATTTTGAATTTTCAAGCTGCTTGAATTTTGTGTAAGGGGACATGTGGGTGTATCCACGTAGTTCTTGAGATCTTAACTTGGTCAAACTTCTTGGAAATGAACTTGAGATCCTCTTTGACTCATTTTAGTTATTATTCCTTAGGTTCGACATGGATAAGAATGGGTAAGTTAGCCTCGCGCTAAGAAAGGTTTGACAACAGTAGATCCGTGAATAATGGCCCATTGACAGGTGAAATGCCAGAAGGATGACGAGCTTATTAATACTATTTGAGAGCCTATATAGGTTTGATAATTTATGATCCCACAACACAGGGAAAGGAAAAATTTGATTCTAGAACCTTTAGGATCTCATCCCTATTTCTATGGATTTCTTGGACATCGCTTGCCGACTGTCAATCTTTGTGGCAAGACCAACAGATTTGGCTGGGCATTTGCATTCTGATTAGGGTTCTCCATGGGAAATAATCGGTAAGACCAATTGGTTTCTACTGAAGTGGATGATGAGGGTGTAGAACTCCGGGGTGGCTTGATAGAAAATCTGAGCCAATATAGAGCGAGACCAAGGAGTGCATTTGCACCTAAGAGGGAAATAATTTTTTTGTTTTTATTGAAAAAGAATATGCTTGGTTTTTTTGAAAAGGGGGGAATATATTTTTGGCATTTTTGAAAAAAATGGAAAGAAAAATCCCTAGTGTAGTTGTTATCATTGTGTTTTATCTAAGGTGTAAATGAAATACCTGATAGGACTTGAGTCTAGGAAGGAGTGAGGGTAGTGATGAAAAACACGGCTTGACTTGTTTTTAGACTCGCGGACAGGGTCCTACTTTAAAAACAGGCGAAATAGTGCAAAATTTGGGTGGTAAGATGACACAAAATTTTGGCAGAGTTTCACATTGGAACTGATAATAAAGGTATGAGTGTTATAGGGCTAACACCTATATAAGATTTATGCATGGCATATATAAGGTTTGTGCATGGCGGGTTAGTATAAGGGTTCCTCCCTTTGGCATGACTTTTACTATATACATCTTGCTTATAAGGGCAATCATTCATCGGTACATGTGGAAAATCCATTTGATATACCTGAGTGTATGTGAATAGCCTCACGATATACCTCATATTGATAGTACATGTGAGAGCGAATTTGATATAATCGACATGCGTGAACGAGTTCCGTACTATGTACCTCCGTCACGAGTTTGGTCAAATGGTACGATGTGGGGGAACTGTTTGATATATGTCGAAGGTACTAGAGGGTGGGAGTCATATAGCTTAGGTTAATCATACCCCATAGAACCGACAACCTATCATAAAGTGACTCCCTAATACGTGATAAAAATAGGGTCAAAATGTAGTGTTCACGTGAAGTAGTGCAAAATTCGTGAGTATTGATTGGTATGTTTATGCAAAGTTTGGTGTGTGCTAAGAGAGATATGTACAACTACTAAGCATAAAGCATGAGAATATACACGAATGGTAGGTGATAGAAGAGCGAAGTGTACAAGAAGAATAAAGTGAGCATATATGTACAAGTAATATTGAGTATGTGCAAGTCAACAAAACACCATGATATGAACAAGATGTGAAACACGTGGATACACACAAGTGAGATGTAGTATAGATATATATACAAAGTGGGAGTAACATGGGAATGTGTAAGTGGAGGAAATATGGAGATATGTGCAAGTGACATGAAATATATACATGAAGCATGTGGTATATACAAATGATGTGAAACATGTGATGGGTGAAGCACATGACATATACAAGTGGGAATATGCATGGATATCTACAAGTGTCATGGAGTACGTGAGAAAATGTGGACGAGTGTAATGAAACATGGTGAATATATACAAGAGAGTGTGAGATATGTGAATATATCGTGAGTATATATACATGATGAGAAAATGAGCACGGTGAAGGAAAAGTGTATACATGGATAATGTGACATAAGTATGTCACTTGAGATTAAGAATAATATACCAGTAGAAATATATACACACATGTAGAAAAATAGAGAGAGGGAGAAATGGAAAATAAAGCCCATGTAAATAAAGTCTATTCTTAAAAAAATCCCCAATAGAATTGCCACTGTGGCCAATCGAACGAGATCTCCCCAAAAGACTTTAAGTGAAGATGGGGTCAAGGAAGAAGACTCCTTTTCCTCCACTCGTGTGACATTCATGGGATCTTGAAGGACATAAAAATGTTAGTAGTCCAGGAGTGAGAAAATGTAAATGTTGGATCCGTCAGCCTATTTTACTCAAAACAATCAAAAGATATAGTTGTCCCCAAAGAAATGACATAAAAGACTAACTGATACATAAGAAACCAAGTAGATCAAACGCTCGAGGATTAAGTTACGGTGTGGGAAGGTGTTAGTCACCCAATCCACCCTTTCGATCTCTCATGGACTATAAAAATATTCTCTTTCTCTTAAAATATGTAATTACGTGTATAATACGTGTGGGTGAAAGAATGTATTTATATGTGAAAAAGTGAGTCAGGAGCGAAATCATCATGTCTGCACCATAGAAAAGAAGGGAAAGAATCGTTCGAATGAGTAAAATTAAAAGAAACTAGAAAAATATAAAGTTAGCCAAAGTATAAGATATACGCCGGATCGTAATCCACTACGAAATAGTGAATACATGTGTCTAATGGGACCGCTGAAAAAGGAGACGAAATGAAAATGGCTACATTATGAGCAATGCACCGGATCGTGACTCATTATAAATGAGTGAGCATGTGTGTTTTATAAGATCGCTAAAAAGAAAAATAGATAAACTAATATATATGTAAAATAATAGTAAAAATGAGAAGAATAAAATTAGGAAAAGGATGACTCGAAACCAAATGTCTAAATAAACAGAAATACATAAGTCTGAAATAAACGGGCAACATGCTCAACTAACAACTGAAACAAAGTACCTAGTTTAGATAGCAATAAATGAACCGACTACTCTAAATCCCACAAGCCTCCACGTGAGCTGCAGCTACATATCCCTTGAAAGAGTAATCATCCTTGGCACCCCTGTGGCTGGACACCAAACTTTTTGAAAATATTTGGTGCACGTCAGAGCCCAAAGGCATTGAAAAATATTTAGCAAGTGTATAATATGCAGTTATTGAAAATGTAAACAAGTATTTATATTTAAAGTGATAACGCACTCACATGAGATAATCCTCACCCTTCATCTAATGTGCGCACCTAACGTATGCTCTTAACCCTCCTAGTTATGCTACCCTGCCTAACTAGCCTCATTCCTAATTTGTAACGCATTGCCCTACCTCGAGTATTGTATATCACTGATTTGATACTTAGCTTACTTATTTTCTTAATTCATTATCTCATTACTATTTTTTTGACAACGAGGATATTAATCCCCGATTATTATAAAGGAGTTAGGAGAAAAAGCCTCTCCTAGGTGGCTTTATAATGCATAATTCTAAAACTTGGAAGACAAAACTTATCTAACTATATGAAACCTTTTGTCAACATAGGCAAATCAGAATAGAATAGTACATAGAAAATTTCTTCGAAAAAGAAGCTAAACAAGCTAAATAACCAGCTACACTATTGCATTGTCTCCAAATATGCTCAATTTTGCTATCACTTTTCTGCAAGAATTCCCAAATCTCTTTGATCAGAGTGATTGTCTTCCAAGGAGGTTTCCAAATGTTTCCAATCATGTTGAACACATCCTTAGAATTAGTCTCAATAATGAACTTGGAAAAACCTTTTTCAACACAAAGAAGAAGACCAGTTTTAACTGCCAAAATCTCAGCCATCATACTTGAATTATGATCAATATAAGATGAGAAAGCCTTGAGAAGATTTCCTTGATCATTTATGAGAACACCTCCCATACCACTTGGACCTGGATTGCCTTTGCTGGAACCATCCACATTCAATTTCAAACAACCTGTATTTGGTTTAGTCCCCTTGGTAGTAATGAATTTAGGTTGTTTGAACTTTGATCTGGAATTTCTGAATAATGTCCAAGTTCGAAGTTTTAAAAGGACTACAAAAACTTATGGAAGCAATGATATCAGTCATTGAAAACTGAACATTCTTAATGATTGTTTGCACATCCATAGCTATATTCTTAAAGACACTTCTACATCTAGCTTTCCAAAATAATGCCCAAGTTCAAAGTTTTAAAAGGACTACATAAACTTATGGAAGCACTGATATTATTCATTGAAAACTGAACATTCTTAATGATTGTTTGTACATCCATAGCTATATTCTCAAAGACACTTCTACATCTAGCTTTCCAAATTTCCCACATAATCACCATGGGTAATGAATGATGAATGAATTTCATAAAATCAAGATGAGTTGAGTGAATCCACCAAGCCATAATCATTGATTTGACATAATTAAAGGAAGGAATGGTATCCACAAATTTCAAAAAGTGTTTCCAAAATTGATTTGCTAACTTACATTTAACCAACAAATGATTTAATGATTCTTCTTCATTTCCAAAGCATTGACATTTGGAGCATATTCTAATACCAATTCTATGAATATTATCATCAGTTGGAATAGCTTTAAAGAAACATTTCCAAATGAAAATGGAAATTATTATGGGAATGTACTTAGACCATGTCATTTTCCAAGACATAGATTCAATACCAGACCCTCTGATCAAATTAAAAGATGACTTTATGCTGAATTTACCATCAAGAGTTGCATCCCAATACGTGTCTTGATCAACTGTAACTGAATGCTATTGAACTTCTTCTTAAACTTGCCTAATTCTTTTCATCATATGATAGCCAATAAAATATCTAGGATTTATTTACTAGTTCTTCATGAAATTAGCCCATACACCTTTAGAATTTTTCAATCTCCAAGCCAGCTTATAAGAGAATGCTGTAGTAATATCTTCTAAGTTTCTGACATCAAGACCACCATCTGAAATAGGCATACATATCTGATTCCAACTGATCCAGGCCTTCTTATTTCCTCTAATACCATCAGACCTCCAAAAGAATTTGATAAAAATTGAATGAATTCGATTGATAATTGCTTTTGGGGGATTTAAAGTAGCTAGAGTAAAGATTGGAATTGAAGAGAGAACATGGTTGATAAGAGTTAACCTTTTATCTGTAGAAAGGTATCTAGATTTCAATCCTAAGAACGTAGATATTATCTTTTCAATAAGGTCATTAAAATAACATAATTTCTTCCTTCCAGAATAAAGAGGACATCCAAGATAAGTCAGGGGCAATTTCTTGAAAGAAAGCTTGAGATAGTCAGCTATAGCATGTCTTCTTTGCAAAAATATCGATTCTCCCACAGTGAAGCCACTCTTTGAACTATTAATCAGCTGACCAGAGGAATCCTCATATTACTTTAGAAAAGCCATTAAATTTTGGAGACTTTTTTTCTTTCCATTGACAAAAAGAATGATATCATCTGCAAAACTCAAATGAGTAATTAGAGCACTTCCAAGAGGGTGATAAAATGCTCCTATCCTCTTGGAATTTACTAAGAGGTTAATACCTCTGCTAAGGACTTCAACAGCTAATATGAAAAGAGAAGGTGATAATGGATCACCTTGCTTGAGACCTCTAGAAGATTGGAAATAACCATAACATTTTCCATTTACAATTATGGAAAACCAATTGTTAGGAATGAGTCTCCAAATGAAATCAATAAAAATCTCACAAAAAATAAATTTCCTCAAAACTTTGATTAGAAATGGCCAAGAAACCCTATCATAGGCCTTCTTCATATCTAATTTAATTAGAACATTTAAACCATGGCTTTTCCTATTCAAGAGATTAACTATTTCATGAGAAAGAAGAATGTTATCTTGAATGTTTCTCTCCTTTACAAAACCTGATTGATTTTCAGATATTATAAAAGGGAGAATCAAAGATAGCCTATTATTGAGAATTCTTGAAATGATTTTAAGAGAGAGATTGCTAAGGCTTATAGGCCTATAATGAGAACAAAGTTGAGCATTTTTAGTTTTTGGAATAAGTACCACATTATTGGATGACGAACTTCTAGGAATGGTTGCTCCCATAAAGAAAGATTGAATGGCTAGTAACAAGTCAGGGTTAATAGTTGTCCAACAATTTACATAAAAAGAACCAGTGAATCCATCTGGACCAGGGATATTGTTTTCATTCAAACCCTTAATAGATTGAAAGATCTCTTCTTCATTAGGGATAGAGGTAAGCATATGATTCCATTCTTCAGAGATAGAAGTAGGAATTACATTTCATAAATCATTATCAACATAATCACCATCTAAAGTCCATCTATCCTTGAAATTATTGATGAAGACTTGCTCAATATCTGTCATTCGATCCTTCCACACATTATCTTCATTTTTTATTTTCAAGATCCCAAAATTAATTTGTTTCGACTTCAATGAAGAATGGAAGAATTTCGTATTTGAATCACCCTATTTAATCCATTTAATCTTTGACTTTTGATGCCAAAAAGATTCTTCATGAGACAAAGCTTTAGACAACTTCATATTGAGATCTTGCAGCTGAGATCTATTAGAAGGAGATGGAGTAATTTCAAACTCATGTTCAGCAATACTAACCTCATCTTCAAGAGTTTTAATATTTTGGAAAATGTTTCCAAAAATTTCCAAATTCCAACTTTTGAGATCCATCTTCAATATTTTGAGCTTATTATAAAAGGCTGCATAGGAGAAGCAGAATCAGTACCACTCCAAGACTTAGAAATAAAGGATTGGAAAAAGGGGTGTTCGATCCACATTTTCTGGAAGACAAAAGGTTTAGGATGAATATAACATGGGAAATAAATAAGAGGATGGGAGAATGGTCATTGCATTGTTTAGATAGATGGTGTAATACCCCATAATTTTAAATGACTTTTAAAATAGGTTATATTTTAAATAAATGGATTAATTGGATTTTATTATTAATTAATTCATTTGGGTTTTATCCGGACTGTGGATATGAATATGGATGGTTCTGAATCTTACTTAAAGATATTTAGGTAATATATGAATGTGATGTCATTGATATGACTGTATGATATAAATTCGGTTATTTATATTTTTAGTCAGACGCGGTATGGGACGTGTCGGGACTAGTTTATTAAATTAAAAAGGAAATTTATTTTCTATCGATCTAATAGTCATTTCGACTGCGTCGTTGCGTCCGGAAGGTTCGAAATAGTTAGAAAAGTCTATTTGGATGTCAATTTTGAGTCTCGGGTCATTTAGGAATGGATAGACAACCCGAAAGGGCATTTTGGTCATTTTTCTAAGGGGGATGAATAGTGATTTCGGATTTGGAACTATTATAAGTGTTTGTAGATTAAGTGAATGGGAGTTATTCATCTCCTCTTCACAAATAAGAGCAGCCATCTTCCTAGAGAGAGTGTAAGAGTGCTTGGGAAGGGAAAAGTCACTTGGGAAGGTGAAGAACAAGAACCAAGGTTCACCACCACCAACCACCACCGGAGTTTGACCGGAGAAGGGACAACCAACTGAGATAAACTACACCAAAGGATCAGACCTACACTAAAGGCAAGTGTTTGATAATGGCAATTTAAGTTTGTATATTGTCCATGTTAGAATAGAATGAAAAGAGAAGATTATTCATATTTGGAAGAAATAATGGATCATTAAATAGAGTTCTGGAAAACTGAAATGATATAAGAATTTAACTCATGTGTTAGGATGATAATAATCCACGAAATAGTCATGAATCAGTTGTAGAAATTGTGAAAACCATTGATATGTTCTTGAAGATGTTATGATAATAAATTTCTGGGAATAAGGAGATAAACATGCTTTTTAATCCAATCCTTTGTTGATTCTAGGATGTTTAGAGTATTGGAAATCGTTCATATATGTTGATATATCATGTAGTAAAGATTATAAGTCATTTGGGATGTTTAGATGAAGGTTTAAATGATCAAAAGTTGCTAAACCCGTAGTTGCAGAAAATGCAGAAAATGCAGGCCTGGACCTGAGGGATCGATCGATCGACCCTGCCTTCGATCGATCGACCTCCCCAGTTTATGTAAAGTTGTTTCTTTTTGAATGATGATTCTTATCCCAAACCTTTTATGGATCTTTGGTGATTATTAATTGGAGATTATGGGACCTAGAAAATATCAGTAAACCCTTGATAATAGTTGAATTAAATTTGATTTGGATTCTAGTGATTTAAATGTTGGAAATTATATTGAAGGGTATTCGGTTGCTAGATTCATTTGTTAAAATTCTAAATGGATATGTATGAGGATTAAAGTTAGGACCAGTAGGGGTGATTGAATATAACACCTGGGTATCCTTAAGTTTACAAGAGGGTTTAATCCTAAGTGAAAGAATATGTGTTTATAAGAGATTTGAAACTATCGGTTTTTACCGTAATTAAAAAGGAGAACTAAACTCGTAGTAGTTCGGGAGAAATAATGTTATGGACCAGTAGGATATTAGTGACTTCTTACTGAATATATGTTGAGGAAAATCTTATTTGAATCTTGTACATTGAGAGAGGGTAGCCTTAGGGTATGAGGTTATCCCAATCACGTATTTAAAGTTGACAAACCTCCTCGCTCGACAAAGTTAAGCAGTAGTGTAATGGAGGGGTTCCTTGTTTGGATTTTGCTTTGCGAGACGCTCCGCGCATGAACCTTAACGACGTCGGGAGTGGAGTGATGTTAGGATACGAGAATAATTATATTATAAGAGCATAGTGGTATGGCTCCTAGATAGAAATGGGAGTTTGGAACACATTTGGTTGAATGAGGTTATGAGGTTATCCCGATCGCATAGTTTAAGTTTTCAGACCTCCTCGATCGACAAAGTTAAGTAGTAGTGTATTGGAGGGGTTCCTTGTTTGGATTTCGCTTTGCGAGACGTTCCGCGCATGAACCTTAACGACATCGGTAGTGGAGAGATGTTATAGGATGCGAGGATAATTAATTTATGAAGTAAAGATATGATATTTTAAAAGAGATATAATGCTACGTATGGGAAATATCTTAGGGTAGTGATAATTACCTTATTGATTAATATATTATAGGTATGATAATACCTATTTGATTGATTGATGATTATGTGTATGACATACCTAGCTTACTTGCTATCGGTGGGAGGTTTACGCGTGAGGGCAGTCATATCCTGATGAATCCATGGGATCTTTGATTTGTCGCTCGAGAACATAGGTCTATGAAAGACTTATCGGGGAGTTGATAAGTCCGCTGACTGTGGGTACGTAGGTATGTGCGTGACCCATGGATACGAGAACTATGTTCGCCTACAATTTGTTTGTTGTTTGTGGTTCGTGGAATCTTACTGAACCTGTAGTCCCCTATTCAGCGACATGCAATGATGGGACATGATAGCAGAGTAATGCATTGCACCACAGCTGTGACTCGGGGTGCTGTATTATATATGAATATATATATATAATGGATTAAATGATTAAATGGATATTTATTATGGTTAAGTCTATCTACGGTGATAATTGTAGATAACGGTGAATAGAGAAAGATAATGGAATTAAGTTAATAAAATGGTTATGCTTATAGAATTGAAAAGCTTAACTCATGTTAATGAGAAACGATTCATATTAATGAGCAACGATTCATATTAATGAGAAATGATTCAGTTTAATGAGTAATGATTCATGTTAATGAGAAACTAAATCATAATGGAGAAATATAGAAATGAATAATAATGTGACGTATGGTATGGGACATACGGGGATTATGATATGGGAATGGAATTATAATATGGAGACTAGAAAAGAGGAACCATTAACTAGGAGGTTAATAGGAAACGTTAAGTGTGCACTCTAGATGAGAGGTGAGAATAGCAAGTGAGAGTTGGATCTAACATGTACATAATAAATGCTTTATTGCACTTGTTAAATACTTGCTGTTTTAAAAATACTCTACACATTCGGGCTCTGACCCGTTTCCTTGCATATTTTCTCTTCTATTGTATCTCTATATCAGGTGTCCAGCAACAGGGACGCCAACCATAGTTGATTATGACGAGCTATGGAGCTATGGAAGTATTGTTTAGACGCTTATCATCTTTTGATTCACAGTATTCTTAGTTAGGGCATGTCGCCCAAAGGATTCAGTTATCTTTTCTATTGAGGTCAAATTCTATTGTATTCGGGACTTTTTAATACATTTAACATTGTTGGGATTATTGTAAAGGATTTATATTATTTGGGAATGTTTATTCCAGTTGCACTTAAATTCTTTTGAGTTATTTATTTAGTGATCTGTGTTGTAGAATAAAATGTGTTGTGTTATTCTTAAATTGAAAAAGGGATTTTGTTAAATTAAAATTTGGAAAGTTTTTAACACCAGCATAATTGGGTATTGGGTGAGTTGTAAATGTTTTCGATAGTGATGCTAAGAATGAGCCAACTGTATATTCTGTTTTAATTTGGTATGGGACTGGCCACCCGATATTTAATTATGCGGGGTGTTACAGGTGGATGATTTAACATTTGGGGAGACAGAGGACCACTAGAGGTTATATAAAGCTCTATCTAATCTTGCACAAATATTGTCATTCTCAATTCTATATTCCAAGTGAACCTTGATCCTTGATAGCCCATATCTGATAGACCACAAGTATTAATACAGTCAGTGAATTCATTAACTGCAATCTCATCAATGAGAAGATCCCCAATTTTTTCAGTTTGTCTTGCAACAACATTAAAATCTCTTATAACGACCTGTGGAATTTCATTGAAAGTGCTACTCAAGTATTCTAAATCAGATAAAATGATTCTTCTCTCCTCTTTGGTACACTTAGGATAAACCAAAGTCAACAAAACCTCCTTTTCCTAATTAGCATGAGATAGAAATAAAGATAAAAATTGATCTTCATCAAATAAAACTTTAATAGTAATCCCCATTCTCCACATAAACCAAATTTTATTTGATTTATTAGCAACATGATTTGAGAAGTTGAACTTAAAAAAATATTTCTCCAATTTTGAGGCAGAAGCTTTAGGCTCTAAGATAGAAATTATTGGCAGCCTATATAACTTACATAAATTCTTTATTCTACTACTTGATGGCTTGTTGGCCACGCCTCTAACATTCCAGCTTAAGAAATTAATCATTGATTGATTTGAGAGTTGATAATTTTGGTACCTTTCAATTGAGCTCTTGTGATTCTTCTAAACAAAGGGTCAATTGGATTTTTTTTGGAGCAACAAACTTCCCCATTTCAGGAGAATAATGATCAACTTCGAATATAATTTTCTTTCTCTTTCTTCTCATATTACAATCCTCAATGTCCTTCCATTTTCTATCAAATAATGAAGCAAAAATTTTAAGTTCTTCTTGCATAGGACCTTTATCACCTTTTGGAATATCATTCTCAGATGAGTATCCCTTAAACTTTGCTTGGTGATCCTCGTAATTAGGTAATGCAGTGGCCTTTGGAGTGAGCATAAGTTGATCAACTATAATAGCTTCTTGAGGACCAATATTACAATGCTGGATTTTTAAGATGTGATTGGCAATGGTTTCAGACTTATCAGACACAGTAGAAGGCTAAGGGTCTAAAAAAATAATAGGAGAAGATATTTGATTGGTTTTAGGAGAATAAGTTGGTGAAAAGGTGAGTGAATTGGTTTGCGGCATTGAAGAAGAGGTTTTAAGGTTAGAGCTAGAAGGATAATTTTGGCTTATAGGATTTAGAGAAGGATTTTGAATGGCATCATGGCTGTTTTTGGAAGGAATATTTGAAGGTATATCTTTAAGATCATGAGTGAGTGTTTTTTGAAAAGGTTGATAAGGGTTAGGAAGGGTTTGTTTGGAAGTTTTAGGAGATTCGAGAGATGGATCTTCAACTTGTTTTGCTTTTTGAAAAATACAAGAGCTCCTTTCATGGCCTTTCTTCATACAGAATAAGCAATAATCAGGAAGGTTTTATAGAGAACATCGTGCCAAAAGCCTTGGGCACCGATACCAATCTAAACTCTTCTAGGTTTATCCTTGAGTAGATCAAGTTCTATACAAAACCTAGCCAAACTAGGTCTGTTTTGAGAGATAGTAGATGCATCGATTTTAAGAGGTTTACCAATAAGCTGTGTGATGGAAAACAATGAAGCCTTTGCAAAAAAATGAATTGGGAGGTTAGGAAAATTAATCCAAGCTGGAACCATATAACTTTCTTCTTCAACCTTCCATTGCAGAGACCATTTGAAGGTTCTCATTAGTATCTTCTTAAAAACCGTTGATCTTTAGTCCATAAACGAACAAAATCCTCTTCACAATTCAATCTTATAAGAATAAGATTATTGTCAATCAATCCTATGTTACAAGATTGATTAAGATTGAACTGTAGAATATTTTTACGAATCTCTTCCATCAGAGGCCTTCCATGCGAAAAATTTCCTACTATTGAAAACATGAATGGTTGTGGAAGGACTTCAATATCTTCATTAGTGAAAATAATTCCAGGTCACCTTTATAACAACTTGGATTGTTCAGCGTAACGTCTTTAAGAGGTTTATCAGCAATAACACTTGAAAAGGAACGTGACCAAACATTAGGAATATGAGGAGGTTTAGGGTTGAGAGGTTTGGGATTGGTGGTTGCCACCATGCAAACCCTAGCAGAATCGAGCTAAGGGAAGGGATGAGAGAGAAGCTCCAATATTTTCGGATCTTAATCTTGCATACACATCGAGGCATCTCAATACTATTCATTCTCATAACATTATTCTGGTTATTATTAATATTCACAATTTATGTCTTATGTCCGAATATAATTGTCTACACCTTTACATACGTATAATTGAAACACATCGAATTTATATAAACACATATACCGCCACAATATGTATATAACTCCTATCCCTTCGAAATTTACCTTGTCGGATGCGAAATCACTAGCATGTTATCAAGCTCCAGGGAGTCCACCATAACCAGGCAACCAGGTTGGAATCTCACCACCGAACCTAAAAACATAACAAAAACTAGAGGCGGTCATGACCTTAAGTCCGCAGTCATAACCATACCACATTGTTCTGTGGGACTCTAACGCTCCACAGCACGGGCATGCATAGACCGAGGGGAAATAGTACAACCTCAATTGAGATTCGCTAGAGTGACCTCCCACGGCGCGCAACCTCCACCGATAGCATATCCGCTAGGATAGGTATGTTTCCCATAAATATCATGCACACCGATGTTAATTCTTGCATATACTATCCCTCTACTCTCGTGTATGTGTGTGTGTGTGTGTGTATATATATATATCCCCATGTCTAACTCATCGGTGCATAACACTTTAGGCCTTAGCCTATGAATCACGAGTCTGCCCCCAACTCTTTAAATATTTAATTATTCACTAATTAAATAAAGTTTCGTTACAGAACCTTTCAGAAGTACCCGGACCTTCCCAACCTACCCATAATTAATAATAATACGCCCAAATTCTTTTACCCAAAATTCGTAGTTTATATTCAAGTGTTACCCCTTCTAAACACTCGTAAACATGATTCGAGTATACTCTCCATAACTCGAGGTCATATTATGTAACACCCCGACTAATTAAATACCGAGTAGCTACTCCTTTATTAAATCAATACAAAATGTCAAGTTGGTTCAGTTAATAGCATCACTGTCGAAAACATTTTAATAATTACTAACCACCTAGTATTTAAAAAGTAAGTGCCAACTTTTAAGTTAAGTCTGATTAACATGAAGTAAAAGAATAATGAAAGAATAACAACCATTCACCATAATGAAGTAATGAATAACCAACAAAATAAATATAAACCCAGAGGAAAACTCCTCACAACAATCCCACAACTGAAAAATAATACGACAAGTCTGAATCCTGAATAATTTACATGCCAGAAGTCTGAATAACAGAAATAAATGAAATGTCTCTAAAAGAAATGGGCGACATGCCCTACAACTGATAACTGAAGAATATCGAGTCAAGATAGATGAAGCGTCTACACGCAAAGTCCTGTAACTTCCACAAACAGCTACAGCTCGTCACCTGAATGAGAATCCTAAGCATGGTGTCCTTGTGGCAGGGCACCTAAAATGGTTTTTACAAAAATAGATTTGAAAGCAAATGGGTCAGAGCCCGAAAGTGGAAATCATTTTAAAAACAGCAAGTGTTTTGACAACATTAAAACATTAAATGTAAAATACATGTTAGGACGTGCACTCACATGGAATTCTCACCTCTCGACTACATGTGCACTCCTAACGTACCGTACCCATCTAAATGACATACATATCTAACCAAACCGTAATAAGTTCTACCCCTTACTACTCGATTCCCATATTACATTCTAGCGTTATCAAATAAATAGAAGGCTTTACTTAAACTCAGATTCTCAATTGTAATACCATTCACTATCGGTTAACCCGTTATGTTTTCTCCAAACATTACCATAATATTATTCACAATACTAATCATGAAAGTTCCCATTAATTAAGTGTATATTATTCACGTCATAAATATACAATACAAGCACCCCGAGACTAGCTACGGTGCATACATACTCTGCTATCCATCCCGGTACATCACGTACATAAGGATCACGTATTCCGAATCTCTCAGGAATGGTTCTCAGATAACAACATCACAAATAATGGAGGCGAACACTGTCACATCACATGGGTCACGCACATACCTGCGCTCCCACGATCAGCAAACTTATTAACATCCCAATAAGTCCTTCTCTGACCTATGTTCATCGAGGTAACCAATCTAAATCCGGGCAACACAAGGATTAGAGGGCCCTAAGCGAACGCAAACCTCCCGTGATAGCAAGTATGGTAGGTATGTCATACACATAAAATCAATACATATACTAAGTATGCACACGTCTTAGTAATCACCATAATATGTTGGTGGTTCCCTTCTCATTCTCGTACCGACATATAATACTACACAATTTATATGTTCCCGATTAATATAATAAATTAGGCCGTCAATAGTTCTCGCATCGTAATAGACACTCACGTCCTACTCCATAATTTCCCTTAGGTTCAACTACACTTCTAGGTTTGACTCCTTATCATATCCCAAACATCCCAAATATAACAATTAATCATCAAGGGAAGGTTATCTCTACATATACACAAGGTTACGGGATACGAGGGATCAAAACAGGCTAAAAAGTCTAAACTGTCAACTCGTTAGAAGTCTCGTTCGAATGAGGCTGTTCGAACGAGAGTTCGTTCGAACGAACTGGGCCTTCTAACGAGATCTCGTTCGAACGAAAGTCATCGAATGAACATCCCTTTCGTTAGAAGCCAAACTGTCAACTCGTTAGAAGCTCGTTCGAACGAGCTCGTTCGAACGACCTGGGCAGGTCTTCTAACGAGTGGCCAGTTTCGAGCCCAGAAATTCCTTATTTCGTTTTTCCATCTTTTCTTCACCTCTAATCTCACCTAAGTGTCATTCCAACAATGTTTCAAGGTATCTAATCCTTCCTAAACATGTTTCAACCGTATTACAACATTTATATGGGTTCAAATCATCCTAAACTACATCAAATTATCAAATCTCCACCATTTTTCCCAAATCTCAAGAACATGAACCCTAGAAAAATCAAGTCATTCAAAGACATAACTAAAATCAATTTTTATGATGTAAAAGATGTATTTTCATCCCACTAATCATCCTATCAATGTTCTACATGCAATTTCCTCAATAGATTCTTAAATCTCTACATCCAATTAAATGGGTTTTCATCATACTCCAAGAACAATACAATTTATTTGAATTTCCTACGCATGGAAGAAGCATTCTCTGCAAAATAATGAAATTAAACAACTTGCCTTATAAGTATCTCTGATTTGATGATGAATCTGATGAATGGTTCTCTCTCTCTCTGCAGAACCCTTCTATCTCTCCCTCTACAAACTTTCTTCTCTAATGGTAGCAATGGAGGCTAGGGTTTGTCTTAGGCACTTTTGGGGCTAATTCTAATAACCCCCGTAGCCCTCTAATCAGTTAATGGCTGGTAATGGGTTAGTGGGTGTTTTAATTTTCCATTTAAAACTCCTAAAATTCGTTAATAAAAAATCCCAAAATTCTAAAATTACCAAACTGCCCTTTTTGGTTGCCGGTATGGCCTAAAAATACCCCGGGACCCAAACCAAACCCCCGGCTAGTGTTTTCTGACTATTTCGACCCTTCCGGACGCGTTGGCGCACTCAAAACGACCATACGGTTAATAGAAATAAAATTCACTTTTTAATTAAAATAATTATATACCTGACACGACTGTCACACACGTCTCAACAAAATTCCCAAATTGCCGTATTTCAATCTCACGACAAATTTCATAATTCAATATTCATATATAATTATATATGCATATATAATCAAATACCAACTCGCATCTCGCTAGTATTTTTAATCCAGATTAATTTCCAAGTAATACGCATTTAATTCAATTAATCCCATAAATAAATAACACAAAAATACGGGGTATTACATACTTCCCCCCTAATAACTGAATTTCGTCCCGAAATTCGGAACTAGAAAGTACCTAGTAAGAACAACTCAGGATAACGTTCGCGCATATCATCCTCGCGCTCCCATGTGGACTCCTCGACATTATGATGTCGCCACTGAACACGCACTAACGGAACTATCTTTGACCGCAGTTTCTGCTCACTTCGGTCCAAAATTACAATCGGCCCCTCCTCGTTGGAGCTATCAGGCTGGAGATCTATGTCCTCCAAAGCAATATGAGAATGAGCCAAATTGTCTCTAAGATATTTCCTTAGCGAGGAAACATGAAATACATCGTGAATCCGATGCAAATGCTCCGGTAATCCAAGCCTAAACGCAACCGTTCCAATCCGCTCAATAATAGGAAATGGTCCCACATATCTCGGTGCCAACATCCCTTTCTTCCCGAAATGCATAATCCCCTTCATAGGAGATACTCTGAGCAAAACCTGGTCCCCCACTTGGAACTCCCTGAAGAACCTCTTCGCATCAGCATAGCTCTTCTGCCGATCCTGAGCTACTCGAATGCGACTCCGAATCAATTCTATCCTCGCCGAAGTATCCTGAATCACTTACGGCCCAAGTAGTTTGTTGTCCCCCACCTCCAACCAACATGCTGGGGAACGACAAGGTCTACCGTACAATGCCTCAAACGGAGCCATGCCAATAGTGAACTGGTAGGAGTTATTGTAAGCAAACTCCACCAGTGGAAGGTACTGCTCCCATCCACCTTCGAAATCAATGATGCACATACGTAGCATGTCTTCCAACATTTGGTTTGTACGCTCGGTTTGCCCATCGGTCTGCGGGTGATACGCTCAACCGCAATTCCGTGCCCATGGCCTCCTGAAAACTCTCCCAAAACTGTGAAACAAATATCTTGTCTCGATCAGACACGATATTTAGGGGCACACCGTGAAGTCTCACTATCTCAGAAATAAAGAGCTGGGCATACTGTCCCGTAGTGTAGTCTGTCCTTACGGGTAGAAAATGAGCAACTTTGGTCAACCTTTCCACAATTACCCAAATGGAGTCGTGACCTCTCTGTGATGTAGGCAACCCCATGATAAAGTCCATGGATATGCTCTCCCACATCCACATCGGGACCTCCAACGGCTGTAGCAGTCCTGCTGGTCTCTGATGATCCACTTTTACTAGCTGAAAAGTGGCGCATTTAGAAACAAACTCGGCAATATCTCTCTTCATCCCGCTCCACCAATACTGTCGTCTCATGTCTTGGTACATTTTGTCCCCACCGGGATGTACCGCGAACCGTGAGCCGTGCGACTCTATCATTACCTCGTGCCGCAATTCCTCCCTTTCCGGAACTACCAATCTCCCATTGAAGCGTAATCCCCCATCTGAGTTAACGGTATAGGACTCGGCTCCCTCTGCTAGTAATCGAACTATCTGCTCCTGACAGAACGAGTCATTTGCCTGTGCCCTTACTACCTTCGTGACGATCTGCGGTGTAACGGTCATCACAGACATGAACGATCGGGCCACTGCATCCTGGTGTCCCAATTCCTTCCACTTGTCCTTCCACACCCCTGCCACTTCATCTGCTGGCCTACGGCTCAACGCGTCTGCTACCACGTTAGCCTTCCCCGGGTGATACTGGATATCAAACTGATAGTCCTTCACAAACTCAAGCCACCTTCGCTACCGCATATTCAACTCCTTCTGCGTGAATAGGTACTGTAGGGACTTGTGGTCCGTGAACAATCGAAACTTTTCCCCCAAAAGGTAATGTCTCCATATCCGAAGGGCAAATACAACTGCCGCCAACTCCAAGTCATGAGTGGGGTAATTCTTCTCATGAGGCTTTAGCTTACGGGAAGCATAAGCTATGGCCTAACTCTCCTGCTGCAATACACCTCCCAGTCCTTGTAAGGACGCATCGGTGTAGACTAGATACTCAACTCCCGGTCTCGGCAATGCTAACACAGGTGCTGAGGTCAACTTATCCTTCAACTCATCGAATGCCAACTGACAGGCATCACTCCAGATGAATGGCACACCCTTACGAGTCAGATGTGTCAAAGGACCCGCTATCTTCGAAAATCCCCGAATGAACCTCCTGTAATATCCTGCTAGACCCAAGAAACTACGGATCTCCGTTGGTGTCGTGGGCTGTCCCCACTCCCTCACCGCGGATACCTTCCCCTGATCAACAGATATTCCACGGTCGGAAATAATGTGTCCCAAAAACTGGACCTCCTTCAGCCAAAACCCGCACTTCTCATATTTTGCATACAGCTCGTTCTGATGTAGCGTCTGCAAAACTTGACTCAAATGCTCGGCGTGCTCCTCCTCTGTTTGGGAGTAAACCAGAATATCATCAATGAAGACAATGACAAACTGGTCTAGGAAATCTCTGAACACCCTATTTACCAAGTCCATAAACACGGCTGGAGCATTGGTCAAACCAAAAGGCATAACCTGAAACTCGTAAGAACCATATCTCGATAAGAACGCAGTCTTGGAGACGTCCTCCTCCCTGATACGCAACTGATGGTATCCCGATCTCAAATCAATCTTTGAGAAGAAAGAAGCTCCTCTAAACTGGTCGAATAAGTCATCGATTCGAGGCAACGGATACTTATTCCGTATCGTGACCTTATTCAACTCTCGGTAGTCCACACACAATCTCAGTGAGCTGTCTCTCTTCTTCATGAACAATACAGGGGCACCCCACGGCGAAGTACTCCTCCGAATAAACCCCTGACCCAACAACTGCTCAATCTGATCCCGTAACTCCCTCATATCAGCTGGAGCCATACGGTACGGTGCGCGTGATATAGGTCTCGTATCTGGTAATAAGTCTATAACAAAGTCTATCTCTCGACTGGGGGGTAGGCCTGGTATCTCCTGGAACACATCGGAATACTCCCTGACAACTGGGATCGAATCTAAAGGAATCACAACCTCCTTAGAGGTATCCTCCTCTAGGTAATACAAATGAGTGGTCGAGCCTCCCTCTGGGAGAGGCATCGCCACTACAAACATCTCTTGCCCCGGAATGGCAAAAACGATGCTCTCGCCGAAGCAATCAATCATGGCTCTATAATCTGCGAGCCAATCCATACCGATAATCACATCGTGCACATGCATATCTAATACCAACATATCTGCAGGTAATACCAGACTACCAATCTCTACCCCCACTCCCCGGCATATAAAGAAAATAAGTGACCCACTCCCCAATGGTGAGTCTACACACGTCACTGTGCTCTCTACTGTGGCTAACAACCCTAAGGCTTTCGCAAAATGTGTAGCTATAAAGCAATGTGTTGCCCCCGTATCAAACAAAACCCGACCCATAGTACCATGGATAGGAAACATACCCTCAATCACGAGTGGTGCCTGCGGAGCTGCTGCCTGGTGGACGTTATAGACATGTCCATACTGTAACTGTCCCTGCTGCACAGGAACTGTTGGAATGGCTGGAAGAGCTGGCACCTGGGCTGGAGCTGGGAGGGCTGGTGGAAAAAGTGGCCTCTGTGGCTCATGTCGAGCACCCTGCTGCTGCTGCGGGGCCCTGCCCCTATCAGGACAGTCCTGGCATTTATGGCCAGTCTTTCCACAAACGAAACACTTCCCCGGGAAGTTCCCCCCTCTCTGTCCCTACTGCCCCCGGCCCTGGTGGCCGTTACCGTTCCTCCACTGGCCCTGCTGAAACCGCTGTTGACCATTCTGACCCTGCTGGTGCTGATGGCCATTCGGACCCTGATGGCCCTGCCGGAAACCTCCCTGTCCGTGCCTGAAATTTCCTGACCTGAACCTCTTGTGATCCCCCTGCTGGGAACCTTGATCACCCTGTCTCTGCCCCTGAACAGATTGTGCCCCACTGGCACCATTTCCTCCAGTCCTGCCCTGATGGCTGGACTCTCCCGACCTCTTGCCTTCAGTCATGTGAAAACGGTGATCCTGGCAATGGAGCAATGCAGCGTTAACCACATCAGAATAAGTGGCTAACGAGAGGTTCCCTAACAAGTGCTGACGAATCCTCCATGTCAACCCATCCGTAAATTTCTGTATCTTCTTCTCCTCAGTCGGTATCTCATCCGGAACAATGTTCAGAAGGTCAGTAAATTCGGCCTCATACTCGGCCACAGTCTCACCCTCCTGCTTGAGGCTCATCAACTTCCTTCTCATCTCCCTGTGAACAACTGACGGAAAGTATTTGCGGTCGAACCGCACCCAAAACTCCTGAATAGTAAGAGTATCTCTCTCCTCCACGGTGGTAATAGACTCCCACCACTGCAGTGAAGACCCTACTAGCTTAAAGGTAGCTAGTATCTGCTTTTGGACATCTGTGCACTCATACATCCTCAGGTGTCGCTGGATGTCCTTCCTCCACTGACTCGAAACTACCACATCGGAGCTACCAGCGAACTCCGGAGGGTGTGCTTTCAGAAAAGCATCACGTACACGTTCCCAAGAAGACGGGAATGCATGTGCCTGAACTGGCGCGGCTACTGGCGCCTGAGGTAGTGCCTGCTGACCTACTGCTAGGGCGGCATTTACCGCCTGAGCCACAATGGCTGCAACCTCGACGGCATTCATCGTGCCCTGAGCTGGTGCGGGCTGTGGTTCTGGCGTTGCATCCCTGGGAACCCGTTGTGCACGTCGTGGAGGCATCTGAAATAAGAATGAAATTTATAAGTTCACAGTTATAAACTTAAAATAGCTGAAGAACGTAGCATAAATAAGAGAATACAACAGTCCTAAAATATAGGGCTCTACATCAAAGAAAGCTCAGCGGAAAACATAATAAGCCGTACAGATCCTAAAGGACACTAGAACCTGATGCTCTGATACCACCTGTAACACCCCGACTAATTAAATACCGAGTATCTACTCCTTTATTAAATCAATACAAAATGTCAAGTTGGTTCAGTTAATAGCATCACTGTCAAAAACATTTTAATAATTACTAACCACCTAGTATTTAAAAAGTAAGTGCCAACTTTTAAGTTAAGTCTGATTAACATGCAGTAAAAGAATAATGAAAGAATAACAACCATTCACCATAATGAAGTAATGAATAACCAACAAAATAAATATAAACCCGGAGGAAAACTCCTCATAACAATCCCACAACTGAAAAATAATACGACAAGTCTGAATCCTGAATAATTTACATGCCAGAAGTCTGAATAACAGAAATAAATGAAATGTCTCTAAAAGAAATGGGCGACATGCCCTACAACTGATAACTGAAGAATATCGAGTCAAGATAGATGAAGCGTCTACACGCAAAGTCCTGTAACTTCCACAAACAGCTACAGCTCGTCACCTGAATGAGAATCCTAAGCATGGTGTCCTTGTGGCTGGGCACCTAAAATGGTTTTTACAAAAATAGATTTGAAAGCAAATGGGTCAGAGCCCGAAAGTGGAAATCATTTTAAAAATAGCAAGTATTTTGACAACATTAAAACATTAAATGCAAAATACATGTTAGGACGTGCACTCACATGGAATTCTTACCTCTCGACTACATGTGCACTCCTAACGTACCGTACCCATCTAAATGACATACATATCTAACCAAACCGTAATAAGTTCTACCCCTTACTACTCGATTCCCATATTACATTCTAGCGTTATCAAATAAATAGAAGGCTTTACTTAAACTCAGATTCTCAATTGTAATACCATTCACTATCGGTTAACCCGTTATGTTTTCTCCAAACATTACCATAATATTATTCACAATACTAATCATGAAAGTTCCCATTAATTAAGTGTATATTATTCACGTCATAAATATACAATACAAGCACCCCGAGACTAGCTGCGGTGCATACATACTCTTCTATCCATCCCGGTACATCACGTACATAAGGATCACGTATTCCAAATCTCTCAGGAATCGTTCTCAGATAACAACATCACAAATAATGGAGGCGAACACAGTCACATCACATGGGTCACGCACATACCTGCGCTCCCACGATCAGCAGACTTATTAACATCCCAATAAGTCCTTCTCTGACCTATGTTCATCGAGGTAACCAATCTAAATCGGGGCAACACAAGGATTAGAGGGCCCTAAGCGAACGCAAACCTCCCGTGATAGCAAGTATGGTAGGTATGTCATACACATAAAATCAATACATATACTAAGTATGCACACGTCTTAGAAATCACCATAATATGTTGGTGGTACCCTTCTCATTCTCGTACCGACATATAATACTACACAATTTATATGTTCCCAGTTAATATAATAAATTAGGCCGTCAATAGTTCTCGCATCGTAATAGACACTCACGTCCTACTCCATAATTTCCCTTAGGTTCAACTACACTTCTAGGTTTGACTCCTTATCATATCCCAAACATCCCAAATATAACAATTAATCATCAAGGGAAGGTTATCTCTACATATACACAAGTTTACGGGACACTAGGGATCAAAACAGGCTAAAAAGCCTAAACTGTCAACTCGTTAGAAGTCTCGTTCGAACGAGAGTTCGTTCGAACAAACTGGGCCTTCTAACGAGATCTCATTTGAACGAAAGTCATTGAACGAACATCCCTTTCATTAGAAGCCAAACTGTCAACTCGTTAGAAGCTCGTTCGAACGAGCTCGTTCGAACGACCTGGGCAGGTCTTCTAACGAGTGGCCAGTTTCGAGCCCAAAAATTCCTTATTTCGTTTTTCCATCTTTTCTTCACCTCTAATCTCACCTAAGTGTCATTCCAACAATGTTTCAAGGTATTTAAACCTTCCTAAACATGTTTCAACCGTATTACAACATTTATATGGGTTCAAATCACCCTAAACTACATCAAATTATCAAATCTCCACCATTTTCCCCAAATCTCAAGAACATGAACCCTAGAAAAATCAAGTCATTCAAAGACATAACTAAAATCCGTTTTTATGATGTAAAAGATGTATTTTCATCCCACTAATCATCCTATCAGTGTTCTACATGCAATTTCCTCAATAGATTCTTAAATCTCTACATCCAATTAAATGGGTTTTCATCATACTCCAAGAACAATACAATTTATTTGAATTTCCTACGCATGGAAGAAGCATTCTCTGCAAAATAATGAAATTAAACCACTTGCCTTATAAGTATCTCTGATTTGATGACGAATCTGATGAATGGTTCTCTCTCTCTCTGCAGAACCCTTCTATCTCTCCCTCTACAAGCTTTCTTCTCTAATGGTAGCAATGGAGGCTAGGGTTTGTCTTAGGCACTTTTGGGGCTAATTCTAATAACCCCCGTAGCCCTCTAATCAGTTAATGGCTGGTAATGGGTTAGTGGGTGTTTTAATTTTCCATTTAAAACTCCTAAAATTCGTTAATCAAAAATCCCAAAATTCTAAAATTACGAAACTGCCCTTTTTGGTTGCCGGTATGGCCTAAAAATAACCCGGGACCCAAACCAAACCCCCGGCTAGTGTTTTCAGACTATTTCGACCCTTCCGGACGCGTTGGCGCACTCAAAATGACCATACGGTTAATAGAAATAAAATTCACTTTTTAATTAAAATAATTATATACCTGACGCGACTGTCACACGCGTCTCAACAAAATTCCCAAATTGCCGTATTTCAATCTCACGACAAATTTCATAATTCAATATTCATATATAATCATATATGCATATATAATCAAATACCAACTCGCATCTCGCTAGTATTTTTAATCCGGATTAATTTCCAATTAATACGCATTTAATTCAATTAATCCCATAAATAAATAACACAAAAATACGGGGTATTACATATTACTATTTACAACATTCCCAAAAGTCTTATATTACCCTAAGGATCTTTCACAATTTGTGATTTCTCAAAATCCCCTCAAAGTTTATTAAAAGACCTAACTGTCTCTCACAACAAGTCTGAATCGATTGGGATTCATTGTCAAATCGATACATTTATCGAATCGATTCGCCTATGAAGTCAAATCGATTCAATTCTGGGCAGGAGCCCAGTTCTTGAATTAAAGTGACGGATTTTCCAATCTGCCATCATTCAATTCCAGAATGTTAACAACTCCACCAATACTTTTAGTCATCCAAGGTTTCTTATAAATAAAACTTAATTTAAATTCATATTAAGATTTACAAATCCCATAGTCACCATCCCAATTTCATCAATTCAACATATTCAAGAGTTTTATTCCAATTTCCAGATTTCTTCCACTTTCAATTATTTCTCTACTTAGATTCTTTCCCAAGTCATTTTTCACACAAATTAGACTATCATAAATATTTAATTTACCACAATTAAGATTAATTTCATAGGAACCAAAATCTATTCTCACAAAAATTATGATTAGAATCATCACATAATTCGTATATAACTCTTTTCCAAAACCCCATTTTACATATGGATCCCCATCCCAAAATCAGTTATTACACTAACAATTTTGATATGAATCTAAACAAATACAAAATCAATAATCAAGTTATACACTTGCCTTTAATGGTGGTTGAATCTTAGTTTCGTCCTTGTTGAATCTAGCTAAAGATAGTCTTTTTCAACTCTTCCTTGTGTTCTTCCTCCTTCTTTTCTCCCCCAAAGAGTCTCAGAGGTTTATATGTTTGAAGTGGTTGCCTCCTAACCCTAATCTCCCATTTAAATATCTTAATCCCATAATTAGGTTAATCTCTTAAAAAAGTGATTTATATGCTCCGGAATGGTCCGACTAGTCTAAAAAGCTCCCTGTAACCAATCTCTACCCCCGGGTACTTATTTTGACTCATTATGGATCAACCGTGCACTCGAAATCACCATCCAAGTAATTAAACATCAATATTCCTTCTTAACCTAAAAATAATCTACCCGTATATCCCGATTGTGAAACCGTCGGTTCCCATCGTTATTACCCACTACGAGATACTATTAATTTACCAAAACTAATTTGCTTAATCTCACTTTGTAATTTTTTTATTCATATAAAATTAATTTAATTTTCACTGATTAATATTGATAAAATAAGCAATATTATTATGAGCACGTGTGTAATTAAAATGCTTCAAAAATACGAGGTGTTTCATACTTCCCTCTATAAAGGAATTTTGTCCCCGAAATTCAAACGTACTTGTGGTAAAAAGCTCTGGATATTGCTCTCGCATATCATCCTCTCGCTCCCATGTCAACTCATCTACATTATTGTGTCCCCACTGCACTCGAACTAGGTGTACCACCTTAGACCAAAACTTATGCTCACTACGATCAACAATAGCAATCGGTCTCTCCTCGTACGAAATGTCTAGATACAAATCGATCTCCTCTAGTGGGATGTGCCAAAAATCCCTCTCACTCCTCTGATCTCTCTTTAGTGACGATACGTGGAACACATCGTGAATCCTCAGTAAATGCTCTGGTAAACCCATCATGTAAGCAACTAGCCCCGCTCTCTGAATGACCGGGAAGGTCCATACATACCTCGGTGATAGCTTCCCTTTCTTCCTGAACCTCATAACTCCCTTCATGGGAGACACAAGACCGGTCCTTAATCTTCAGCTCTTTGTGTATCCTATTGTCATCAGCATAACTCTTCTGCCTATCCTGAGCTATCTGTATATGTCCCTGAATAAACTCAATCTTGGCAGTGGTGTCTGAATCATCTCCGATACCAACAAGCGGGCGAACGACATGGCCGTCCATAAAGTACCTAAAATAGTGTTATACCGATGGTGAACTCGTATGAGTTATTATAAGCGAACTCCACCAATGGAAGGTGCTGCTCCCAAACTCCCTCAAAATCGAGTATACACATCCTGAGCATGCCCTCTAACATCTAATTAACCCATTCAGCCTGTCCTTTTATCGATGGATGATACACCATACTTAATCGTAAATTCGTTCCCATCACTTACTGGAAGCTCTGCTAAAAATGGGATACAAAAATCTTGTCCTTATCGGACACAACATTAATTGGTACCCCATGTAATCTCATAATTTTAGAAATAAATAGCTAGGCATACTGTCTTGTCTCAAAATCCGTACAAGCTAGCAGGAAGTCAGCCACGGTATTCAGGCAATCCACGATAACCCAAATAAAATTATGACTCCTCTATGACGTCAATAACCCCGTGATGAAATCCATAGAGATGCTCTCCCATTTCTAGACTGGAACCTCCAATAGCTGTAACATCCCTTTCAATCTCTAGTAGTCTATCTTCACTAAGTGGCATGTACTACACTTGGAGACAAACTCTATTATGTCCCTCTTCATCCTTGACCATCAGTACTGCCTATGCATATCTTAATACATATTATCCCCATTGGGATGTACCGCAAACTTTAACCCATGATACTCCATCGAAATTGAACGAGTAGGACTCTGCCCCATCTACAAATAATTGTCGTACCCTATCGTGATAGAATCGATCCCCAGCCTGTGATTTCACTACCTGCATAATGATCTCGACATGATAGCCAATAGTGCCATACAGCTCTGGCGACCTCGTCATCATGCCGAATCTCCTTCCTCTTTTCCTTTCAAACCTCTGCTACCTCCTTTATAGGCTATCGACCCAACGCGTATGCCACCAGGTTAGCCTTCTAAGGACTGAATATCAAATTAGTAATCCTTCACGAACTCTAACCATCTTCATTTTTGCATATTAAGATCCTTCCGCATGAACAGATATGTAGTAGCTTATGATCCGTGAATAGACTGAACCACTCACCTAAAAGATAGTGCCTCCAAACTCTCTATCTAAATACAACCGCTGCTAACTTTAGGTCATGTGTGGGGATTTTCCTCTCGTGGGGATTAAGTTTGTGAGGTGCATAAGCTATGGCCATTGAAGCCCTTATACTTTTGACTCACTTGAGTCTATATTGTATAAGTGCTCATCTAGTTTGGAAATTGTGACAAAATTATGTCCTCCCTAGAATCCAAATAACCTCAGAAGTTGGTTTGCTATTTCATCTCTCTATCTTGTAGTGATCAAGAACCTATTGCCAACACTCACACACAGTAGAATTTATCTTTTGCATATCATACTGTATAATAATGTGTGTACATATGTTGAGTGTGTTTAAATCCCTAAGATGGAATTTTAATAATTTTTTGGGATCTTTTAAACATTTTTTAAATAAGGTTTTCTTAATTAAAACTTGATTTAAAAGTTTTTGTGGTCAATTTGTAAATATAATTTGTTGGGTTTATTGGCCTTATGTTACCTTGGGTAGAATCCGAAAGCGGAGTAAACTTCAGGGTGTGGTTTTAATTAGTTTAAGACGCGCGTTTCATATCCTGTTACTGCCCAACACTTGTCCTAATCTGATTGGCTGAGAGTGTGTTTCTTTACTGAGTTAAAAACGCGTATGTTTTTAGCCCTTGGATCATTAGCTATCGACGATCTGCATGTTGTCTTGGTGAATCCCAGTACAACCTTTTAAACCAATCAGGAATCATTTAAGCACCGCGTTATTACAACCCTTCGATCTAAGTCAATTTGACTTGACTTAATCCTGGCCCTTGGTTTTAAACCAGTCTCTCGAACCTTCTCCTCACCCTATAAAAGGAACCCTATTCTCAGACTTCGAAGACTTTTGCCATTTTCATTTTTCTAAGAAATAAAGAGAGTAGAGAGAGAAGAGAGAGAAGAGAGAAAATAGAGAGAAGAGAGAGAGTTAGAAACCCTAACCCTGTTCGTCAAATCCTCTTCCATCCAAACTCAAACACTTCTTCAAAACATCTTCATATCCAAAACACTACCCTGAGTGTTCTTGAGTGTTTGAGAGTTTGAGTTTAGTTTGTAATTGTTGCTGTAACCTCTTGTTCGTTAGATCTTGTTTTCAACTTAAACGTTTACTTAGATCTACTTTCTGATTTCATAGAAATTTGAGATCTGAGTTATTCATGTTACATTACACTTAGTTTCATTCTTTATTTCTCATCTTGAGAAATATATTGTTGATTATTTTCTATAAAACGTTTGCTTACTTTGAAATCAACAATAAATGCTTTCTGTTTCTAGTTCTTGTAAAACTAAACCTTTGACCTAGTTTGGAATCTCACTTGGAGGTTTTCAATCTCGAAAAGCTTTTATATATTCTGAGATTGATTAAGACCTTGTCTGTCTTCCTAGCAAGGTATCCGTGGATTCTGGGAATGATTTAAAGGTCAAATAAGGTGAAAAGTTTTGTAAGAAGAAAGAAAAAGAAAAGATCATAGCAAATAGTGTTACTGTAATTTTTTTAGGACTGTTTGTACTTAATAAGTGAGTGTGTGTGTGAATGCATGTGTTAGAAAGCACCTCCACAAACACTTTCACCCTACAACACGAAAAGTGTTGGTAATAAGATCTTGTGAACAAAGAGTCGACGTAAAGTGCTGGAACAAATCAGAAGTTAACAAACTGGGAGAACTACATCTACAATCAGAACTGCAGAGAAGTTTTAAGGACACCAGAGGGTACATTCCTAAACTTATATAGGTCTGAGTTGTTTGCATGTTAGTTGTATAGTTTGTAACTCATATATTTGTTTTAGTGGATTTTTCATTTTACTCCGTAGAGGGAGTCGTGGATGTTTCCTCAATTGGTGAGGTTTTACCACATAAAAAACATCGTGAACATAATCTTTCCACATCTCCTCATCTCACTCTTGGTTGTGCTGAGTTTAAGTTTTTTTAAACTATTTTATAAACCTGTTATTCAAGACTTGAATAGATCTCGTACATACTGATTTATTAAACACATCTTGTGTTCAAATAGTTTGGTTTTTACGAAAAGAGTTTCTTAAAAAAACATATCGGAGTTACTTAAATAGTTTATTTTTAATAAACGACTTTAGTAATATTTTTCAATTGGTATCAGAGCTTTGTAAACTGCTTTCAAAAGAGATCCTGTGTTTCTGAAATTGTTTTGTGAAAATCAAAGATGGACGAGAAAAATGAAAGATTTGGTAACTTGACCAGACCTCCAATCTTTGATGGAACCAATTTTGCTTACTGGAAAGTAAGGATGATTGGTTTCATTCAAGGAACTCTGGGAGATGATGTCTGGGACATTGTTGAAAATGGTTACACTTTTCCTACTAAACCAGCCAACGAAGGAAGTAATGAGAGGGTTAAGAAAGCATTAAGTGAGTTCACTCAAGAAGAGAAACAAGTTTCTCAAAATAATAATAAAGGAAAGAATGCCATATTTATGTTCATAAATGAACATGAGTTCACAAGAATCTCATCCTGTACCACTTCTAAGGAAGCTTGGGACACCTTGGTTACTGCTCATGAAGGAGACACTAGAGTTAAGGCTGCTAAAACCCAAATGCTTATTCAGCAGTATAACTCCTTAATTATGTCTGAGAATGAGTCATTTGATGACTTCTATATGAACCTGACTGATATTGTGACCAAACTGCATGCTAATGGGGTGACTTATGATAGACACGAAATTGTATATAAAATTCTAAGATCATTACCACAGAAATTTGATAACAAAAGATATGCTATTGAGAAAATGTGTGATCAAAATCTCACTCCTGAATTACTCAGTAGTAAACTAAGAACTGTGGAAATGGAACTAGAATTTAAGAAGCAATTGACACAAACCCATAGGAAACAGACTAGTTCCAATCTGAGCTTCTCTTCTAAGTTAACTAAGCCTGAACTTATATTCCCCACTTATGATTCTGATGAGGAATGCAATATAGAGAGTTTGGACAATCAGATTGCCTTAATTACAAAACAGTTTAAGAAAATTATTAAGTTTAGAAACAAAGTGGCAAATAAACAAGGCAATTCAAATTATCCAACTTCCTCTAATAACAGGCCTCATGAGAAAAACAATGACAAAAATCACAAGGACTCTCACACTAGACCTAATAGCGACCTTAAGAAGACTGAATGCTATAGATGTGGTAAACTGGGGCACATTGCACAAGACTGTAGAGTTAACTTGAACACTCAAAACAAAAACACTAGAGCTAACATTTGCAAAACATGGGATGATTCAAGTGACTCTGAAAAGGAGGAACCTGAGTCATCTGATGTTTTTGACCCTTGCATGTCTTTCTTTGCCAAGATCATATATAATGATGATGTGCCTATGCCTGTGTATGAAAATGTTTCTAGTAACTCTACTTCTGCTATTGAGAATCATGTTTATACTCGTTTAGATGCTTTGATTACTGAGAATGTTGCATGTTCTACTTCGGGGTGTGTGAGTCAAAGGGATAGCGATAATGACGATGTCAATGGGTGTGTGAGTTTAACAAATGAATCTTCAGGGGTCACTCCACACACCACACTTAGTGACTCGGACAATTAAGACCTCCCTAACATTCACTCACTTTATGCTAAAACTCTCAAGAAAAGCACTAGACTAGAAAAGATTGTGAAAGATCTCACTGAGAAGTTAGAAGATCTAAGCCTAATGGTTAAACTAAATGCTGAAGAGTATACTACCCAATGTTTGACTCATAAAAGCGAAATCAAAATGTTTGATGAAAAACTCAGAAATTTAAAAGAAACAAATGAAACTCTGGAGAAAAAATACAAAGGGACATTGTTAGAATTGGAGCAAACTAAAGAAAAGACAGCAATTGTGTTAAAAAAATTTACAAAATTTGAAAATAATTCAAAATGTTTTGATGAATTTGTTGCTGAATCAAAAACCAATTCTGATGATCGAACTGGAATAGGGTTCTGCCCCAATTTGAAAACACAAACAAAATCTTTTGAAACTATCAAGTTTGTGTCAGGAGGCAAAAGACCTATTGAAACATGCCCAGACTTTCATTCTCTAAAAACTGAGTTTGATTCAAAAAATCAAAATTTTAACATTGGGGAATCAAGTTGCTCTAAACATGAAAGTTCACCTAAGGCTAAATAAGTCTGCCCTTCTATTAGGAAGAATGAGTCTTCATACAAGACTGTTATATCTAGGAATAGAGCTCAGCCTCAAAACTCTTCAAAACCTTTGTTTAGAGACTTTCCTAAGGAGACCCCTATTTTGAGCAATCTTTATTGCTCCTACTGCGACATATATGGTCACTCTTTTGATAGTTGCTATGCTAGGAGACTAGTTAAACCTATCTATAATCCTCATATCTATCAGAACTTTAACTATTCTAGGAGGAGCCGCAACAATTATATACTTCCTAGACAGCCAGATAGAAACTCTAATTATAGAAAGAGAAAGACCAAACCTAAAAGAACATTTCCTAGCAGGAATCCTAAGAACTTTCCTAAACCAAATGCTCAAGTCTTTCACAAAATTCAAAATCATGCGCAAAACGTTTTTCAGCAAAAATCCAAAGCTCGCAAATTTTATCAATTGAGAACTAATAAGCGCAAGATGAAAACTAAGGAAATTTGGGTTAGAAAAGATGATCTATTACCTCAGATGAAGTGTAATGTTGTTGTTACTTCTTTAAAAGCTGAACACACATCATCTGGTTGGTATTTAGACTCTGGATGTTCTAAGCATATGACTAGTGATGAAACTAAACTTTTAAACAAAACCAGCTTTGCTGGTGGTAAAGTCATTTTTGGTGATTGAGTTTCATCTCAAATCATAGGCAAAGGAACTCTCCAAGAAGATGGGCTTCCTATTCTTCAAGATGTTCTTCTAGTCAAAGGTCTTAAGGCAAATCTACTTAGCATATCGCAATTTTGTGACTCGGATCATACAGTTACCTTTTCAAAGATCAATTGCAAAATTTTAAATGAAAAAGGTGAATGCATAATTACTGGATTCAGAACTCCTGACAATTGCTACACTGTCATGAACAATTCTAAAATCTGTAATGTTGCCAAAATGGATGACAATGAGATATGGCATAACAGAATGGGTCATATAAATTACGATAACCTTAGTAGACTGACTTCTCAGGAAATAGTTAGAGGAGTTCCTAAAATCAAACTCATACCCAATCTTATTTGTGGTTCCTGTCAGGAAGGTAAAATTGTTAAGGCACCTCATAAGAAAGTCAAAGACATTCTTGTAACACCCCGACTAATTAAATACCGGGTAGCTACACCTTCATTAAATCAGTTCAAAATGTCAAGTTGGTTCAGTTAATAGCATCACTGTCGAAAACATTTAATGATTACTAACCACCTAGTATTTAAAAAGTAAGATGTCAAATTTTAAATTAAATCTGATTAACATGCGATAAATGAAATGTAAAATAACATCACCATACACCATAAAGTCGTAATGGAATAACCAACAATTAATAATAAGTCTGCAGGAAATACTCCTCCCAACAATCCCATAACTGAAACGAATAAAATAGTGTAACCTGAATAAATACAAACAAAAGTCTGAATAACAGAAATATAAAATGTCTCTAATAGAAATGGGCGACATGCCCTACAATGATGGAACTGAATATGGAATCAAGACTAGAAAAGAGGCGTCTACTGTCAAAGCCCTGTAACTACCACAACAGCTACATCTCGTCACCTGAATGGAAATACTATGCATGGTGTCCTTGTGGCTGGGCACCTAAAAGGTTTTTACAAAAAAAAATAGATTTGAAAGCAAACGGTTCAGAGATCGAAAGTGGAGAGTATTTTAAAAACAGCCAGTTCTTTAATAACATTTAAAACAATAAATGCACAATACATGTTAGGACGTGCTCTCACATGAAATACTCACCTCTCGTCTAACTGTGCACTCCTAACGTTCCTGTACCCATTCATGTGTTTTCTCATAACTATCTAGTTCAAAAGAGTTTCTAACACTTCTACTCGGTTCACGTTTTAATTCCAACCTTAACAATTAAATAGAGAGTTCTACTTTAATTCTCGGATTCCCAATTATTAACAAAACCATTTATTGATATCTGTCCCCTTTTATCTTTTCATAACTTTACAATAACAATACTCACAATTTAACATAGCAAATTCCTTTTCATTTAACCGTATATTATTCACATCATAAATATACAATACAAGCACCCCGAGGCTAAGAAACGGTGCACACATACCCTTCTATCCATCCCGGTACATCACGTACATAAGGATCACGCATTCCGAATTTCTCAGGAATCGTTCTCAGATAACAACATCACAAACAATGGAGGCGAACACACTCACATCACATGGGTCACGCACATACATACGCTCCCACGATCAGCAGACTTATTAACATCCCAATAAGTCCTTCTCAGACCTATGTTCATCGAGGTACCAATCTAAATTCGGGCAACACAAGGATAAGAAGGCCCTAAGTGAACGTAAACCTCCCGTGATAGCAAGTATGGTAGGTATGTCATACACATAAAATTATATGCTAAGCATTCACACATCTTAGATATCTTAATATTAATAAAGGTATACTCTACATCCGTATACCATTATTCCAATTATATATATTATAAGTCTCCCGATAATATAGAATTTAAACTGTCGACACGTCCCACGTCGTAGTTTCTTATACTTAAAACCTATCTCAATTAGATTATTAAGTTTCCTATTATTCCCACACATACATCATTATTCCTAAGGTCCTTACGTCTGCCCCAAATCTCATTTCATCAAATTATTCAAATTTACTCTTTTAACCCAAATATTATCTCACACATTGAATTCCATTAGATTTAGAAAAATTCCTCAAATTGAATTCTAATTAAGGTCCAAGTTTCATAACCATGCTTACTGGTCTTCCTTAAGTTTAAGGGTATTCATAGGGTCTCCAATAATATTTTCCAAGGGTTAACATCATTAAAATCTAAATAGGGAAAACTTTACTCATTCTGGGAAGGTCGATCGATCGACCTTTACCTTCGATCGATCGATGGTGGTCGATCGATCGACTGATGAATGTCGATCGATCGAACGCACCAGGTATGGCTACGGACTGCTTCATTTTGCAGTTTTCAAATCATCACAAAACATCCTTTTAATGCATGAAACTCTAATATAACGTTATAGTATCATCATACAACCATCCTACAACATTGTTAACGTTCTAAAGCCAATAATTCATCAACCATGGACTTTGTTTGGATCAAAACTTCATCAAGAACCCTAGTTTCCTATTTCTTTCAAGAACATTAATAAATCTCTTCTTAAATCCGTTTTTAGATCATCAAGGGTCAAAATTTTGAATTCATAATTCGTCCAGAATGTTTTTACATGCAGTCCCTAACATAGTTCATAGTTTTAACCTTCCAATTCATGGGTCTATATCAATCTTCTAAGATAAATTCGATAATTTTCCTAAACATGGAAAAGCATAGCATTGAATCAATTGTAATTAAACCACTTGCCTTAATCGTTCTTCTGATTTGTTGTTGATTGAAGGTGGTTGAATTCCTCTCTCTCTCTTTCTGCAGAATTCTTCTCTCTCTCTCTCTCTCTCTCTCTCTCTCTCTCTCTCTACAAGTTCTTCTCAAGATGACAATGGAGGTGGGGTTGGTTTTTGCCAAGTTTTAAGGTTTCTAAACTTCTCCCGTAGCCCACTACCTAAATTGGGGTTGGAAATGTCTTAGTGGGTTAAGACTAAGTCATATTTTTAACTCTAAATTTCGTGGGTTTTAATTACCCAATTTCCAAAATTACCAAAATGCCCATATAAGTTACCGGTATGGCCCAATAATGCCCCAGGACCCAAACTTAACCCCCGGCTAGTGTTTTTTGACTATTTCGACCCTTCCGAACACGTTGGCGCACTCAAAATGACCACACGGTTAATAAAAATAAAATTCACTTATTAATTCAAATAATTATATTCCTAACGCGACTGTCACGCGCGTCCCAACAAAATTTCCCAAATTGCCGTATTTCAATCTCGCGACAATTTCAATATTTCCAATATTCATATATTGCCATATATACACATTATAATTAAATACTAACTCACATCTCGTTAATATTTTATCCGGATAAATCCTCAATTAATTCACATTTAATTCAATTAATCCCATAAATAGATATCCATAAAAATACGGGGTACCCCGACTAATTAAATACCGGGTAGCTACTCCTTTATTAAATTAATTCAAAATGTCAAGTTGGTTCAGTTAAGAGCATCACTGTCGAAAACATTTAATGATTACTAACCACCTATTATTTAAAAAGTAAGATGTCAAATTTTAAATTAAATCTGATTAACAGGCGATAAATGAAATGTAAAATAACATCACCATACTCCATAAAGTCGTAATGGAATAACCAACAATTAATAATAAGTCTGGAGGAAATACTCCTCCCAACAATCCCACAACTGAAACGAATAAAATAGTGTAACCTGAATAAATACAAACAAAAGTCTGAATAACAGAAATATAAAATGTCTCTAATAGAAATGGGCGACATGCCCTACAATGATGGAACTGAATATGGAATCAAGACTAGAAAAGAGGCGTCTACTGTCAAAGCCTTGTAACTTCCACAACAGCTACAGCTCGTCACCTGAATGGAAATACTATGCATGGTGTCCTTGTGGATAGGCACCTAAAAGGTTTTTACAAAAAAAAATAGATTTGAAAGCAAACGGGTCAGATCCCGAAAGTGGAGAGTATTTTAAAAACAGCAAGTGCTTTAATAACATTTAAAACAATAAATGCACAATACATGTTAGGACGTGCTCTCACATGAAATACTCACCTCTCGTCTAACTGTGCACTCCTAACGTTTCTGTACCCATTCATGTGTTTTCTCATAACTATCTAGTTCAAAAGAGTTTCTAACACTTCTACTCGGTTCACGTTTTAATTCCAACCTTAACAATTAAATAGAGAGTTCTACTTTAATTCTCGGATTCCCAATTATTAACAAAACCATTTATTGATATCTGTCCCCTTTTATCTTTTCATAACTTTACAATAACAATACTCACAATTTAACATAGCAAATTCCTTTTCATTTAACCGTATATTATTCACATCATAAATATACAATACAAGCACCCCGAGGCTATGCAACGGTGCACACATACCCTGCTATCCATCCCGGTACATCACGTACATAAGGATCACGCATTCCGAATCTCTCAGGAATCGTTCTCAGATAACAACATCACAAACAATGGAGGCGAACACAGTCACATCACATGGGTCACGCACATACCTATGCTCCCACGATCAGCAGACTTATTAACATCCCAATAAGTCCTTCTCTGACCTATGTTCATCGAGGTACCAATCTAAATCCGGGCAACACAAGGATAAGAAGGCCCTAAGTGAACGTAAACCTCCCGTGATAGCAAGTATGGTAGGTATGTCATACACATAAAATTATATGCTAAGCATTCACACATCTTAGATATCTTAATATTAATAAAGGTATACTCTACATCCGTATACCATTATTCCAATTATATATATTATAAGTCTCCCGATAATATAGAATTTAAACTGTCGACACGTCCCACGTCATAGTTTCTTATACTTAAAACCTATCTCAATTAGATTATTAAGTTTCCTATTATTCCCACACATACATCATTATTCCTAAGGTCCTTACTTCTGCCCCAAATCTCATTTCATCAAATTATTCAAATTTACTCTTTTAACCCAAATATTATCTCACACATTGAATTCCATTAGATTTAGAAAAATTCCTCAAATTGAATTCTAATTAAGGTCCAAGTTTCATAACCATGCTTACTGGTCTTCCTTAAGTTTAAGGGTATTCATAGGGTCTCCAATAATATTTTTCAAGGGTTAACATCATTAAAATCTAAATAGGGAAAACTTTACTCATTCTGGGAAGGTCGATCGATCGACCTTTACCTTCGATCGATCGATGGTGGTCGATCGATCGACTGATGAATGTCGATCGATCGAACGCACCAGGTATGGCTACGGACTGCTTCGTTTTGCAGTTTTCAAATCATCACAAAACATCCTTTTAATGCATGAAACTCTAATATAGCGTTATAGTATCATCATACAACCATCCTACAACATTGTTAGCGTTCTAAAACCAATAATTCATCAACCAAGGACTCTGTTTGGATCAAAACTTCATCAAGAACCCTAGTTTCCTATTTCTTTCAAGAACATTAATAAATCTCTTCTTAAATACGTTTTTAGATCATCAAGGGTCAAAATTTTGAATTCATAATTCGTCCAGAATGTTTCTACATGCAGTCCCTAACATAGTTCATAGTTTTAACCTTCCAATTCATGGGTCTATATCAATCTTCTAAGATAAATTCGATAATTTTCCTAAACATGGAAAAGCATAGCATTGAATCAATTGTAATTAAACCACTTGCCTTAATCGTTCTTCAGATTTGTTGTTGATTGAAGGTGGTTGAATTCCTCTCTCTCTCTTTCAGCAGAATTCTTCTCTCTCTCTCTCTCTCTCTCTCTCTCTCTCTCTCTCTCTCTCTCTCTCTACAAGTTCTTCTCAAGATGACAATGGAGGTGGGGTTGGTTTTTGCCAAGTTTTAAGGTTTCTAAACTTCTCCCGTAGCCCACTACCTAAATTGGGGTTAGAAATGGCTTAGTGGGTTAAGACTAAGTCAGATTTTTAACTCTAATTTTCGTGGGTTTTAATTACCCAATTTCCAAAATTACCAAAATGCCCTTATAAGTTACCGGTATGGCCCAATAATGCCCCGTGACCCAAACTTAACCCCCGGCTAGTGTTTTCTGACTATTTCGACCCTTCCGAACACGTTGACGCACTCAAAATGACCATACGGTTAATAAAAATAAAATTCACTTTTTAATTCAAATAATTATATTCCTGACGCGATTGTCACGCGCGTCCCAACAAAATTTCCCAAATTGCCGTATTTCAATCTCGCGACAATTTCAATATTTCCAATATTCATATATTGCCATATATACACATTATAATTAAATACTGACTCACATCTCGTTAATATTTTATCCGGATAAATTCTCAATTAATTCACATTTAATTCAATTAATCCCATAAATAGATATCCATAAAAATACGGGGTACCCCGACTAATTAAATATCGGGTAGCTACTCCTTTATTAAATTAATTCAAAATGTCAAGTTGGTTCAGTTAAGAGCATCACTGCCGAAAACATTTAATGATTACTAACCACCTATTATTTAAAAAGTAAGATGTCAAATTTTAAATTAAATCTGATTAACAGGCGATAAATGAAATGTAAAATAACATCACCATACACCATAAAGTGGTAATGGAATAACCAACAATTAATAGTAAGTCTGGAGGAAATACTCCTCCCAACAATCCCACAACTGAAACGAATAAAATAGTGTAACCTGAATAAATACAAACAAAAGTTTGAATAACAGAAATATAAAATGTCTCTAATAGAAATGGGCGACATGCCCTACAATGATGGAACTGAATATGGAATCAAGACTAGAAAAGAGGAGTCTACTTTCAAAGCCCTGTAACTTCCACAACAGCTACAGCTCGTCACCTGAATGGAAATACTATGCATGGTGTCCTTGTGGATGGGCACCTAAAAGGTTTTTACAAAAAAAAATAGATTTGAAAGCAAACGGGTCAGAGCCCGAAAGTGGAGAGTATTTTAAAAACAGCAAGTGCTTTAATAACATTTAAAACAATAAATGCACAATACATGTTAGGACGTGCTCTCACATGAAATACTCACCTCTCGTCTACCCATTCATGTGTTTTCTCATAACTATCTAGTTCAAAAGAGTTTCTAACACTTCTACTCGGTTCACGTTTTAATTCCAACCCTAACAATTAAATAGAGAGTTCTACTTTAATTCTCGGATTCCCAATTATTAACAAAACCATTTATTGATATCTGTCCCCTTTTGTCTTTTCATAACTTTACAATAACAATACTCACAATTTAACATAGCAAATTCCTTTTCATTTAACCGTATATTATTCACATCATAAATATACAATACAAGCACCCCGAGGCTATGCAACGGTGCACACATACCCTGCTATCCATCCCGGTACATCACGTACATAAGGATCACGCATTTCGAATCTCTCAGGAATCTTTCTCAGATAACAACATCACAAACAATGGAGGCGAACACAGTCACATCACATGGGTCACGCACATACCTACGCTCCCACGATCAGCAGACTTATTAACATCCCAATAAGTCCTTCTCTGACCTATGTTCATTGAGGTACCAATCTAAATCCGGGCAACACAAGGATAAGAAGGCCCTAAGCGAACGTAAACCTCCCGTGATAGCAAGTATGGTAGGTATGTCATACACATAAAATTATATGCTAAGCATTCACACATCTTAGATATCTTAATATTAATAAAGGTATACTCTACATCCGTATACCATTATTCCAATTATATATATTATAAGTCTCCCGATAATATAGAATTTAAACTGTTGACACGTCCCACGTCGTAGTTTCTTATACTTAAAACCTATCTCAATTAGATTATTAAGTTTCCTATTATTCCCACACATACATCATTATTCCTAAGGTCCTTACTTTTGCCCCAAATCTCATTTCATCAAATTATTCAAATTTACTCTTTTAACCCAAATATTATCTCACACATTGAATTCCATTAGATTTAGAAAAATTCCTCAAATTGAATTCTAATTAAGGTCCAAGTTTCATAACCATGCTTACTGGTCTTCCTTAAGTTTAAGGGTATTCATAGGGTCTCCAATAATAATTTCCAAGGGTTAACATCATTAAAATCTAAATAGGGAAAACTTTACTCATTCTGGGAAGGTCGATCGATCGACCTTTACCTTCGATCGATCGATGGTGGTCGATCGATCGACTGATGAATGTCGATCGATCGAACGCACCAGGTATGGCTACGGACTGCTTCGTTTTGCAGTTTTCAAATCATCACAAAACATCCTTTTAATGCATGAAACTCTAATATAACGTTATAGTATCATCATATAACCATCCTACAACATTGTTAACGTTCTAAAACCAATAATTCATCAACCAAGGACTTTGTTTGGATCAAAACTTCATCAAGAACCCTAGTTTCCTATTTCTTTCAAGAACATTAATAAATCTCTTCTTAAATCCGTTTTTAGATCATCAAGGGTCAAAATTTTGAATTCATAATTCGTCCAGAATGTTTCTACATGCAGTCCCTAACATAGTTCTTAGTTTTAACCTTCCAATTCATGGGTCTATATCAACCTTCTAAGATAAATTCGATAATTTTCCTAAACATGGAAAAGCATAGCATTGAATCAATTGTAATTAAACCACTTGCCTTAATCGTTCTTCAGATTAGTTGTTGATTGAAGGTGGTTGAATTCCTCTCTCTCTCTTTCTCCAGAATTCTTCTCTCTCTCTCTCTCTACAAGTTCTTCTCAAGATGACAATGGAGGTGGGGTTGGTTTTTGCCAAGTTTTAAGGTTTCTAAACTTCTCCCGTAGCCCACTACCTAAATTGGGGTTGGAAATGGCTTAGTGGGTTAAGACTAAGTCAGATTTTTAACTCTAATTTTCGTGGGTTTTAATTACCCAATTTCTAAAATTACCAAAATGCCCTTATAAGTTACCGGTATGGCCCAATAATGCCCCAGGACCCAAACTTAACCCCCGGCTAGTGTTTTCTGACTATTTCGACCCTTCCGAACACGTTGGCTCACTCAAAATGACCACACGGTTAATAAAAATAAAATTCACTTATTAATTCAAATAATTATATTCCTAACGCGACTGTCACGCGCGTCCCAACAAAATTTCCCAAATTGCCGTATTTCAATCTCGCGACAATTTCAATATTTCCAATATTCATATATTGCCATATATACACATTATAATTAAATACTAACTCACATCTCGTTAATATTTTATCCGGATAAATTCTCAGTTAATTCACATTTAATTCAATTAATCCCATAAATAGATATCCATAAAAATACGGGGTACCCCGACTAATTAAATACCGGGTAGCTACTCCTTTATTAAATTAATTCAAAATGTCAAGTTGGTTCAGTTAAGAGCATCACTGCCGAAAACATTTAATGACTACTAACCACCTATTATTTAAAAAGTAAGATGTCAAATTTTAAATTAAATCTGATTAACAGGCGATAAATGAAATGTAAAATAACATCACCATACACCATAAAGTCGTAATGGAATAACCAACAATTAATAGTAAGTCTGGAGGAAATACTCCTCCCAACAATCCCACAACTGAAACGAATAAAATAGTGTAACCTGAATAAATACAAACAAAAGTCTGAATAACAGAAATATAAAATGTCTCTAATAGAAATGGGCGACATGCCCTACAATGATGGAACTGAATATGGAATCAAGACTAGAAAAGAGGCGTCTACTTTCAAAGCCCTGTAACTTCCACAACAACTACATCTCGTCACCTGAATGGAAATACTATGCATGGTGTCCTTGTGGATGGGCACCTAAAAGGTTTTTACAAAAAAAAATAGATTTGAAAGCAAACGGGTCAGATCCCGAAAGTGGAGAGTATTTTAAAAACAGCAAGTGCTTTAATAACATTTAAAACAATAAATGCACAATACATGTTAGGACGTGCTCTCACATGAAATACTCACCTCTCGTCTAACTGTGCACTCCTAACGTTCCTGTACCCATTCATGTGTTTTCTCATAACTATCTAGTTCAAAAGAGTTTCTAACACTTCTACTGGGTTCACGTTTTAATTCCAACCTTAACAATTAAATAGAGAGTTCTACTTTAATTCTCGGATTCCCAATTATTAACAAAACCATTTATTGATATCTGTCCCCTTTTGTCTTTTCATAACTTTACAATAACAATACTCACAATTTAACATAGCAAATTCCTTTTAATTTAACCGTATATTATTCACATCATAAATATACAATACAAGCACCCCGAGGCTATGAAACGGTGCACACATACCCTGCTATCCATCCCGGTACATCACGTACATAAGGATCACGCATTCCGAATCTCTCAGGAATCGTTCTCAGATAACAACATCACAAACAATGGAGGCGAACACAGTCACATCACATGGGTCACGCACATACCTACGCTCCCACGATCAGCAGACTTATTAACATCCCAATAAGTCCTTCTCTGACCTATGTTCATTGAGGTACCAATCTAAATCCGGGCAACACAAGGATAAGAAGGCCCTAAGCGAACGTAAACCTCCCGTGATAGCAAGTATGGTAGGTATGTCATACACATAAAATTATATGCTAAGCATTCACACATCTTAGATATCTTAATATTAATAAAGGTATACTCTACATCCGTATACCATTATTCCAATTATATATATTATAAGTCTCCCGATAATATAGAATTTAAACTGTTGACACGTCCCACGTCGTAGTTTCTTATACTTAAAACCTATCTCAATTAGATTATTAAGTTTCCTATTATTCCCACACATACATCATTATTCCTATGGTCCTTACTTCTGCCCCAAATCTCATTTCATCAAATTATTCAAATTTACTCTTTTAACCCAAATATTATCTCACACATTGAATTCCATTAGATTTAGAAAAATTCCTCAAATTGAATTCTAATTAAGGTCCAAGTTTCATAACCATGCTTACTGGTCTTCCTTAAGTTTAAGGGTATTCATAGGGTCTCCAATAATAATTTCCAAGGGTTAACATCATTAAAATCTAAATAGGGAAAACTTTACTCATTCTGGGAAGGTCGATCGATCGACCTTTACCTTCGATCGATCGATGGTGGTCGATCGATCGACTGATGAATGTCGATCGATCGAACGCACCAGGTATGGCTACGGACTGCTTCGTTTTGCAGTTTTCAAATCATCACAAAACATCCTTTTAATGCATGAAACTCTAATATAACGTTATAGTATCATCATACAACCATCCTACAACATTGTTAACGTTCTAAAACAAATAATTCATCAACCAAGGACTTTGTTTGGATCAAAACTTCATCAAGAACCCTAGTTTCCTATTTCTTTCAAGAACATTAATAAATCTCTTCTTAAATCCGTTTTTAGATCATCAAGGGTCAAAATTTTGAATTCCTAATTCGTCCAGAATGTTTCTACATGCAGTCCCTAACATAGTTCTTAGTTTTAACCTTCCAATTCATGGGTCTATATCAACCTTCTAAGATAAATTCGATAATTTTCCTAAACATGGAAAAGCATAGCATTGAATCAATTGTAATTAAACCACTTGCCTTAATCGTTCTTCAGATTAGTTGTTGATTGAAGGTGGTTGAATTCCTCTCTCTCTCTTTCTGCAGAATTCTTCTCTCTCTCTCTCTCTCTACAAGTTCTTCTCAAGATGACAATGGAGGTGGGGTTGGTTTTTGCCAAGTTTTAAGGTTTCTAAACTTCTCCCGTAGCCCACTACCTAAATTGGGGTTGGAAATGGCTTAGTGGGTTAAGACTAAGTCAGATTTTTAACTCTAATTTTCGTGGGTTTTAATTACCCAATTTCTAAAATTACCAAAATGCCCTTATAAGTTACCGGTATGGCCCAATAATGCCCCAGGACCCAAACTTAACCCCCGGCTAGTGTTTTCTGACTATTTCGACCCTTCCGAACACGTTGGCGCACTCAAAATGACCACACGGTTAATAAAAATAAAATTCACTTATTAATTCAAATAATTATATTCCTAACGCGACTGTCACGCGCGTCCCAACAAAATTTCCCAAATTGCCGTATTTCAATCTCGCGACAATTTCAATATTTCCAATATTCATATATTGCCATATATACACATTATAATTAAATACTAACTCACATCTCGTTAATATTTTATCCGGATAAATTCTCAGTTAATTCACATTTAATTCAATTAATCCCATAAATAGATATCCATAAAAATACGGGGTACCCCGACTAATTAAATACCGGGTAGCTACTCCTTTATTAAATTAATTCAAAATGTCAAGTTGGTTCAGTTAAGAGCATCACTGCCGAAAACATTTAATGACTACTAACCACCTATTATTTAAAAAGTAAGATGTCAAATTTTAAATTAAATCTGATTAACAGGCGATAAATGAAATGTAAAATAACATCACCATACACCATAAAGTCGTAATGGAATAACCAACAATTAATAGTAAGTCTGGAGGAAATACTCCTCCCAACAATCCCACAACTGAAACGAATAAAATAGTGTAACCTGAATAAATACAAACAAAAGTCTGAATAACAGAAATATAAAATGTCTCTAATAGAAATGGGCGACATGCCCTACAATGATGGAACTGAATATGGAATCAAGACTAGAAAAGAGGCGTCTACTGTCAAAGCCCTGTAACTTCCACAACAGCTACAGCTCGTCACCTGAATGGAAATACTATGCATGGTGTCCTTGTGGATGGGCACCTAAAAGGTTTTTACAAAAAAAAATAGATTTGAAAGCAAACGGGTCAGAGCCCGAAAGTGAAGAGTATTTTAAAAACAGCAAGTGCTTTAATAACATTTAAAACAATAAATGCACAATACATGTTAGGACGTGCTCTCACATGAAATACTCACCTCTCGTCTAACTGTGCACTCCTAACGTTCCTGTACCCATTCATGTGTTTTCTCATAACTATCTAGTTCAAAAGAGTTTCTAACACTTCTACTCGGTTCATGTTTTAATTCCAACCTTAACAATTAAATAGAGAGTTCTAATTTAATTCTCGAATTCCCAATTATTAACAAAACCATTTATTGATATCTGTCCCCTTTTGTCTTTTCATAACTTTACAATAACAATACTCACAATTTAACATAGCAAATTCCTTTTCATTTAACCGTATATTATTCACATCATAAATATACAATACAAGCACCCCGAGGCTATGCAACAGTGCACACATACCCTGCTATCCATCCCGGTACATCATGTACATAAGGATCACGCATTCCGAATCTCTCAGGAATCGTTCTCAGATAACAATATCACAAACAATGGAGGCGAACACAGTCACATCACATGGGTCACGCACATACCTACACTCCCACGATCAGCAGACTTATTAACATCCCAATAAGTCCTTCTCTGACCTATGTTCATCGAGGTACCAATCTAAATCCGGGCAACACAAGGATAAGAAGGCCCTAAGCGAACGTAAACCTCCCGTGATAGCAAGTATGGTAGGTATGTCATACACATAAAATTATATGCTAAGCATTCACACATCTTAGATATCTTAATATTAATAAAGGTATACTCTACATCCGTATGCCATTATTCCAATTATATATATTATAAGTCTCTCGATAATATAGAATTTAAACTGTCGACACGTCCCACGTCGTAGTTTCTTATACTTAAAACCTATCTCAATTAGATTATTAAGTTTCCTATTATTCCCACACATACATCATTATTCCTAAGGTCCTTACTTCTGCCCCAAATCTCATTTCATCAAATTATTCAAATTTACTCTTTTAACCCAAATATTATCTCACACATTGAATTCCATTAGATTTAGAAAAATTCCTCAAATTGAATTCTAATTAAGGTCCAAGTTTCATAACCATGCTTACTGGTCTTCCTTAAGTTTAAGGGTATTCATAGGGTCTCCAATAATATTTTCCAAGGGTTAACATCATTAAAATCTAAATAGGGAAAACTTTACTCATTCTGGGAAGGTCGATCGATCGACCTTTACCTTCGATCGATCGATGGTGGTCGATCGATCGACTGATGAATGTCGATCGATCGAACGCACCAGGTATGGCTACGGACTGCTTCGTTTTGCAGTTTTCAAATCATCACAAAACATCCTTTTAATGCATGAAACTCTAATATAGCGTTATAGTATCATCATACAACCATCCTACAACATTGTTAATGTTCTAAAACCAATAATTCATCAACCAAGGACTTTGTTTGGATCAAAACTTCATCAAGAACCCTAGTTTCCTATTTCTTTCAAGAACATTAATAAATCTCTTCTTAAATCCGTTTTTAGATCATCAAGGGTCAAAATTTTGAATTCATAATTCATCCAGAATGTTTCTACATGCAGTCCCTAACATAGTTCATAGTTTTAACCTTCCAATTCATGGGTCTATATCAATCTTCTAAGATAAATTCGATAATTTTCCTAAACATGGAAAAGCATAGCATTGAATCAATTGTAATTAAACCACTTGCCTTAATCGTTCTTCAGATTTGTTGTTGATTGAAGGTGGTTGAATTCCTCTCTCTCTCTTTCTGCAGAATTCTTCTCTCTCTCTCTACAAGTTCTTCTCAAGATGACAATGGAGGTGGGGTTGGTTTTTGCCAAGTTTTAAGGTTTCTAAACTTCTCCCATAGCCCACTACCTAAATTGGGGTTGGAAATGGCTTAGTGGGTTAAGACTAATTCAGATTTTTAACTCTAATTTTCGTGGGTTTTAATTACCCAATTTCCAAAATTACCAAAATGCCCTTATAAGTTACCGGTATGGCCCAATAATGCCCCGGGACCCAAACTTAACCCCCGGCTAGTGTTTTCTGACTATTTTGACCCTTCCGAACACATTGGCGCACTCAAAATGACCATACGGTTAATAAAAATAAAATTCACTTTTTAATTCAAATAATTATATTCCTGACACGACTGTCACGCGCGTCCCAACAAAATTTCCCAAATTGTCGTATTTCAATCTCGCGACAATTTCAATATTTCCAATATTCATATATTGCCATATATACACATTATAATTAAATACTAACTCACATCTCGTTAATATTTTATCCGGATAAATTCTCAATTAATTCACATTTAATTCAATTAATCCCATAAATAGATATCCATAAAAATACGGGGTACCCCGACTAATTAAATACCGGGTAGCTACTCCTTTATTAAATTAATTCAAAATGTCAAGTTGGTTCAGTTAAGAGCATCACTGCCGAAAACATTTAATGATTACTAACCACCTATTATTTAAAAAGTAAGATGTCAAATTTTAAATTAAATCTGATTAACAGGCGATAAATGAAATGTAAAATAACATCACCATACACCATAAAGTCGTAATGGAATAACCAACAATTAATAATAAGTCTGGAGGAAATACTCCTCCCAACAATCCCACAACTGAAACGAATAAAATAGTGTAACCTGAATAAATACAAACAAAAGTCTGAATAACAGAAATATAAAATGTCTCTAATAGAAATGGGCGACATGCCCTACAATGATGGAACTGAATATGGAATCAAGACTAGAAAAGAGGCATCTACTGTCAAAGCCCTGTAACTTCCACAACAGCTACAGCTCGTCACCTGAATGGAAATACTATGCATGGTGTCCTTGTGGATGGGCACCTAAAAGGTTTTTACAAAAAAAAATAGATTTGAAAGCAAACGGGTCAGAGCCCGAAAGTGGAGAGTATTTTAAAAACAGCAAGTGCTTTAATAACATTTAAAACAATAAATGCACAATACATGTTAGGACGTGCTCTCACATGAAATACTCACCTCTCGTCTAACTGTGCACTCCTAACGTTCCTGTACCCATTCATGTGTTTTCTCATAACTATCTAGTTCAAAAGAGTTTCTAACACTTCTACTCGGTTCACGTTTTAATTCCAACCTTAACAATTAAATAGAGAGTTCTACTTTAATTCTCGGATTCCCAATTATTAACAAAACCATTTATTGATATTTGTCCCCTTTTATCTTTTCATAACTTTACAATAACAATACTCACAATTTAACATAGCAAATTCCTTTTCATTTAACCGTATATTATTCACATCATAAATATACAATACAAGCACCCCGAGGCTATGCAACGGTGCACACATACCCTGCTATCCATCCCGGTACATCACGTACATAAGGATCACGCATTCCGAATCTCTCAGGAATCATTCTCAGATAACAACATCACAAACAAGGGAGGCGAACACAGTCACATCACATGGGTCACGCACATACCTACGCTCCCACGATCAGCAGACTTATTAACATCCCAATAAGTCCTTCTCTGACCTATGTTCATCGAGGTACCAATCTAAATCCGGGCAACACAAGGATAAGAAGGCCCTAAGCGAACGTAAACCTCCCGTGATAGCAAGTATGGTAGGTATGTCATACACATAAAATTATATGCTAAGCCTTCACACATCTTAGATATCTTAATATTAATAAAGGTATACTCTACATCCGTATACCATTATTCCAATTATATATATTATAAGTCTCCCGATAATATAGAATTTAAACTGTCGACACGTCCAACGTCGTAGTTTCTTATACTTAAAACCTATCTCAATTAGATTATTAAGTTTCCTATTATTCCCACACATACATCATTATTCCTAAGGTCCTTACTTCTGCCCCAAATCTCATTTCATCAAATTATTCAAATTTACTCTTTTAACCCAAATATTATCTCACACATTGAATTCCATTAGATTTAGAAAAATTCCTCAAATTGAATTCTAATTAAGGTCCAAGTTTCATAACCATGCTTACTGGTCTTCCTTAAGTTTAAGGGTATTCATAGGGTCTCCAATAATATTTTCCAAGGGTTAACATCATTAAAATCTAAATAGGGAAAACTTTACTCATTCTGGGAAGGTCGATCGATCGACCTTTACCTTCGATCGATCGATGGTGGTCGATCGATCGACTGATGAATGTCGATCGATCGAACGCACCAGGTATGGCTACGGACTGCTTCGTTTTGCAGTTTTCAAATCATCACAAAACATCCTTTTAATGCATGAAACTCTAATATAGCGTTATAGTATCATCATACAACCATCCTACAACATTGTTAATGTTCTAAAACCAATAATTCATCAACCAAGGACTTTGTTTGGATCAAAACTTCATCAAGAACCCTAGTTTCCTATTTCTTTCAAGAACATTAATAAATCTCTTCTTAAATCCGTTTTTAGATCATCAAGGGTCAAAATTTTGAATTCATAATTCGTCCAGAATGTTTCTACATGCAGTCCCTAACATAGTTCATAGTTTTAACCTTCCAATTCATGGGTCTATATCAATCTTCTAAGATAAATTCGATAATTTTCCTAAACATGGAAAAGCATAGCATTGAATCAATTGTAATTAAACCACTTGCCTTAATCGTTCTTCAGATTTGTTGTTGATTGAAGGTGGTTGAATTCCTCTCTCTCTCTTTCTGCAGAATTCTTCTCTCTCTCTCTACAAGTTCTTCTCAAGATGACAATGGAGGTGGGGTTGGTTTTTGCCAAGTTTTAAGGTTTCTAAACTTCTCCCATAGCCCACTACCTAAATTGGGGTTGGAAATGGCTTAGTGGGTTAAGACTAATTCAGATTTTTAACTCTAATTTTCGTGGGTTTTAATTACCCAATTTCCAAAATTACCAAAATGCCCTTATAAGTTACCGGTATGGCCCAATAATGCCCCGGGACCCAAACTTAACCCCCGGCTAGTGTTTTCTGACTATTTTGACCCTTCCGAACACATTGGCGCACTCAAAATGACCATACGGTTAATAAAAATAAAATTCACTTTTTAATTCAAATAATTATATTCCTGACACGACTGTCACGCGCGTCCCAACAAAATTTCCCAAATTGTCGTATTTCAATCTCGCGACAATTTCAATATTTCCAATATTCATATATTGCCATATATACACATTATAATTAAATACTAACTCACATCTCGTTAATATTTTATCCGGATAAATTCTCAATTAATTCACATTTAATTCAATTAATCCCATAAATAGATATCCATAAAAATACGGGGTACCCCGACTAATTAAATACCGGGTAGCTACTCCTTTATTAAATTAATTCAAAATGTCAAGTTGGTTCAGTTAAGAGCATCACTGCCGAAAACATTTAATGATTACTAACCACCTATTATTTAAAAAGTAAGATGTCAAATTTTAAATTAAATCTGATTAACAGGCGATAAATGAAATGAAAAATAACATCACCATACACCATAAAGTCGTAATGGAATAACCAACAATTAATAATAAGTCTGGAGGAAATACTCCTCCCAACAATCCCACAACTGAAACGAATAAATAGTGTAACCTGAATAAATACAAACAAAAGTCTGAATAACAGAAATATAAAATGTCTCTAATAGAAATGGGCGACATGCCCTACAATGATGGAACTGAATATGGAATCAAGACTAGAAAAGAGGCATCTACTGTCAAAGCCCTGTAACTTCCACAACAGCTACAGCTCGTCACCTGAATGGAAATACTATGCATGGTGTCCTTGTGGATGGGCACCTAAAAGGTTTTTACAAAAAAAAATAGATTTGAAAGCAAACGGGTCAGAGCCCGAAAGTGGAGAGTATTTTAAAAACAGCAAGTGCTTTAATAACATTTAAAACAATAAATGCACAATACATGTTAAGACGTGCTCTCACATGAAATACTCACCTCTCGTCTAACTGTGCACTCCTAACGTTCCTGTACCCATTCATGTGTTTTCTCATAACTATCTAGTTCAAAAGAGTTTCTAACACTTCTACTCGGTTCACGTTTTAATTCCAACCTTAACAATTAAATAGAGAGTTCTACTTTAATTCTCGGATTCCCAATTATTAACAAAACCATTTATTGATATTTGTCCCCTTTTATCTTTTCATAACTTTACAATAACAATACTCACAATTTAACATAGCAAATTCCTTTTCATTTAACCGTATATTATTCACATCATAAATATACAATACAAGCACCCCGAGGCTATGCAACGGTGCACACATACCCTGCTATCCATCCCGGTACATCACGTACATAAGGATCACGCATTCCGAATCTCTCAGGAATCATTCTCAGATAACAACATCACAAACAAGGGAGGCGAACACAGTCACATCACATGGGTCACGCACATACCTACGCTCCCACGATCAGCAGACTTATTAACATCCCAATAAGTCCTTCTCTGACCTATGTTCATCGAGGTACCAATCTAAATCCGGGCAACACAAGGATAAGAAGGCCCTAAGCGAACGTAAACCTCCCGTGATAGCAAGTATGGTAGGTATGTCATACACATAAAATTATATGCTAAGCCTTCACACATCTTAGATATCTTAATATTAATAAAGGTATACTCTACATCCGTATACCATTATTCCAATTATATATATTATAAGTCTCCCGATAATATAGAATTTAAACTGTCGACACGTCCAACGTCGTAGTTTCTTATACTTAAAACCTATCTCAATTAGATTATTAAGTTTCCTATTATTCCCACACATACATCATTATTCCTAAGGTCCTTACTTCTGCCCCAAATCTCATTTCATCAAATTATTCAAATTTACTCTTTTAACCCAAATATTATCTCACACATTGAATTCCATTAGATTTAGAAAAATTCCTCAAATTGAATTCTAATTAAGGTCCAAGTTTCATAACCATGCTTACTGGTCTTCCTTAAGTTTAAGGGTATTCATAGGGTCTCCAATAATAATTTCCAAGGGTTAACATCATTAAAATCTAAATAGGGAAAACTTTACTCATTCTGGGAAGGTCGATCGATCGACCTTTACCTTCGATCGATCGATGGTGGTCGATCGATCGACTGATGAATGTCGATCGATCGAACGCACCAGGTATGGCTACGGACTGCTTCGTTTTGCAGTTTTCAAATCATCACAAAACATCCTTTTAATGCATGAAACTCTAATATAACGTTATAGTATCATCATACAACCATCCTACAACATTGTTAACGTTCTAAAACCAATAATTCATCAACGAAGGACTTTGTTTGGATCAAAACTTCATCAAGAACCCTAGTTTCCTATTTCTTTCAAGAACATTAATAAATCTCTTCTTAAATCCGTTTCTAGATCATTAAGGGTCAAAATTTTGAATTCATAATTCGTCCAGAATGTTTCTACATGCAGTCCCTAACATAGTTCATAGTTTTAACCTTCCAATTCATGGGTCTATATCAATCTTCTAAGATAAATTCGATAATTTTCCTAAACATGGAAAAGCATAGCATTGAATCAATTGTAATTAAACCACTTGCCTTAATCGTTCTTCAGATTTGTTGTTCATTGAAGGTGGTTGAATTCCTCTCTCTCTCTTTCTGCATAATTCTTCTCTCTCTCTCTCTCTCTCTCTACAAGTTCTTCTCAAGATGACAATGGAGGTGGGGTTGGTTTTTGACAAGTTTTAAGGTTTCTAAACTTCTCCCGTAGCCCACTACCTAAATTGGGGTTGGAAATGGCTTAGTGGGTTAAGACTAAGTCAGATTTTTAACTCTAATTTTCGTGGGTTTTAATTACCCAATTTCCAAAATTACCAAAATGCCCTTATAAGTTACCGGTATGGCCCAATAATGCCCCAGGACCCAAACTTAACCCCCGACTAGTGTTTTCTGACTATTTTGACCCTTCCAAACACGTTGGCGCACTCAAAATGACCATACGGTTAATAAAAATAAAATTCACTTTTTAATTCAAATAATTATATTCCTGACGTGACTGTCACGCGCGTCCTAACAAAATTTCCCAAATTGCCGTATTTCAATCTCGCGACAATTTCAATATTTCCAATATTCATATATTGCCATATATACACATTATAATTAAATACTAACTCACATCTCATTAATATTTTATCCGGATAAATTCTCAATTAATTCACATTTAATTCAATTAATCCCATAAATAGATATCCATAAAAATACGGGGTATTACATACTTCCCCCCTAATAACAGAATATCGTCCCAAAATTCGGAAAAGTAAGGCACACCTGGAAAAATTAGGTATCCTCCAGTATTCAAAACAATTATTAAGAAAAACCCAAATCAGTAAAACCCTCGCTTCACAATAAGCTTGTTTAACATACTTGATACCTTATCAGAATAATCTTCGATAAATGCACCTCGCGTTGTGCTCTTATTAAACAACATTCGAATAAAAATACCTTATACTTCATTGGTTATTTTATCTCAATATCATTATGAGTCCGCACCTCACTACGCATTAACTCCCGCGTTTATCAAAACATGAAACACCCATTCTGGAAGGAATCAATAACACATCTGACTACTCTTGCCCACTCTTTGAATCTCTATTCCCGACGTTGTGACCTTTACATAAGGAAAACTACTACAGCCGGTTGGTGTTGTACAAAATAATTGTAAGCACCTTGTTCACTATAAAATAGATATGGGTGCTTTTCCCCCAACTCTACCATTAGGTAATATCTGCTCCTCATGACTACAATATACCTCACTAGTTATACTCGATTTGGAATTGAAAATATCGCAATGAATCCAAAATTTCTTTCATACAATCCATCAGTCGTTAGTCACCTTGCGCCTGTACCTCGGGTTATAGGTGATTTAACCCTCAGTTTGAATCGTTATTTACCACTACTTATTGTCACCCCACTGGAATTTGGATTTCGGGGATTTCATCCCAGTTCTAAATAATACTACGTTGAACCACGTACCGATGTGTTCACTATCTAATAGTGTAAATCACCCCAAGTATATAATAATTTCTCTCCTTCTGGACAACATGTCCCACATAATCGAAGGAACTCATTACTTATCAATAAGTTGGCTACCTCTCAAGAAAATTCTCCAACTTGACCCTCCCATTCTTGGAATCGTCGTCTTGATACAAAATTATCTGGTTGATCATCTAACCCCAACTGTTCTACTACTTAATATACCTCCTTCAATGCCGATATTCACATAAAATTTTCCCCGTTAAATGATACTTAATGATCTTATCCTCCCGACGAATACCAAAAGTTTGGACCTTTACCCTTTTCACTACTTTGTGCATATCTGGACTTATACCTGATTGACATCCTCATTCTATTTACTCTTGAGTTACCCTCAACCTTTGATTGATCGGAACTCTACTCCAAATTTCGCATAATAATTTATTCGCCTTCTCAAGAGATATCCCTTTATTAAATGGCTTTCTACTGCCTTTTCTCCAAATTTGAACGTGTTACACTGACATATGATATCCACTTACACCTTTTCTTATGACGTTTAATCTCATAAGTAATAATCTCACTCGTCCATGTTCCCTCTTCCTTTGATTTACACTTTAGTAAATCAAGATGTCTATGCCCCTTATAACCCAACCATACGGTTTTTAAACATTATATATGCTTCATACAAATCCCAAACTCTTTATTGTCACTGTAAATACAACGGTGCTATACCACTTGGGCGTTCTCAATCGCTTCTGAATTAGAAATCCTAAATTCTCCTTATCCTCAATGCGTCCTTCAACATGCCGTGACAAAACCAACATTATTAGTACTTATATCGTAATTTACTAATAACTGGCTCTAATGGCCTTACCACATAATTTCCTCCTTGTAACTTCCCGTTATAACTACGTACTCCCATATCGATAGAGGTATCCAATTCATGAACGAAGGGCCACACTTCTCCTTACTACCAATCTTACGCTAAGTTTCATGCGTGGGGTGTCTCGCAAAGCGAAATCCAAACAAGGAACCCCCCCGATACACTACTACCTAACATTGTTGGTCATCGGAATCCGTTAAGCCCTGTCCATAATATGTACCCCTACACTCTCGTTTCTCAACAAAGTTACATTCTTTCGCAATGACACTTAAACAAGGAACTCCTTTCGAATGACACTTCCTCTTGACACTGATGGTAATCACATTCCATATACACCATGTTAACTAAAATCGGGGTTCTCAAAATCTCATCCCCAGACACACAACTATGAGTATAAACTCCCAAATCTCTAACGGGGAATAAAATAATGCACTCTATTTGTTACTACTTCTCTATCGTAAATTATAAAAACCAACTAACTCTTTGTTGACTAGTAAATCAATTACATACGACTCATAATAATGAAATCCCTACGCATCATGGGATTAAATATCCGAGACCAGTATACCATTTAGAAATCACAACATATTCATAAATATGTATATATACCTATATACAAAAGTACACTTGCGAGTCTGGCCCTCTCACAGATGGGGCCTCGCCAGAACAAAACATGCTACCCCAAGGTGGCAACCCCAATAAACTCGTAATACCAGCACACTATCGGTATAATCATATATATAAAACCATAAATAATATCATATCCTACTCGTATAATACAGCACTAAAACGAGAAATTTCATTAAAGTATAAACCGCTATCAATATACCCATTCATCCTCCGCGGATGACAATAAAAGTAACCCCCACACTAGCAGGGAAAAATGTTCTTATATATAATAAAATTACTGATATACTCACTAAAATCGACTCTCAAGTGAAAATAACAATTATGACAAAGGTAGCAACTCATTCATGCCACAATTGACATGCATCATCATCTGAAGATGTAACTCATACTTCTATCTTATTAATAGTCCCGGCTGCTCAAATGGTTTCTGGACTTACCACACATGTTGTCCCAAACCGAATATTTCAATAACGGTTGCCCTCGCCAGGCATAATACCTTGATCCCTACTCTCGCATCGGAAAAATTCTATAACGCACGGGTTTCACTCCCCATAGAAATACCTCTACACATACTCCACTTATCTTTTGTTTCACAAATCATGTTAAGGTGGTCCATCTCTCGGACGTTGGTAGTCTCGACTCAGACGACTATCTCTGTTGTTCCCTTAGTTTTGACGGCCCTAAGGAACATGCTACTAATTTTCACCTCTCTTACTGGAATTACCATCGCTCGGTAGTAATTCCGCTATCGAATTATTTTAACGGTTTATCCATTGGGTCTTCCCATTGTGGTGCTTCTCCAACACCAGTTTTCCCCAGTCTTACTTTATATAATGTTCTCGATTCTGGTATATCCCCACCTGGGGTTGTTTACCTCCAAATTAACACTGCGACAATACCATTTGCTTTAACCGTCCAAACAGAATTTTGCCAGAAGGACTAGCAATTCTTCTATGCAAATTCTCTCTTTAATATCCCCTTCTCCGTTTCACCTACTTCACCCGGTGTAGGGTTCACTAAATAATTTTATTTCTTCTCACAGAGTGACCTCTGTCCGGACCTCTCGTGTGAGTTCAGAATGACATTCGATTTTCATCCTAAACATTTGATCAAGGAACTTATGGTCTAACCATTCATGTACGCCTTCTCTCGACGTCACATTCCACTTATAAGTGTGGGGATTGATTCTCCCCATTGGAACTCCGTTCTCACGAGACAAGAAAAATTTTCCTCAAATTTTCACTCTCGATTGGCCATACTCCGACACAAGTCCAAGCCTTTGGATACATTGCGTTCGTTTGGCTAGCACCTGCCGTCTTCGCCTTTCGAGTATTGCTACTACTGGTTCTCTTCAATGTTACATTTAATTATTTCTCTCTCGTTCCAACCTTGTTGGATGTGTCTAATTTGACCCCATTCCTACTATAGCCGTACCCGGAAGTCTCAAGTCTCTCCTTAGCCTTCTATATCTTCCAGGACTTTCGTGCCATAATATCGGTGACTTCAACTACGGTCGTCCTTCTTTAAATAAATCAATTAACCTCAATATATGTTTACCTCCTGTTGTTCACCCAATTGTCTTCGCCAGACGTACTGCATTGTTCGGCACACGAATATACCCGATCGCAAATAAGATTCACTAACATATGTATTAAAGCAGGAGAACGAAATCTCACCAAAGATATCAACAATCCTAAACATAGGGCTCTACATCAAAGAAAGCTCAGCGGAAGCATAATAAGCAGTACAGATCCTAAAGGACACTAGAACCTGATGCTCTGATACCACCTGTAACACCCCGACTAATTAAATACCGGGTAGCTACTCCTTTATTAAATTAATTCAAAATGTCAAGTTGGTTCAGTTAATAGCATCACTATCGAAAACATTTAATGATTACTAACCACCTAGTATTTAAAAAGTAAGATGTCAAATTTTAAATTAAATCTGATTAACATGCGATAAATGAAATGTAAAATAACATCACCATACACCATAAAGTCGTAATGGAATAACCAACAATTAATAATAAGTCTGGAGGAAATACTCCTCCCAACAATCCCACAACTGAAACGAATAAAATAGTGTAACCTGAATAAATACAAACAAAAGTCTGAATAACAGAAATATAAAATGTCTCTAATAGAAATGGGCGACATGCCCTACAATGATGAAACTGAATATGGAATCAAGACTAGAAAAGAGGCGTCTACTGTCAAAGCCCTGTAACTTCCACAACAGCTACAACTCGTCACCTGAATGGAAATACTATGCATGGTGTTCTTGTGGATGGGTACCTAAAAGGTTTTTACAAAAAAAAATAGGTTTGAAAGCAAACGGGTGAGAGCCCGAAAGTGGAGAGTATTTTAAAAACAGCAAGTGCTTTAATAACATTTAAAACAATAAATGTACAATACATGTTAGGACGTGCTCTCACATGAAATACTCACCTCTCATCTAACTGTGCACTCCTAACGTTCCTGTACCCATTCATGTGTTTTCTCATAACTATCTAGTTCAAAAGAGTTTCTAACACTTCTACTCGGTTCACGTTTTAATTCCAACCTTAACAATTAAATAGAGAGTTCTACTTTAATTCTCAGATTCCCAATTATTAATAAAACCATTTATTGATATCTGTCCCCTTTTATCTTTTCATAACTTTACAATAACAATACTCACAATTTAACATAGCAAATTCCTTTTCATTTAACCGTATATTATTCACATCATAAATATACAATACAAGCACCCCGAGGCTAAGCAACGGTGCACACATACCCTGCTATCCATCCCGGTACATCACGTACATAAGGATCACGCATTCCGAATCTCTCAGGAATCGTTCTCAGATAAAAACATCACAAACAATGGAGGCGAACACAGTCACATCACATGGGTCACGCACATACCTACACTCCCACGATCAGCAGACTTATTAACATCCCAATAAGTCCTTCTCTGACCTATGTTCATCGAGGTACCAATCTAAATCCGGGCAACACAAGGATAAGAAGGCCCTAAGCGAACGTAAACCTCCCGTGATAGCAAGTATGGTAGGTATGTCATACACATAAAATTATATGCTAAGCATTCACACATCTTAGATATCTTAATATTAATAAAGGTATACTCTACATCCGTATACCATTATTCCAATTATATATATTATAAGTCTCCTGATAATATAGAATTTAAACTGTCGACACGTCCCACGTCGTAGTTTCTTATACTTAAAACCTATCTCAATTAGATTATTAAGTTTCCTATTATTCCCACACATACATCATTATTCCTAAGGTCCTTACTTCTGCCCCAAATCTCATTTCATCAAATTATTCAAATTTACTCTTTTAACCCAAATATTATCTCACACATCGAATTCCATTAGATTTAAAAAAAATCCTCAAATTGAATTCTAATTAAGGTCCAAGTTTCATAACCATGCTTACTGGTCTTCCTTAAGTTTAAGGGTATTCATAAGGTCTCCAATAATATTTTCCAAGGGTTAACATCATTAAAATCTAAATAGGGAAAACTTTACTCATTCTGGGAAGGTCGATCGATCGACCTTTACCTTCGATCGATCGATGGTGGTCGATCGATCGACTGATGAATGTCGATCGATCGAACGCACCAGGTATAGCTATGGACTCCTTCGTTTTGCAGTTTTCAAATCATCACAAAACATCCTTTTAATGCATGAAACTCTAATATAACGTTATAGTATCATCATACAACCATCCTACAACATTGTTAACGTTCTAAAACCAATAATTCATCAACTAAGGACTTTGTTTGGATCAAAACTTCATCAAGAACCCTAGTTTCCTATTTCTTTCAAGAACATTAATAAATCTCTTCTTAAATCCGTTTTTAGATCATCAAGGGTCAAAATTTTGAATTCATAATTCGTCCAGAATGTTTCTACATGCAGTCCCTAACATAGTTCATAGTTTTAACCTTCCAATTCATGGGTCTATATCAATCTTCTAAGATAAATTCGATAATTTTCGTAAACATGGAAAAGCATAGCATTGAATCAATTGTAATTAAACCACTTGCCTTAATCGTTCTTCATATTTGTTGTTGATTGAAGGTGGTTGAATTCCTCTCTCTCTCTTTCTGCAGAATTCTTCTCTCTCTCTCTCTCTCTACAAGTTCTTCTCAAGATGACAATGGAGGTGGGGTTGGTTTTTGCCAAGTTTTAAGGTTTCTAAACTTCTCCCGTAGCCCACTACCTAAATTGGGGTTGGAAATGGCTTAGTGGGTTAAGACTAAGTCATATTTTTAACTCTAATTTTCGTGGGTTTTAATTACCCAATTTCCGAAATTACCAAAATGCCCTTATAAGTTACCGGTATGGCCCAATAATGCCCCGGGACCCAAACTTAACCCCCAGTTAGTGTTTTCTGACTATTTCGACCCTTCCGAACACGTTGGCGCACTCAAAATGACCATACGATTAATAAAAATAAAATTCACTTATTAATTCAAATAATTATATTCCTGACGCGACTGTCACGCGCGTCCCAACAAAATTTCCCAAATTGCCGTATTTTAATCTCGCGACAATTTCAATATTTCCAATATTCATATATTGCCATATATACACATTATAATTAAATACTAACTCACATCTCGTTAATATTTTATCCGGATAAATTCTCAATTAATTCACATTTAATTCAATTAATCCCATAAATAGATATCCATAAAAATACGGGGTATTACAATTCTTACCTCTAATCCCTTATAACTCATCCATATGGATCTAATGGGTCCCTCCCAAACTGTTAGTCTCTGTGGGCACAGTTACATCCTAGTTATGGTCGATGACTTCACTAGATTTACCTGGGTAGCCTTCTTAAAACAAAATTCTAAAACATTTCAAACCTTCCTAAAAATTCTTCTTAGGATTGAAAATGAGAAGGATACTCAAGTGAATAGAATTCGTAGTGATAGAGGTGGTGAATTCAAAGACACTGGTATTATAGAATACTGTGACTATAATGGTTATAAACATGAGTTCAGTGCTCCTAAGACCCCTCAACCGAATGGTATTGCGGAGAGAAAGAATCGTACCCTTCAAGAGATGGCACGTGTTATGTTACATGCCAAGAATTTACCTAAATATTTTTGGGTAGAGTCTATTCGAACTGCTTGTCACATTATAAATAGGGTCTATCTTAGAAATAATTCCAAACAAACTCCTTACGAACTTTGGTACAATAAAAAGCCTAATCTCAAATATCTTAGAACCTTTGGCAGTACTTGTTATGTATGCAAAGATAGGGAACACTTATCGAAATTTGAGAGACGGGGAGATAAATCCATATTTCTAGGATATTCGCCTAACAGTAGAGCTTATCGAGTGTATAATCTTCGAACTAAAACCTTGATGGAATCCATAAATGTAATTGTTAGTGACACTACTGTAGAAAGCAAGACTGGTGAATTTACTATTGAGGAAGAGTCTACAAATATTTTAGAAAATGACTCCTCTGCAATGGATAATTCATTACCTATTGAGACCCCTGAGGTACCTAACTGGGTTTCTAAAGATCATCCCATAAATAACGTAGTTGGTAACCCTAGTGAGCCAGTGCGTAAAAGATCCTTACTCAGAAACTATGCACATTATGCATGTTTTGTTTCCCTTGTGGAACCAAAGAATGTAAATGAGGCATTGAATGACTCTCACTGGATTTCTGCTATGCAGGAAGAACTTTTACAATTTGTCATTCATGATGTTTGGTATCTTGTTCCACGTCCTGATCACAAAAAGGTTGTTGGCACACGTTGAATTTTCAAAAATAAGACTGATGAAAATGGGATAATAATTAGAAATAAAGCTAGATTAGTTGCTCAAGGATACTCTCAAATAGAAGGAATAGATTTTAATGAGACCTTTGCTCCTGTTACTCGTTTAGAATCTGTTCGTCTGCTTTTTGCTATAGCTTGCCACATGCACTTTACACTGTACCAAATGGATGTCAAATCTGCGTTCCTTAATGGAATACTGGCTGAAGAAACCTATGTAGAACAACCTAAAGGGTTCATTGACCCTAAACATCCAAATCATGTATTTCGTCTGAAAAAGGCTTTGTATGGCCTTAAACAAGCTCCTAGAGCTTGGTATGAGCGTCTTTCCAGTTTTCTTTTGGATAAAGGTTTCAAAAGAGGTGAAAATGACCAAACTCTTTTTGTCAAACATTTTGACAAAGATATTATATTTGGATCAACTTCTTCCTCAGAAGTCAAATCCTTCTCTGAAACTATGCATAAGGAATTTCAAATGTCCCTTATGGGGGAGCTACAATTCTTCCTAGGTCTTCAAGTCAAACAAAATCAGAAGGATTATTTGTATCGCAATCCAAGTACGCTTTAGAGATAGTAAATAAATTTGTCCTCAAGAGTGCTAAAGATGCTAAAACGCCCATGAGTACTACGTTAAAACTTTTCAAAGATGAAAATGGAAAATCTGTAGATCCTACTCTGTATCGTAGTATGATAGGCACCTTACTATATCTTACTGCCTCGCGTCCTGATATTATGTATGCTGTGTGTGTATGTGCTCGATATCAAAGTAACCCTAAAGAGAGCCACTTGAATGCTGTTAAACGTATCATTAAATATGTAAAAGGCACTCTAAATATAGGACTTTGGTACACTAATGACACACCAAGCACTTTAATTGGGTACACTGATGCTGACTAGGCTGGGTGTACTGATGATAGTAAAAGCACATCAGGAGCATGTTATTATATAGGTAATAACTTGGTAGGATGGAGTAGTAAAAAACAAAACTGCACATCACTCTCAACAGCTGAATCTGAATACATAGCCGCAGGCAGCTGTTGTGCTCAATTAATGTGGCTTAAACAAATGCTAAGTGATTATGGTATTCCAGAAAACCAATTGCATCTCTATTGTGATAATCAAAGTGCGATTAATATTTCTAAAAACCCTGTTCAATACTCGCGAACAAAGCATATTAAAATAAGACATCATTTTATACGCGAATTGGTTGAATCTAAGGAATTAGAAATCAATTATCTTCCTACTGATCTACAACTCGCAGATATGTTTACCAAACCTTTAAAATATAATAGATTCATTTCATTACGAAAATCTATTGGTATGGTTTATGCTGACTAATAACTTTGCTGTTTATCCAAGTTTTTCCCTTTGTCCATTTGAGACAAAATGGGGGAGAAATTTGAGTCTATCCAAATCTTACATATGCTAAACAGCTTGATCTTAGTGATTTGTTGAAGGTTCTTATTTTATAGTTACTCTCAACAGTTGTAATAGGGTATTCAAATGTACTTAGTTGAGTTATGTATTTTTTTGATTTCTAGGTATTGGGTAGATAGAATTTTGATAGGAATAAGTTTTTCTTATTTTTTCTTGTTGCCCTACGAGTCCTAGATGACTCAAAGGAGATTTTGTCTCATATTTCCAAAGGGGGAGATTGAAGCCCTTATACTTTTGACTCACTTGAGTCTATATTGTATAAGTGCTCATCTAGTTTGGAAATTGTGACAAAATTATGTCCTCCCTAGAATCCAAAGAACCTCAGAAGTTGGTTTGCTATTTCATCTCTCTATCTTGTAGTGATCAAGAACCTATTGCCAACACTCACACACAGTAGAATTTATCTTTTGCATATCATACTGTATAATAATGTGTGTACATATGTTGAGTGTGTTTAAATCCCTAAGTTAGAATTTTAATAATTTTTTGGGATCTTTTAAACATTTTTTAAATAAGGTTTTCTTAATTAAAACTTGATTTAAAAGTTTTTGTGGTCAATTTGTAAATATAATTTGTTGGGTTTATTGGCCTTATGTTACCTTGGGTAGAATTCGAAAGCGGAGTAAACTTCAGGGTGTGGTTTTAATTAGTTTAAGACGCGCGTTTCATATCCTGTTACTGCCCAACACCTGTCCTAATCTGATTGGCTGGGAGTGTGTTTCTTTACTGAGTTAAAAATGCGTATGTTTTTAGCCCTTGGATCATTAGCTATCGACGACCTGCATGTTGTCTTGGTGAATCCCAGTACAAACTTTTAAACCAATCAGGAATCGTTTAAGCACCGCGTTCTTACAACCCTTCGATCTAAGTCAATTTGACTTGACTTAATCCTGGCCCTTGGTTTTGAACCAGTCTCTCGAACCTTCTCCTCACCCTATAAAAGGAACCCTATTCTCAGACGTCGAAGACTTTTGCCATTTTCATTTTTCTGAGAAATAAAGAGAGTAGAGAGAGAAGAGAGAAAACAGAGAGAAGAGAGAGAGTTAGAAACCCTAACCCTGTTCGTCTAATCCTCTTCCATCCAAACTCAAACACTTCTTCAAAACATCTTCGTATCCAAAACACTACCCTGAGTGTTTGAGAGTTTGAGTTTAGTTTGTAATTGTTGCTGTAACCTCTTGTTCGTTAGATCTTGTTTTCAACTTAAATGTTTACTCAGATCTACTTTCTGATTTCATAGAAATTTGAGATCTGAGTTATTCATGTTACATTACACTTAGTTTCATTCTTTATTTCTCATCTTGAGAAATATATTATTGATTATTTTCTATAAAACGTTTGCTTACTTTGAAATCAACAATAAATGCTTTCTATTTCTAGTTCTTGTAAAACTAAACCTTTGACCTAGTTTGGAATCTCACTTGGAGGTTTTCAATCTCGAAAAGATTTTCTATATTCTGAGATTGATTAAGACCTTGTCTGTCTTCCTAGCAAGGTATCCGTGGATTCTGGGAATGATGTAAAGGTCAAATAAGTTGAAAAGTTTTGTAAGAAGAAAGAAAAAGAAAAGATCACAGCATATAGTGTTACTGTAATTTGTTAGGACTGTTTGTACTTAATAAGTGTGTGTGTGTGTGCATGCATGTGTTAGAAAGCACCTCCACAAACACTTTCACCCTACAACACGAAAAGTGTTGGTAATAAGATCTTGTGAACAAAGAGTCGACGTAAAGTGCTGGAACAAATTAGAAGTTAACAAACTGGGAGAACTACATCTACAATCAGAACTGCAGAGAAGTTATAAGGACACCAGAGGGTACATTCCTAAACTTATATAGGTCTGAGTTGTTTGCATGTTAGCTGTATAGTTTGTAACTCATATATTTGTTTTAGTGGATTTTTCATTTTACTCCGTAGAGGGAGTCGTGGATGTTTCCTCAATTGGTGAGGTTTTACCACGTAAAAAACATCGTGAACATAATCTTTCTACATCTCCTCATCTCACTCTTGGTTGTGCTGAGTTTAAGTTTTTTAAACTATTTTATAAACCTGTTATTCAAGACTTGAATAGATCTCGTACATACTGATTTATTAAACACATCTTGTGTTCAAATAGTTTGGTTTTTACGAAAAGAGTTTCTTAAAAAAACAGACCGGAGTTACTTAAATAGTTTATTTTTAATAAACGGCTTTAGTAACATTTTTCAGCCCTATCCTTCTTCTACAATGCGCCCCAAGTCCCTATAAGGACGCATCTATGAAAACACTATACTCCCTCCTCCCCTAGGCAGTGCGAGCACGAGCGCTGAATCCAATTTTTCTTTTAGTTCATCAAAAGCTAATTGACAATAGTCATCCAATTGAACTGTACCCCTATGCAAGTCAGATTTCTCAACAGACCCACAACCCTCGAGATGCACTTTATGAAGAGGCGATAAAACCTGTCCAACCCCAAAAAACCCCGAACCGTCGTCGGTGTCATGGGTTGCCCCCACTCCCTCATCGTTGATAATTTATTCGGGTCCATGTAAATCCCTTTATTCGATACAACAGGGCCCAAAAACTATACCTCCCTCACCCAAAATCCACACTCATCGTGCTTGATGTAAAGCTGATGCTCTCGCAATGTCTTCAAAACCATACGCTGATGATCTGCGTGCTTGTCCTCCGTTCGAGAATACACCAGAAGGTCTATGAATACGATCACAAACTTATCGAAAAAATCCCTGAACACCCTGTTCATGAGATCCATGAACTTTGTTAGCACATTAGTCAGACAAAATGGCATCACCCTGAAGTTATACGATCCATACCACGTCAAGAATGCGGTCTTAGGAACCTCCTCGTCCCTGATGTATAATTGATGATACCCCTATCTCAGATCTATCTTAGAGAAGTACGTTGCTACTATAAACTAGTCTAACAAGTCCTCGATTCTAGATATTGGATACTTATTTCGTATCGTGACTTTGCTTATCTCCCGATAGTCCGCACAAAATGAAGAGACCCATCTCTATTTGTCACAAATAATATCGGTCTGAATATGATCCCTCAACTCCCGCATCTCTAACGGGGGCATGTGATACGGTGCTCAAGCAATCAGTCTAGCCCCATGCGCTAACTCGATAACAAACTTTATCTCTCGACTGGGTGGTAGCCTAGGTATCTCCTGAAACAGGGTGGTAGCCTAGGTATCTCCTGAAACACATCTGGAAACTCCCTCACGATCGAAATCGATTTCAAGGAAATAAGCACCTCACATGAGGTCTCTTCCACAATTTTTTACAAGTGCGTGGTCGATCCTACCTCTGGAAGAGGCATCTCCACGAGGAACATCTCCTATCCTGGGATAGAAAACACAATGGTCCTATTGTAGCAATCCACCATTGTCCAGTACCCTGCCAACCAATACATACCCAAAATGACACTGTAGGCCTCTTTTTCTTGTCAAATGTGTTTTAAGGATGTCAAAATAATTTTTTTCCAAATTTTGACATGCACAAAATTTGTGAACTAATTTGAATTAAGTCCAATTTTATCTTGTTTAATCCTAAACATGCATCTAGGTTATTAACGCCAGTAAAATAAATAAGTTCACAACGTCCGATGTACGAGGAAACTACAAAGGGAAAAAACCTTATACAGCCCAAGCCAGACAATCACTCTGATACGGAAATTTCCAAAGGAAGAGAGACAGACAGTCTTACACAACGACTCGATCCCCACAAGCCTTGGCGCTCTTGTTCTCTTTAACTGCTACTCCACAGTGCCCACGTAGAAATCCTTCTAAGATACCTATCCACAACACACGCATCCACGAGTGCCTCAATGTCGACCGATGCAGCTTGGCAAACCGTCTAAGATTCGAAACATGGATTCCTCTATTTCTTCACCGCAAAACCCAACGATCAATCTTCAAAGTGATGAACAGACCCGTTTTTTTGGTAATTATAGTATATATAAAAAAAGGAATAACTATACAAGAGAAAATACCAAGTCCACTAGAAACAAGCTTCTAGGCCAACAAAAAACACACAACAACAAAAGGCTCAAGGGCCCTCACCTATCAAGACCAAGGACAAACCCTACTCATACGATAAGGACTGAGGCAGGACCCATAAACTACAACCCATCCAATTCTCATAAGATCTTATAAACTTCTTCCATCTTCTCGATTTGGCTTGGACCATCTCTTTAATTCCTCTGATCACATCACCAAAGTTCCTAGCACCCCTGTTGTGGAATCTGTTGTTTCTTTCCATTCAAATACAGTAAGAACTTTGCCTAAATAACACTACTTAGGGGGAAACGAAAGGACGATCTCTCTTATCTCTAAAAACACCAACCAAACACTAACCAAACACCACCCTTCTACCACCACCACCACCACCTCCCCCTCCCCTTCCTCCCTTTACTCACCCCAGCTACTCTTTCAACACTCATCCATGCCTGGGCATGCCATGTTACCTACTTTTGATTTTGTTATTGTTCCCATCGAACCCTACAACCCATCTGTGTTTGCCATAGTGGCCTCTACCAAGGGTAATGAACTTGAAGAAGGTGAAGTTACTGCATCGGATGCCAGTATAATCAAAGCAAACTCCCATGTGTCCAGGTTATAAGACCTAAATGACGAGAAAAACGTATACTAGGAGTTTCTAAAAAGCAAAGGATATTCCTATAATGATATTAACACGTTTTTCTCCATGAAAACCACCTCTGATGGCAGTGTTCAACCCTCAACCCCCGAGGAGGTCCCCTCAGTGTCGTTAACTGAGCGTGCCAAAAGTATAACTAACGATAGGCTAGGGGGCGCTGGTAGGTCTGAGGATGAAAAGGTATCAGGAAATCTTGGGAAGGATAAAGTAAACCCTACTTCACCTAATAATGTACCTGTACCAGCTCGTTCATGGAGTAAAGTGGTGTCTTCCAAACGTGTACCCAAGTTGAACCTTACTTAAACAAGCCAGCTTTGGTGAATGACAAAATCACCGTTGCTCCTCCTCTAGACGTCGCTCATAAAGGTTACTCAAAATGGGAAAATAGCCTTGTTGGTTGTTTCTTGGGGAGAAAACTACCATACTCCCACGTCTGCAACGTCGCCCAAAAGCTATGGGATATCTATGGACTCATGGACATTCTACCCCATGACAACGGCTTTTTCTTTTTTGTGTTTGACAACACGACCATGCGAGATGAGGCCCTAGACTTCGGGCCTTAGTTATTCTCAGGTAACCAATCTACAAAGATCGATGCCTAATTTTAAATATAATAAAGAAACAACAAAGAAGTTACCCATTTGGATTAGATTCCACAATCTGCCTGTCCAGTTGTGGACTGAAGAAGGCCTAAGATACGTTGCTAGCTCATTATTTATACATATGTTGACAGCGTTACTGAAGAAATGAAGAGGATAAGCTACGATAGAATATGTGTGGAACTGGAGGTGAGATATGACTTCCTAAAAATAATTGATGTGGTGATGGAGGACGGTCAGACATCCGAGATTAGAGAGGAGTATGAGGGGAAACCATCCTCTTACAAAAACTGTGACATCTTTGGTCACTCTATTCTCAACTGTTCTAAAACCAAGTAAATCGTGCACAAAGAAAACAAGGAGGAATCATACCTAGTCCCAAAACATGGCGAGGTCATGAAGGCAATGAAGGAAGGTTGGACTATTATCAACTGGAAAAACATTAGTGATGATGCTACTCCTCATGTCCCACTCTCTAGACCCTCTGAGAATGGCATACCTCCTGTTGTGGGGCTCTCTAACAAGTTCGAAATGAACAATAACTGTGTGACACCCCGACTAATTAAATACCGGGTAGCTACTCCTTTATTAAATTAAATCAAAACGCCAATTTGGCTCAGTTAATAGCATCACTGTCGAAAACATTTTATTATTACTAACCACCTAGTATTTAAAAAGTAAGTTGCCAAATTTTAATTAAAGTCTGAATAACATGCAATAAATGATTTAAAGCAAGAGTAATAACACCATTCACCATAATGAAGTAAATAGAATAACCGTCACATGATATAAATAAATCTGGAGGAAAAACTCCTCATAACACAATCCCACAACTGAAGTAAATAATGAAATACTGGATACTGAATGAATACATGCCAAAGTCTAAAAACTGAAATGGAAATGTATCTAATAGAATTGGGCAACATGCCCTACAGCTGAGGAACACTGAGTAAGGAATCCAAATGATATAAGCGTCTAAAATCAAATCCCTGTAGCTTCCACAAGCAGCTACAGCTCGTCATCAGAATGAGAATCCTATGCATGGTGACCTTGTGGCTGGGCACCTAAAATGGTTTTATAAAAAGATAGATTTGAAAGCAAACGGGTCAGAGCCCGAATGTGGAGATATTTTAAAAACCTGCAAGTGCTTTAAAAACATTTAAAACAGTATATGCAAAATACATGTTAGGACGTGCTCTCACATGATATACTCACCTCTCGTCTAACTGTGCACTCCTAACGTTCCTGTACCCATTCATGTGTTATCTCATAACTATCTAAAGAGTTTCTAACACTTCTACTCGGTTCACGTTATAAGTTCCATCATTAACAATTAAATAGAGGGTTCTACAATAATTTCCAAATTCCCAATTACTAACAAAACCATTTATTGATAAAAGTTCCCTTTTTATCTTTTCAAAACATTACCATAATTATACTCACAATTTAACATAATAAATTCCTTCTCATATAGCCGTATATTTTTTTCACATCATAAATATACAATATAAGCACCCAAAGGCTAAGCTGCGGTGCACACATACTCTGCTATCCATCCCGATACATCACGTACATAAGGATCACACATTCCGAATCTCTCAGGAATTGTTCAGATAACAACATCACAAATAGTGGAGGCGAACACAGTCACCATCACATGGGTCACGCACATACCTACGCTCCCATGATCAGCAGACTTATTAATATCACAATAAGTCCTTCTATGACCTATGTTCATCGAGGTAACCAATCTAAATACGCGTAACACAAGGATAAGAAGGCCCTAAGCGAACGTAAACCTCCCGTGATAGCAAGTATGGTAGGTATGTTATACACAAAAATTACATACTAAGCATTCACGCATCTTAGATATCTCAATATTAATAAGGGTATACTCTACATCATTATACCATTAATCCAAATTCGTATATTTCAAGTATCCCGATAATATATAATTTAAATAATCGACACGTCTCACGTCGTAATTTCTTAAACTTAAAACCTATCTCAAATAGACTATTAAGTTCCCATTATTCTCACATATAACGCCTTTACACCTAAGGTCTTTACTTCTGCCCCAAACCTTATTTGATCAAATTATTCAAATTTGTACTATTAATCCAAATATTATTTCACTTATCGAATTTCATTAATTTAGAATAATCCTCAAATTAAATTCCAATTAAGGTCCAATCTCATAATCATGCCTACTGGTCTTTCCTAAGGTTAAGGGTATTCATAATGTCTCCAATAATATTAATCAAGGGTTAACACCATTAAAATTCAATTAAGGAAAAACTTTATTCATTCTGGGAAGGTCGATCGATCGACCTTTACTTTCGATCGATCGATGGTGGTCGATCGATCGACTGATGAATGTCGATCGATCGATTGCACAGGTCTGTTACGGACTGCTTCGTTTTGCAGTTGCAGTTTCGTTCCAAAACTCCATTTTTAAGCATGAAACTCCAAGACAAGGTTACTATAACATTATACTATCATCCTACAACAGTATTTACATTCTAAGTCCCATAATTCATCATTTAAAGGCTTGGTTTAGATCAAAACTACATCAAATAATTTCCAGAATTCTTCCATTCAAGAACATCATCGAACTTCTTCTAATTCTACTTTTAGATCATCAAGGTTCTGTTTATAACATATAAATTCGTCCAGAATATACTACATGCAATTCCTACATAAATCATGGCCTTTAACTTCCAATTCATGGGTCTAATTTATCTCCAAAAATCAATTTCGAAAATTCCTAAACATGGAAACATATCTTGAATCAAAAGAGTTTAAATCACTTGCCTTAATTTATCTCAGAATTTGGTGTAGAATCTTGAAGTTAGGTTGTTCTCCCTCTGATTTTCTGCAGAATTCTCTTCCTTCTCTCTCTCTCTCAAGCTCTTCCCAAGGTTTCCTTCTCTCTCTCTCTCAAGCTTTTTCCAAGGTTGAAGATAATGGAGTATGGAGGTGTGTAATGGTTTTTGGAAGTTGGAATGATATATCAACTTCTCCCGTAGCCCATATTGGCATATAGTGTGGTTAGTGGGTTAAGTGGGTTGAGGAAATAGTCAGATTGTAATCTCTATTTTCGTCACTTTTTAATTCCCAAAAATGCAATTTACCAAAATACCCTTTTTGATGCCGGTATGGCCCACAAATACCCCGGGACCCAAACTAAACTTCCGGCTAGTGTTTTCTGACTATCTCGACCCTTCCGGACGCGTTGGCGCACTCAAAACGACCATACAGTTAATGGAACTAAAATTCACTTTTTAATTTATTAATAAAATACCATGACGTGGCGGTCACACGCGTCAAACAAAATTCCCAAATTGCCGTATATGAATCTCATGACAATTTCAATATTATCAATATTCATATAATGCCAAGTATACACATTATAATAAAATACTAACTCACATCTCGTTAATATTTTTAATCCGGATTAATTTCCAATTAATAAGCATTTAATTCAATTAATCCCCAAAAATAAATATCACGGAAAAATACGGGGTATTACATACTTCCCCCCTAATAACTGAATTTCGTCCCGAAATTCGGAACTAGAAAGTACCTGATAAGAATAACTCTGGATAACGTTCGCGCATCTCGTCCTCGCGCTCCCATGTGGACTCCTCGACATTATGATGTCGCCACTGCACACGCACTAACGGTACTATCTTTGACCGCAGTTTCCTCTCACTTCGGTCTAGAATAGCAATCGGCCCCTCCTCGTAGGAGCTATCTGGCTGGAGATCAATGTCCTCCACAGCAATGAGAGAATGAGCCAAATTATCTCTAAGGTATTTCCTAAGCGAGGAAATATGAAACACATCGTGGATCCGATGCAAATGCTCCGGTAACCCAAGTCTATACGCAACTGGTCCGATCCGCTCAATAATAGGGAATGGTCCCACATATCTCGGTGCCAACTTCCCTTTCTTCCCGAAACGCATAATCCCCTTCATAGGAGATACTCTGAGCAAAACCTGGTCCCCCACTTGGAACTCTCTGAAGAATCTCTTCGCATCAGCATAACTCTTCTGTCTGTCCTGAACCACCCGAATGCGACTGCGAATCAATTCTATCCTTGCCGAAGTATCCTGAATCACTTCCGGTCCAAGTAGTTTGTTGTCCCCCACCTCCAACCAACATGCTGGGGAACGACAAGGTCTACCGTACAATGCCTCGAAGGAGCCATGCCAATGGTGAACTGATAGGAGTTGTTGTAAGCAAACTCCACCAGTGGAAGATACTGCTCCCATCCACCCTCAAAGTCAATGGTGCACATACGTAGCATGTCCTCCAACATCTGATTTGTGCGCTCAGTCTGCCCATCGGTCTGCGGGTGGTATGTCGTACTCAACCGCAATTCCGTGCCCATGGCCTGCTGAAAACTCTCCCAAAACCGTGAAACAAATATCTTGTCTCGGTCAGACACGATATTTAAGGGCACACCGTGAAGTCTCACTATCTCTGCAATAAAGAGCTGGGCATACTGTCCCGCAGTGTAGTCTGTCCTTACGGGTAGAAAATGATCGACTTTTGACAACCTGTCCACAATCACCCAAATGGAGTCGTGACCTCTTTGTGACGTAGGCAAACCCGTGATAAAGTCCATAGAGATGCTCTCCCACATCCACATCGGGACCTCTAATGGCTGTAGCAGTCCTGCCGGTCTCTGATGATCCACTTTTATGAGCTGACAAGTGGCGTATTTTGAGACAAACTCGGCAATATCTCTCTTCATCCCGCTCCACCAATACTGACGTCTCATGTCTTGGTACATTTTGTCCCCTCCGGGATGTACCGTGAACCGTGAGCCGTGCGACTCTGCCATCACCTCATGCCGCAATTCCTCCCCTTCCGGAACCACCAATCTCCCATTGAAGCGTAATCCCCCGTCCGAGCTAACGGTATAGGATTCGGCTCCCTCTGCCAATAATCGAACTATCTGCTCCTGACAGAACGAGTCATTTGCCTGTGCCTTCACCACCTTCGTGACAATCTGCGGTGTAACAGTCATCACAGACATGAATGATCGGGCCACTGCATCCTGGTGTCCCAACTCCTTCCACTTGGCCTTCCACACATCTGCCACCTCCTCTACCGGTCTATGGCTCAACGCGTCTGCCACCACGTTAGCCTTCCCCGGGTGATACTGGATATCGATCTGATAATCTTTCACGAATTCAAGCCACCTCCGTTGCCGCATATTCAACTCCTTCTGCGTGAATAGGTACTGTAGGGACTTGTGATCCGTGAACAATCGAAACTTCTCTCCCAACAGATAATGTCTCCAAATACGAAGGGAAAATACCACTGCCGCTAACTCCAAGTCATGGGTAGGGTAATTCTTCTCGTGAGGCTTAAGCTTACGGGAAGCATAAGCTATGGCCTGACTCTCCTGCTGTAGTACACATCCAAGTCCTTGTAAGGACGTATCGGTGTAAACAAGGTACTCAACTCCCGGTCTCGGCAATGCTAACACAGGTGCTGAGGTTAACTTGTCCTTCAACTCATCAAATGCCAACTGACAGGCATCACTCCAAATGAACGGCACACCTTTTCGGGTAAGATGTGTCATGGGACCCGCTATCGTGGAGAAACCCCGAATAAACCTCCTGTAGTATCCTGCTAGGCCCAAGAAACTACGGATCTCTGTCGGTGTCGTGGGCTGTCCCCACTCCCTCACCGCGGATACCTTCCCCAGATCAACCGATATTCCCCGGTCGGAAATAATATGTCCCAAAAACTGAACCTCATTCAGGCAAAACCCGCACTTCTCATATTTTGCATACAACTCATTCTGGCGCAGTGTCTGCAAAACTAGTCTCAAGTGCTCGGCATGCTCCTCCTCTGTCTGGGAGTAAACCAAAATATCATCGATGAAGACAATGACAAACTGGTCTAGGAAATCCCTGAACACCCTATTCATCAAGTCCATAAATGCTGCTGGAGCGTTGGTCAAACCAAATGGCATAACCCGAAACTCGAAGGAACCATATCTCGATAAGAACACAGTCTTCGAGACGTCCTCCTCCCTGATACGCAACTGATGGTAACCAGATCGTAAATCAATCTTTGAGAAGTAAGAAGCTCCTCTCAACTAGTCGAATAGGTCATCGGTTCGAGGCAACGGATACTTGTTCCGTATTGTGACCTTGTTTAACTCCCGGTAGTCCACACACAATCTCAGTGAACCATCTCTCTTCTTCACGAACAACACAGGGGCACCCCACGGTGAAGTACTCCTCCGAATAAACCCCTGACCCAACAACTGCTCTATCTGATCCCGTAACTCCCTCATCTCAGCTGGAGCCATACGGTACGGTGCGCGTGCTATAGGTCTCGTATCTGGTAACAAGTCTATAACGAAATCTATCTCTCGACTGGGGGGTAGGCCTGGTATCTCCTGAAACACATCAGAATACTCCCTGACAACTGGGATCGAATCTAAAGGAATCACAACCTCCTTAGAGGTATCCTCCTCAATGTAATATAAATGAGCGGTCGAGCCTCCCTCTGGGCGAGGCATCGCCACTACAAACATCTCTTGCCCCGGAATGGCAAAAACAATGCTCCCACCGAAGCAATCAATCATGGCTCTATAATCAGCGAGCTAGTCCATACCGATAATAACATCGTGAACATGCATATCTAGTACCAACATGTCCGCAGGTAATACCAAACCACCAATCTCTACCCCCACTCCCCGACATATAAAGAATATAAGTGACCCACTCCCCAAAGGTGAGTCGACACACGTAACAGTGCTCTCCGCTGTGGCTAACAACCCTAAAGCCTTCGCGAAATGCGTAGCTATAAAACAATGTGTAGCCCCCGTATCAAACAGTACCCGACCCATAGTGCCATGGATAGAAAACGTACCCTCAATCGCGGGCGGAGCCTGTGGGACTGCTGCCTGGTGGACGTTATAGACACGTCCATACTGTAGCTGCCCCTGCTGAACTGGGACTGCTGGAATGGGTGGCAAAGCTGCCATCTGTGGCGGTGCGGGAAGAGCGGCGGGAAACATAGGCCTCTGTGGCTCCTGGCGAGCTCCCTGCTGCTGCTGCGGGGCCCTGCCCTTATCAGGACAGTCCTGGCGTTCATGGCCAGTCTTGCCACAAATGAAACACTTCCCTGGGAAGTTCCCTCCTCTCTGCCCTTGCTGTCCCCAGCCCTGGTGGCCGTTACCGTTCTTCCCTTGGCCCTGCTGGCCCTGCTGAAACTGCTGATGTTGACCATTATGACCCTGCTGGCCCTGATGGCTGTTATGACCCTGCTGGCCATTCCAGAATCCTCCCTGACCGTTCCTGAAACCCCCTGAACGGAACCTCTTATGATCCCCCTGTTGAGAACCCTGCTCTACCTGTCTCTGCCCCTGAAAAGATTGTGCCCCACCGGCACCATGTCCCCTAGTCCTGCCCTGATTGCTAGACTCTCCCGATCGCTTGCCCTCGGCCATATGAAAACGGTGATCCTGGCAGTGTAATAAAGCAGCGTTAACCACATCAGAATAAGTGGCCAACGAAAGGTTCCCTAACAGATGTTGACGGATCCTCTATGTCAACCCGTCGGTAAACTTCTCAATCTTCTTCTTCTCTGTCGGTATCTCATCAGGAACGATATTCAACAGATTAGTGAACTCGGCCTCATACTCGGCCACGGTCTTGCCCTCCTGGCTCAGACTCATCAATCTCCTCCTCATTTCCGTATGAACAGCTGACGAAAAGTACTTGCGGTCAAACCGCACCCAGAACTCATGTATAGTGAGAGTATCCCTCTCCTCTACAGTGGTAATAGACTCCCACCACTACAATGCAGATCCAACTAGCTTAAAAGTAGCTAGCACCTGCTTCTGAACATCTGTGCACTCATACATCCTTAAGTGCCGCTGTATATCCTTCCTCCATTGGCTCGAGACTACCACATCTGAGCTACCTGCAAACTCTGGCGGATGCGCTTTCTGAAAAGCGTCACGTGCACGTTCCCAAGCAGACGGGAATGAAGTTGTCTGAACTGGCGCGGCAACCGGCGCCTGAGGCGGTGCCTGCTGAACAACGGCAATGGCGGCATTTACCGCTTGGGCTACAATAGCTACAACCTCAGCGGCGTTCATCATGCCCTGAATCGGTGCGAGCTGTGGTTCTGGTGCCGCATTCCTGGGAACTCGTGGTGCACGTCGTGGAGGCATTCTGAAATAAGAATAAAGTCTATAAGTTCGCAGTTATAAACTTTAAAATAGCTGAAGAGCGTAGCATAAACAAAAGAATACAACAGTCCTAAAATATAGGGCTCTATATCAAAGAAAGCTCAGCGGAAACATAATAAGCCGTTCAGATCCTAATGGACACTAGAACCTGATGCTCTGATACCACCTGTGACACCCCGACTAATTAAATACCGGGTAGCTACTCCTTTATTAAATTAAATCAAAACGCCAAGTTGGCTCAGCTAATAGCATCACTGTCGAAAACATTTTATTATTACTAACCACCTAGTATTTAAAAAGTAAGTTGCCAAATTTTAATTAAAGTCTGAATAACATGCAATAAATGATTTAAAGCAAGAGTAATAACACCATTCACCATAATGAAGTAAATAGAATAACCGTCACATGATATAAATAAATCTGGAGGAAAAACTCCTCATAACACAATCCCACAACTGAAGTAAATAATGAAATACTGGATACTGAATGAATACATGCCAAAGTCTAAAAACTGAAATGGAAATGTATCTAATAGAATTGGGCAACATGCCCTACAGCTGAGGAACACTGAGTAAGGAATCCAAATGATATAAGCGTCTAAAATCAAATCCCTGTAGCTTCCACAAGCAGCTACAGCTCGTCATCAGAATGAGAATCCTATGCATGGTGACCTTGTGGCTGGGCACCTAAAATGGTTTAACAAAAAGATAGATTTGAAATCAAACGGGTCAGAGCCCGAATGTGGAGATATTTTAAAAACCTGCAAGTGCTTTAAAAACATTTAAAACAGTATATGCAAAATACATGTTAGGACGTGCTCTCACATGATATACTCACCTCTCGTCTAACTGTGCACTCCTAACGTTCCTGTACCCATTCATGTGTTATCTCATAACTATCTAAAGAGTTTCTAACACTTCTACTCGGTTCACGTTATAAGTTCCATCATTAACAATTAAATAGAGGGTTCTACAATAATTTCCAAATTCCCAATTACTAACAAAACCATTTATTGATAAAAGTTCCCTTTTTATCTTTTCAAAACATTACCATAATTATACTCACAATTTAACATAATAAATTCCTTCTCATATAACCGTATATTTTTTTCACATCATAAATATACAATATAAGCACCCAAAGGCTAAGCTGCGGTGCACACATACTCTGCTATCCATCTCGATACATCATGTACATAAGGATCACACATTCCGAATCTCTCAGGAATTGTTCAGATAACAACATCACAAATAGTGGAGGCGAACACAGTCACCATCACATGGGTCACGCACATACCTACGCTCCCATGATCAACAGACTTATTAATATCACAATAAGTCCTTCTATGACCTATGTTCATCGAGGTAACCAATCTAAATCCGCGCAACACAAGGATAAGAAGGCCCTAAGCGAACGTAAACCTCCCGTGATAGCAAGTATGGTAGGTATGTTATACACAAAAATTACATACTAAGCATTCACGCATCTTAGATATCTCAATATTAATAAGGGTATACTCTACATCATTATACCATTAATCCAAATTCGTATATTTCAAGTATCCCGATAATATATAATTTAAATAATCGACACGTCTCACGTCGTAATTTCTTAAACTTAAAACCTATCTCAAATAGACTATTAAGTTCCCATTATTCTCACATATAACGCCTTTACACCTAAGGTCTTTACTTCTGCCCCAAACCTTATTTCATCAAATTATTCAAATTTGTACTATTAATCCAAATATTATTTCACTTATCGAATTTCATTAATTTAGAATAATCCTCAAATTAAATTCCAATTAAGGTCCAATCTCATAATCATGCCTACTGGTCTTCCTTAAGGTTAAGGGTATTCATAATGTCTCCAATAATATTAATCAAGGGTTAACACCATTAAAATTCAATTAAGAAAAAACTTTATTCATTCTGGGAAGGTCGATCGATCGACCTTTACCTTCGATCGATCGATGGTGGTCGATCGATCGACTGATGAATGTCGATCGATCGATTGCACAGGTCTGTTACGGACTGCTTCGTTTTGCAGTTGCAGTTTCGTTCCAAAACTCCATTTTTAAGCATGAAACTCCAAGACAAGGTTACTATAACATTATACTATCATCCTACAACAATATTTACATTCTAAGTCCCATAATTCATCATTTAAAGGCTTGGTTTAGATCAAAACTACATCAAATAATTTCCAGAATTCTTCCATTCAAGAACATCATCGAACTTCTTCTAATTCTACTTTTAGATCATCAAGGTTCTGTTTATAACATATAAATTCGTCCAGAATATACTACATGCAATTCCTACATAAATCATGGCCTTTAACTTCCAATTCATGGGTCTAATTTATCTCCAAAAATCAATTTCGAAAATTCCTAAACATGGAAACATATCTTGAATCAAAAGAGTTTAAATCACTTGCCTTAATTTATCTCAGAATTTGGTGTAGAATCTTGAAGTTAGGTTGTTCTCCCTCTGATTTTCTGCAGAATTCTCTTCCTTCTCTCTCTCTCTCAAGCTCTTCCCAAGGTTTCCTTCTCTCTCTCTCTCAAGCTTTTTCCAAGGTTGAAGATAATGGAGTATGGAGGTGTGTAATGGTTTTTGGAAGTTGGAATGATATATCAACTTCTCCCGTAGCCCATATTGGCATATAGTGTGGTTAGTGGGTTAAGTGGGTTGAGGAAATAGTCAGATTGTAATCTCTATTTTCGTCACTTTTTAATTCCCAAAAATGCAATTTACTAAAATACCCTTTTTGATGCCGGTATGGCCCACAAATACCCCGGGACCCAAACTAAACTTCCGGCTAGTGTTTTCTGACTATCTCGACCCTTCCGGACGCGTTGGCGCACTCAAAACGACCATACGGTTAATGGAACTAAAATTCACTTTTTAATTTATTAATAAAATACCATGACGTGGCGGTCACACGCGTCAAACAAAATTCCCAAATTGCCGTATATGAATCTCACGACAATTTCAATATTATCAATATTCATATAATGCCAAGTATACACATTATAATAAAATACTAACTCACATCTCGTTAATATTTTTAATCCGGATTAATTTCCAATTAATAAGCATTTAATTCAATTAATCCCCAAAAATAAATATCACGGAAAATACGGGGTATTACAAACTGTTCTATTGCAGACATAGATGAAGCCTCCACTTCATACAAGATGCCACTATCCCCTACAATCAAAATGTCCAATACTTTTGAGGTGTTCAATGGAGATAATGAAGAATGTGATGCCACTCCTGAACCCTCTGGGCTAGCACTCAAGGTAACAGATATGGATGAATTAGATGGCATGAAAAAGCTTAACTCTAACCTCAATCCTAGAAACAGTAACACTGGGAAAGGAAAAGGAAAGAAGAAATCTGGAGGCAAACCTAAGAAATCCTCATGACCAAATTAACTTCTTGGAATATTAGGGGACTTAACTCTCCCCATAAACAAGTTGAAATTAAGAGGCTCATAGCTGAGTATAAGCTATCCCTTATCTGTATCTTTGAATCCAAAGTTAGAAGACACCACTTTAAAGAAATCTCCAAGAACTGCTTCTGGAATTGGGAAGCCATCCATAACTGCCCTGCCATTAGGGGGTGGCTCGTGTTATCGTGGGTTGGGACCCTAACCATCTCAAACTTGAGGTTGTAAATGATCACCCCCAGGCCATTTTATGCAAACTTGAGATGGTGGGCGTCAACAAATGCTTCTACGCTACTTTTGTCTATGGAAGCAACTCCTAAGTGGAGCCTCTCTGGAACTTCTTGTTAGCCAACTCTCGCACTGCTGATGAGACACAATGGATCTTAATGGGTGACTTCAATATTGTCATAAGTGATGATGAGAATAAAGGCATACACAATATTGACTTTAATGCAGTTCATGAATTCAACACTTGTATTCATGACGCCCGACTGGATGACATGAATACCAACGGTATTTGGTTTACCTAGAATAGGAACTGTTCTTCAGCCAACAATGTACAATCTAGAATTGACAGAGTAATGCATAACAATCAATGGAGATCCTTTTTCCCGAATTCATAAGCTGGGGTCCTTTGCCCTGGAGTTTCTAACCATAGTACCATTCTTATCCATATCCTTATGCCTAGCGAGGAGAGAACTAACAAGCCATTTAAGTTCTATAACTTCTGGATAAGGCACGATGAGTTCATGGACATCCACAATGATTCTTGGAGTGAGGAGTTCTTGGGTTACCCTATGTACCAGCTTTGTCTCAAAATTAAGAGTCTCAAACCAATTCTTAGAAGTATTAACAAGAAGTTCTATAGCAGTATCTCTCAGCGTGTCAATCATGTGAAAGACCAAATGCATTCCTTTAGAGACTTAGAGATAGGGATGGTACCAATCCCACCCTTATTATTGAAGAGTAGAATATTGTCAGAGAGTTTGCTAACCTAAGAGTTACTGAAAAAGCTTTCTACAAGCAGAAGTCCAGAATTAAATGGTTAAAGGAGGGTGACTTAAATACTTCCCTCTTCCACAAATGTGTGAACAAAAATATTGCTAGAAGGAAAATCATCACCATTAATAACAGTGAGGGCTGCACCATTAAAGGAACCAATAATGTTGCCAATGAGGCCATCTCTTTCTTCAGTTCCCTCCTGAAGGCTCCTGTGGACAACATGAGTTTGACCTACGATTTTAGCATGCTTAGAACCCTCAATCTGAGGCAGCATGAGATACTGGCTAGACCTGTAATGCATGAGGAAATCAGAATTGCCCTATTCTCTATTTGTTCTAACAAAGCCCCAGGACCTGATGGCTTCAATGCTCACTTCTTCAAATCTAACTGGGAGGTGGTTGGGGAAGACTTGATCAATGCGGTTTCCTATTTCTTTGAAAATGGACACTTGCTCAGACAATGGAATTGCACTACCCTTGCCCTTATCCCCAAGGTCAAGTATTTCATTGAAATGAAGGAATTTAGACCCATTGCTTGCTGTAATACCATTTATAAGGGCATCTCTAAGGTACTTGCCAACAGAATGAAACCTCTTATGCCCTCCCTAATCAATGAGAGACAAGCAGCCTTTGTTAAAGGAAGATATATAGCCGACAACATCCTTCTCCTCTAGGAGCTCATGAGGAACTATCAAAGAGAGCTCACTCCTACATGTACCCTCAAAATTAATCTCATCAAAGCATATGACACTATTAGCTGGGAGTTCTTCATTGAGATTATGCACAAACTGGGATTCCCTTATGTCTTAGTTGGATGGATTTCTGACTGTATCACCACTCCCATGTTCTCTATTAGCCTCAATGGAGAACTTCACGGCTTCTTCAGCAGCTCCAGGGGTCTCAGACAGGGTTGACCCATCTCTCCCTACATGTTCCTCTTCATAATGGAGGATTTTGCTTATATCATTGACAAGCATTGCTCCCAACCACCCTACACTTACCATCCTAAGTGCCAGCAACTAAACATCAACCATCTATGCTTTGCTGATGACTTAATCATCTTCAGGCATGGGGACACTCAATCAATGGAATGAATCAAGAGAACCCTATATGAATTCACCTCTTTGTCTAACCTCAAGCCCAATCTCTCCAAAATCATCATTTACAGCTCTGGGATTTATGATGCTAACTTGAATCTCATGACTTCTATTATTGGGCTCAGGATTGATAAATGTCCTTTCAAATACTTGGGGGCCCCCCTCATCTCTAGTAGGATAAAGTTTGAGGACTGCAGAATGCTCATTGATAGAATAACACAAAAAGTCAAGTGATGGACCTCTAGATTACTCAGTTATGCTAGCAGGCTACAACTGGTTAAGGTTGTCTTCTTCAGTACCGAAGTTTACTGGAGTAGCCTATTCATTTTGCCCCCAAAAGTGCTAAACTTTATTGACCAAATCCTCAGAGATTTCCTATGGACTAGAACTGACCTGAAACACACAGAGGCTAAGGTCGCTTGGAGAGAGGCGTGTAAGCCAAAAAAAGAGGGTGGGGTAGGCATCAATTGCCTCCAAGACTGGAACAGATCCTCAATGCTCAGGCACCTATGGACCCTAAGCAACAAGAAAGACAACCTAGGGGTGAAATGGTGCCATACCTACAAAATGAAGAACATAAGCTTATGAGCCATCAACATACCTACTGATACTTCATGGAGTTGGAGGAAAGTGCTTAAGCTTAGAGAGATTGGAAGACCCCTCCACAGGTCCAGCATTGGGAATGGGAAGAATGTGGTTTAATAATTGGCATCCTAGTGGACTTCTCCAACCTCTCTATGGTAATAGAACTATTTATGACGCTGCAAGCAATGATAAAGCTAAAGTTGTTGAGTTTGTGAATGGTAATATGTGGAGATGGACCAACTCTACCACTTTAGAGCTCAATGAAATAAAGAATGATCCCCCTCCTTGCATCAACCCCTCAGTGGAGGACTCTCTCATCTGGTTACCTGACACCAAAGGAACGTACATCACCTCTTCAAATATGAAAGCTATAATGGAGCACCTTCCTCTTAAGACCTGACATAAGCTGGTCTGGCATAATGCAAACATTCCAAAATGCTCTTTCATTCTATGACTTACTTGTAAGAAGGCCTTGAGCACTAAGGATAAGGTCATGCTTTGGGGAGTGAGTGATAACACCAGTTGTGAGCTTTGTGATACTGGGACAGAAACCATCAACCACCTCATGGCTAACTGCCCTTACTCTAAGGTGGTGTGGAACGAAATGCTTTACAGAAACTAGTAGTATAGAGCAATGGGGACGTGGAAGGATGAGGTCAATCATGCTGTGAAGAATACTTAAGGCAAGTCTTTCATGACTAAAATCAAAGATTTGGCTTTCTCCACCATTGTGTACTTCATCTGGACTAAAGGAAATAACAAGATGCATAGACGAGGGTTTAGGAATCCAAATGAGCTGATTAAGGACATTGAATTCATGATTAGATGCAAAATTCTAACTTGGGATAAAGCTAGGAGAAATTAATACAACTGGATGGCTTGCAAATACTAGAACCTAACCGAATCCTCCTTAGTAGACTAGCTTAGTTGGTTGTGGCCTATCTTTTGATATGCTTTTGCTTTGATGAATGGGTATGCCCTCATATTTTTGTTTTTCCTTCTTGGGCTTTAAGGGTCTGATTACCCTTTATCCTGTATTTCTGTCTCTTGTTTATATACACACATTTTACTTACCAAAAAAAAAATATAGTAACTAGTGCCAACAAAAGAGGAGATTCTAATTAAGTAAACAAACCCTGATGTTGCTAACAAGATCAGTATAGCAATAAAATATGAAAGTTCGGATCTTTTAAAACTCTAAGGATGGTTTTAATCTTTGAAAAGCTTAGAAAACTTTTGTGCAAAAAATAGAAACTGTTAAACTGTAATTTGGTTCTGCACTTGCGAAATTCTGAGACACAATTTTGTTAAATAAAAAATATAAGCTGGCATGTCGTTCTAACGACTTCAACATGTCGTTCGAATGACATCACGTGTCGTTTGAACCATTAAACTGAAAAGGGATGAGTTTACATGACTCTAAATGATGTTTATCTCAGAATAAACGAAGTTAAAACCTTTTAAAAACATTTTAAACATTTAAAATCAAATTTTCATCTTTAAAACATTTTTCTAACTTCATAAACATATTGCGTTCATACGTGAAATATCGGAATGCAATGAAGATGTGAAACGTGCACCAATAAAAGTCAGGCCATCAAGACTTTATGGGAATCGTGATAATATAAAATATATCTATGACGTAAATAAGCTTTGTTCCGGGAATAAGTCAAATATGTACAAGGGGACTCAATTGGAAATTTTGTCCTTATAAATCTCCCCATGTGACTATTTCGAGCCAAAACCCAAACAATAAAATGCCTAAGACGGGCCATCAAGCCGTATGACACCTAAATCCCATCCCATAAAATACAAAATCAAAAAGTACAGGACAAGGACTAGTATACGCAGGTCTGGCAAGCATGAGTTGTCTAAATGTGATGTAGCCTTGAAATCTCGATTACCAAAGAATACCTACACATATGAAACAAAAAAATACCCAGTGAAGGAGGAAAAAATGATATAAAAAATCCCAATATGTAAAACAATTTTGTTAAACATACCAATTTTAAATCAGGATACCAATTTGTGTAAACAAATTTGATGCAAGTCAACATGATATCAATATGAAAAGCTAATGATAAAAAAGCATGATACCGATTTGCAATAAACTACTCCCCCTACATCACATATATCTCTCCCCCTTTTTGTCTTGAATACACAATAAGTGAAAAAGACAGAATGAAATAATCAATGAAGCATATCTAGATAAACATGAAAATGCCAGCTAAAATAATAACATAATACCCAATCGTAGCTAGCAAATAGTCACAATGAGTGAAATCATCAATAGCAGGAATGATGTGACTAAATGAATCAATGCAGCATAATAATCAAAACATGAATAATCAATATCAAATGCATGAAAACTATGAAAATGAACCTAGAATTATCAAAATAGAAAGATATAATCATATATACGAAGCAGGTACCGAAAACAGAACAGGGCTAAAAAAACAAGGCAGGTCGTTTGAACGACTAAGCCATGTCGTTTGAACAACAGTGGAAAGTCGTTTGAGCGAGGTAAAAAATTGACCTAAAACAGTAGGCTATCATTTGAAGCATCCTTCTAACGACCCTAAAAATGACAATCTAAACGACCATATCTGACAAAATCGACTCCTAAAAAAACATGTCGTTAGAAACCAAACTTTTAACGACTTCGAATTAGTTGGACATATCGTTCGAAAGAAGTGCAAATGTCATTTGAACGACTTCATCAAATTCTATATTCTAGTCCAAAAAATGTTTAAGTTTTGCCCACTAAAAAAATTTCATGAAAACAGGTACTGAAGATACGAAATAGTAGCAAAAACAGACTCAAAACTGAAATATAAAACAAAACAAAACAATGAGAGTTTTATGCTAACATAATATCAATGTGCTCAAACATGGATATGGAGTGAATGTGTGTGAGCTACAACAAATGAATCATAACACGAGCACATCGAAATGATAAAGAAGCTCTAATTGATAGCTAAATGTCATCAAACTTAGTTTTAGCCATACTTGACAATTAAAAAATTGAGCTAAATGAACTGAACAATTAACATGCACACAAATCTGGAATCTTGATGATTCTACAAACAATAGAGTCATGATACGATTTTCAACATAAAGGATTCGTGGTTAAAACTTGTTTAATTTAATATCCAAACACTCTCAAATATATATTTTCTTCTTCAAGCTCTTTTGAGGTTTCTATTTTTCTCAACTTAGATAAATCGTATTGGCCCTATTTTGGCATATGATTCTTTTTATTGCCTTAATTTTTTTCTTGGCATCTTTTAAACGGTGGCTTTCACGATGAGTTAATTGTACTCTCGCAACCCTTTTTCATCAACACTCATCATTTTTTAATATAAGTAATATCAATCCTCATGGTAAATGGTTCTTACATGCACACATGCTCCCAAGTCTTATTACGCATATATGACAAAATTGAGATAAGAACATCTCACCATAATCAAATATGCATGAGATGTCAAACATTCATATAAACTCATCATGTGTGCAAAGATGGCATATATACAAAGTCGAATCCAAATGCATATCAACTTCGAAACAACCCCATTAAGACAATGGTTAAGATCATTCGATGCATAAAAAATTATGACCAAATGTCCTAGCCACATGGATAATGAAATGATGGGGGTCCAAGGACACCAATATGCCACATCAAAAATGAAAACTCATGACATAAAAAATAAACCGAAAATCTTTTTGTGTTTTTCTAAAGATAATTTTGACTCAAAAAGTAAAATCTTTTTGTATTTTTCAAAGATATATTGAACCACAAATCTTTTTGTATTTTTTCAAACTTTTTTTTTTATCAAAAACAAAATATTTTTGTATTTTTTCAAATAAGACTCTAATAAATGAAAAAAATATAATACAAAGAGATACACAAGTTAGCAAAATATAAATCATGATGTAAAGACTAGCGTATGACAAACATGGCAACACAATCATCCTTTAGATATTACATGGGAAAAATCAAGTGCAACAAAAAAAGAACCGTGAAGTTTAATTCCTAAAGCCTCTAAGTCCGATTTCCTAACCCAATTAGGTGTGAAATGATGCATGGGGGTTTTGGGAACCGAAATGACTTTATTCCTTAACTTCCTAGGAGCGTTTCTAAGGTCATAACAAAAACGCCTAAGGTGACCCTTCCTAACGCAATAATAACAAGTGTAAACACGATGATGAATGTTACCTAAATGTGGACCTCTACTAACGTTCCTAGTCGACTCTCTAACATGATTAATATTGGATTTGGGAATGGGAACAACACGATCATCGTAGCCTATACCAAACCTATCTTTCTTGAATTGGACGGTGCCTAACATCCTATCCAACTTTTATGATCTAGCCTCCAAATCAAACTTCACCTTACTCAAGTCTCTCAATCTCTCCTCTAACTCACTAATCATAGACTCAAGCAAATGCCTAAACTCCTCAAACTCTAGAACCTCTTTATTCAAAGCCTCCATCAAACCACGAAACTATCTATCTCCTTATCATTGTATTCTAGTTTCTCCCTAAGAGTCTTCTTCCATGCCCTAAGATCCTCAATCAAAACATCATTATTTTCTATGGCACGCTCATTCAGCCTAGCTTGTAACTTCAAGTTTGCCTTTTTCTCCTTTACCGCTTCCTTATACAAATGATTAAAGGCAACTTAAAACTCTCCCACATCAATCTCCTCTTCCTCACTAGCTTTGCCCTCACTCACTTGGGATTCACACTCAATGGTCTCAGAAGTGTCATTCACATGAGAATCTTTATGGGAAGATTTATCGTCGTCGCTCACATGGCATGCCATGAACTCTACAAAGTAACGCTCAATGGGGGAACTCTCTCCCTCTTCCTATTCACTATCACTTAAGGTGGCATTATATGCTATCGATTTCTTACCCTCCTTCTTAAGTCTAGTTGGACACTCCATTACCTTGTGACCATAACCCTCACACCCAAAACACCTATCTGACTCATCCCTCTTAACATTCTCACTCTTATTCTTAGGGGTGGGATAGACCTTGTTTTTATTTGATTTATAAAGCCTTTTGGCATCTTTTGATTGCTGTTGGAATTTAAGAAACTTTTTGAACATTATTGCCAACAAGGCTACATCCTCAAAATCGGAATCAAAATCTTCATCGAAAACTTTAGTTTCCTCCTTTCGGGCTTTCAAAGAAATGCTCTTTTCTTTCTTTGGCCCTTGCCTGGAGGTAAACATGTCAAGATCATAAGTTTGTAAGTCAACTACAAGCTCTTCTAGTTTCGTTGATTCATGCATAACCAAGGAGTTTAAAATGTTCACTTTGGGATCAAATCTACTAGGCAACGACCTTAAAATTTTCTTTATGACTCGATTGTCGAGTATTTTCTCTCCCAAATTACATGACGAGTTGACAATATTAGACAATCTAGCATAAAGCTCACCAAACGACTCACTCTCTAACATCTTAATTGTCTCAAACTATGTAGTGAGGTTTTGAAGATTAGACGCCCTAACCGTGCTAGTGACCTCGTGAGAAAGTGCAAGAATATCCCAATCTTCTTTTAAAGTTTCACACGTCATGATTCCATTATACTCTTCCGGTGTGACATGTGAGTAAATAACGTGAAGACCTTTAGAATTTTAAAGTGCAAGTCTATGTTCGGCTTCGGTTCATGACTCAACATGTTTCAAATTAGTGGCCTCACCCTCTCATGTGACCGGTGGAGTCCAACCCTTTTCAACTGCTAACCACATACGCTCATCAATTGATTTCAAAGCACTTGTCATTCGCATTTTCCAGTAAGCATAATCAGTGCCATAGAAAACAGGAGCTCAAAAACATTCAAAACTTATGAAATTCATCCTTAAAAACACAGGGGTTCAACACAAAAAAAATGTTTCTAGCTCGGATACCAATTTGTAGGCCCCTTTTTCTTTTCAAATGTGTTTTAAGGATGTCATAACAATTTTTCTTACAAAAATGTTTTTCAAATTTTAAGACGCACCAAATTTGTGAACCAATTTGAATCAAGTCCAATTTTACCTTATTTAATCCTAAACATGCATCTAGGTGATTAAAGAAAGTAAAATAAATAAGTTCACAATGTCGGTTGTACGAGAAAACCATATAGGGAAAAAACCTCGGACGGCCCAAGACAGACAATCACTATGATACCGAGTTTTATAGAGGAAGACAAACAAACATACACAACGACTCGATCCCCATAAGCCTTGATGCTCTTATCCTCTTTGACCACTCCTACACAGTGCCCATGCAAAAATCCTTCTACGATATTTATCCACAACACATGCGTCCACGAGTGCCTCAGTGTCCACCGATGCATCTTGGCAAACCCTCTACGATTCAAAACATGGACTCCTCCTTTTCTTCACTGCAAAACCCAACGATCAATGTTCAAAGTAATGAACAAACCCTGATGGTGCTAACAAGATCTGTATAGCAGTAGAATATGAAAGCTCTGATCTTTTAAAACTCTAAGGATAGTTTTAATCTTTGAAAACCCTAAAAAACTTTTTTGCAAAAAAATGAAATTGTTAAACTGTAATTTGGTTCTGCACTCCTGTGAAATTCTGAGACAGAAATTCTTTAAATACAAAATTTAAGTCGGCATGTCGTTCGAACGACTTCAACATGTCGTTCTAACGACTGTGATATTTCATTCGAACGACATCACATGTCGTTTGAACCATAAAACTGAAAAGGACTCCTATCATCATATCCTTCACAGACCTGCTTGGCCAGTCTAGTAACACTACCCATCCTCATATCCTCAACTATGCCATCACAAAGAAACTTTCTTCTGATCAGGCAAATTCTCTTATTTCTCCTATAACTAAGGACGAAATAAAGCTTGCCCTATTTAGTCTTGGTAAAGACAAGACTCCTGGCCCTAATGGTTTTAACACTGAGTTCTACACCCATAATTGGAATATGGTGGGGGAGGAGGTCACTAATGCTGTTGCCTCTTTCTTTCACTCCAACACGATGCTCAAGCAGTGGAACTGCACCAACCTTATTCTTATTCCCAAAACTAACTCTCCAACCTCCATGAAAGACTTTCATCCTATTGCGTGCTGCAATACCATATACAAGTGCATCTCCAAAGTGATGGTCAACGGGATGAAATCCTTCATTCCCTGGCTTGTTAGTGACAGAATATCTGCCTTTGTACAAGGTAGATCCATTGGGGACAACATCCTCATCATGCAAGAGCTAATGCACAATTATCATAGGAATTCTGGCCCTCCTAGATGTGCTATAAAGATCTACATCCTCAAAGCTTATGACTCTGTTAGTTGGAGTGTCCTCTTTCATGTGCTCAACCATATGGGTTTCCCCCGCACTTTCATTGGATGGATCAAGGAATGTGTGACCACATCGATGTTTTCCATTTCCTTGAATGGGTTTTCTCATGGTTTCTTCAAAGCCAAGAGAGGGTTAAGACAAGGGTACCCTTTATCCCCATTCATTTTCCTCTTCATTATGGAAGCATTAGCTGGTCTGCTTGATCTTCACACTAGATCCCCTCTTTTAACCTACCATCCTAAGTGCAAAGAACTCAATATTAACCACCTTTGTTTTGCTGACGATCTTTTCATCTTAGCAGGTGCGGACTTAAACTCCATTGCTATCATCAATTATGCTATTCATGAGTTCAGCATGATGACTGGTCTTCATCTGAACCCTTTGAAATGCTCCTTCCATGCTGTTGGCATTCCAAATGAGGACAAAATGTTTATCTCCAACCTTCTAGGATTCAATATGGGATCTTTCCCTATTAAATATCTTGGTGTTACCCTCATCTCCACTAAACTAAAACATGAGGATTGCCTTCCTCTCATTGACAAGATCACTCACAGAATTATGAGCTGGACTAACAGGTTTTTAAGCTATGCGGGTAGACTGAATTTAGTCATATCTGTGCTTGTTAGCATGCAAACTTATTGGTCCTGTCTCTTCATCCTTCCTAGAAGAACATTAAATGAAATTGACAACAAGTTACGTAGGTTCCTATGGTCTGGACCGGAGATGAAGATGACTGGTTCTAAGGTCAATTGGAATGATGTGTGTCTTCCCAAACTGGAAGGTGGGATTGGTATAAAGGACTCCTATGTTTGGAATGTCGCGGCTATGTTCAAACACCTTTGGAATCTATATAGAAAGAAAGATAATCTCTGGGTTAAATGGTGTCATACCTACAAGTTAAAATGTAGAAGCCTATGGCACCTACACACCCCAGCTGATGTGTCTTGAACTTGGAGGAAACTAATGAAGCTCAGGAGCAAATTCAGACCGCTGATTAAGTTGATTATTGGGAATGGGGGCAGCACTTTCTTCTGGCATGATAATTGGCACCCAAGAGGTTCGCTGTGGTTGAATTATGGCGAGAGAACCATCTACGATGCGGCTAGTAGTCATAAGGCCAAGGTGGAAGATTTCATTTTACATGAGCTTTGGGCTTTGCCTTCTACTATCACATGGGAACTTAATGAGATAAATATAACGCCTTACCACCCATATCCACCCATGTGGAGGATAAATGCTACTGGGTGCCTATGGACAATGGCCTTTTCTCCATTAACTCTGCATGGAACGCCATTAGACATCAACACACCCCTCCTGCCTGGGCCACAATTGTATGGAATAGCAGCAATATTCCGAAGTGCGCTTTCATCCTTTGGTTGGTTTGCAAAGGATGCTCTCAATACTAAGGATAAGACCTGTGAATGGGGTCTTTCTCATGACGATATTTGTGTTCTATGTGGTAATGCTGAAGATAATCGTGATCACCTCTTCTTCACTTGTAGTGTATCTGCTGCAATCTGGGAGGACATTAAATACTACAATGCATACATCAATGATGCAGCAAGCTGGGAAGAGATCATCATGGACCCCTCCCAACACTTCGCTGGAAAAAGCCTCATTCAAAAGATCAGAAGAACCTCCTTTGCAGCAACCATCTATTGCATATGGATGGAGCGAAACAATCGGATTTTCAGGAACTCTAAGGCCAACCATGCGAGTATCATGAATGATATATCCTTTTTTGTCAATTGCAAATCCTATAATTGGAAAAAGTTGAGGAGAAACTTCAACAACTGGATGATATGCAAGAACTGGGGTCTTGATGAGAGTGTTTTACTTTTTGATTTGTAATTGTGGGTTGTTTTATGGTTTGGTGCCCTCCTTCTTTCGGAGTTTCTGTTGTTTGTTTTAGGGATGTGTTTCTCGTTTGAAACCACCCCCTTGGAGGGTATGCCCTCCTTTTCTTGTATATCCTTTGTTTATTTATGATATTCTTAATTTACCACAAAAAAAACTAAAAAGGGATACACGACTCTAAACGATGTTTATCTCAGAATAAACGAAGTTAAAACCTTTTAAAAACGCTTTAAACATTTAAAATCAAATTTCCACCCTTTAAAACATTTTCTGAACTTAGTAAGCATAATGTGTTCATGCCCGAGAGATCGGAATGCAATGAAGACATGAAACGTGCACTAATAAAACTTGGCATGATATATTCTTTGAAGCTTGGCCACTATGTCATTTAAATAAACATATCATAGAGTTTATGGGAATCGTGACAATATAAAATCTATCGATGACTCAAACAAGTTTTGTTCCAGGATTAAATTAAATACATATAAGTGAACTCAATTGGAAATTTTGTTCTTACAGACACCGTACCTGCCATGTCTAAAATAAGCAAGTCGATCGCTAAACATAACCTCTCGACATCTATATCTACCCCTACAAACGAAGAGTATAAGGGCTCCATTACCCAACGGTGAGTCTACACATAATGGTACTGTTGGTTGTCTCTAGAAGACCGAATACGCGTACAAAACTAGTGTCTATAAAAGAGTGTGATTCCCCTGTGTCAAACAACCCCCTACCCAAATGCTCGTGAATAGGAAATGTGCCCTCAACTGCGGGTGGCTCATATTGTGCTTGAGGCATGACTACATCCCAGATGTTATAGACACGTCCATACCGTATTTACCCCTGAGGATGTGGGGTTGGTGCTATTGGTGGTAATTATGCCTGCTGCCCCTATTGGGCACCTTGTTAAGGCCCTCTACCTAGATGTGGGAAATCTATCTTCATGTCGCCCATCACACCACAAGAAAAACATTAGCCGATGAAGTCCCCTTGTCTCTTGCCTTGGTAGCCCTATTGAGGCTATCCCGATCCTTGGCCTTGATGACTTCGACCTTGCGGGCCTCACCCATTATTCCCTGGGCCTTGGCGGACTTAGGGAACATGCTGTTACTGCTAGAGCTGATGCTAAGGGCCTTGTTGGCCCTGTTTGTAGACACTACCCTATAGTTGAAAACCTCCCGATCAAAATCTCTTAGCCGAATCCCCATTCGGGAATCCCACTCCTGCTGTCTGCCCCCATGCTATTGTGGTGTTCCATCGGCACCATTACCTACTGCTTTACCGGTCTGACTTGTATCTACTACTCTCTTGCTTCCCTTTATATGGAAGCGATGGTCATGGCAATGAAGTAGTGCGACATTGACGACCTTAGAATAGGTGGTCAATATCGAGTTACCAAGCAAGTACTACCTAATCCTCCAAGTGAGTCCATCCATGAACTTCAACATCTTCTTCTCTTCTGTGTTCACCTCATTGGGCACAAAATTGGGCTCTATATCAAAGAACGCTATGCTAAAATCGTAGTAAGCCGCACAGATCATAAAAAACTCTAGAACCTGATGCTCTGATACCATCTGTGCCATCCCTCTTATCAAGATAATGGGTGGCCAACCCTTTACCAAAATAAAAAGGTAGTGTCATATGCCTCATTCATAGCATCACTATCGAAACATGTTTAATTACTAACCACCTAATTAATTTAACAAGAAGTGCCAATTTTATCTTTCATTAACATACAACAACATTAACCAATCCTTCATAATATCATGCACAATAATCATAATAAAAGAGATTGCAAAATAATGTCTAAAGCAGAGATAAATAAATAAAATCCACAAACAAACCATAGAGTAAAAAACCAGTGCATCCAAACCAACTGTCTAAATAAACGAAAATACATAAGTCTGAAATAAACGGGCAACACGCCCAACTGACAACTGAAATAAAGAACCTACTCGAGATAACAATAAATAAAGCGACTATTCTGAATCCTTCAAGCCTCCATATCAGCTGCAACTACGTATTCCTGGAAAGAGTAATCATCCTTGGCATCCCTGTGGCTGGACACCAAATTTTTTGAAACTATTTGGTACAGGTCAGAGCCCAAAACCTTTGAAAAAAATTTAGCAAGTGTATATGATGAAGTTATTCAAATGTAAAGAAATCTTCACATTGAAATTGGTAGCGCACTCACACGAGATAATCCTCACCGCTCATCTAATGTGTTCACCTAACGTATGCTCTTAACCGTCCTAGTTATGTTACCCTGCCTAATTAGCCTCATACCTAATTTGTAATGCATTACCCTACCTCGAGTATTGTATATCACTAATTTCATACTTATCTTACTTCTTTTCTTAATTCATTATCTCTTTATTATTCATTCTCATAGACATATTTTGGTTATTGTTAATATTCACAATTTATGTCCTATATCCGAATATAATTGCCTACACCTTTATATATGTATAATTGAAACACATCAAATGCATATAAACACATATATCGCTCACAATATGTATATAACCCATATCCCTCCGAACATTACCTCGTTGGATGTGAAATCATTAGCATGCTATCAAGCTCCAAAGAGTCCACCACAACCTGGGAAATTTAGTCGGAATCTCACCACTGAACCCAAAATTGTAACGAAAATCGGAGGCGGTCATGGACTTAAGTTCGCAGTCATAACCATACCACATTATTCTATGGAACTCCAAACCTACACAGTGTGGGCATGCATAAACCTATGACCCAGGGGAAATAGTACAACCTCTAATGCGATTCCCCAGAATGACCTCCCAAGCCACGCAACCTCCACCGATAGCATATCTCCTAGGATGGGTATGTTTTACATAGATATCATGCACATCGATGTTAATACTTATAAATATATACTATCCCTATACCCGTATATATATCCTAAGTTAGGCTAATATGTGTCTAACACTCAAAGCACTAACTTATAAATCACGAGTCTGACTTTCAAACATTTAATTATCCACTAATTAAATTAAGTTTCGTTATAGAACCTTTCTGAAGTACCCAGACCTTCCCAACCAGCCCGTAATTAATAATAATACCCTCCAAATTCTTCTACCCAAAATCCATAGTTTATATTCTGAGTGTTACCCCTCCTAAACACTCGTAACCATGATTCGAGTCTATTCTCCCCTACCCGAGGTCATATAACTGTTTACAACATCCCCAGAAGTCTTACAATACCCTAATGACCTTTTCACAATTTTCAATTTCTCAAAAGCCCCGTGAATTTTATTAAAAGACCTTATTGTTCCTGACAGCAGGTCCGAATCGATTCGGATTCACAGCCAAATTGATTCTCTTATGAGGCGGAATTTATTCGATTATTGGCTGGAGCCCAATTCTTGAATTAAAGTGACGAGTTTTTCAATCTCCCATCATTTAATTCCAAAACATTAACAACTCCAACAATATTTTTAGTATTCCAAGGGTTCTTATAAATAAAACTTAATTTAAATTCATCCTAAAATTTACAAATCCCATAATCATCATCCGAATTTCATCGATTCAACATATTCAAGAATTCTTTCCCAATTTCAAGATTTCTTCCTCTTTCCATTATTTCTCTTCTTAGATTCTTTCCCAAATTATTTTTCACACAACTTAGACTATCATAAATATTTAATTTCACTGCAATCAAGATTACTTTTGTAGGAATCGAGATCTATTCTCACAAATACCGAGATTAGAAGCATCACATAATTCGTATGTAACTCATTCTAAAACCCCATTTTAAATGTTGAATACCCATCCCAAAATTAGTTGTAACTCTACCAATTTTGATATGAATCTAAACGAACAAAAAATCAATAAGCAAGTTATACACTTGCCTTGAATGGTGGTTGAATCTTTGTCTCCTCCTTGTTGAATCTAGCCAAAGATAGTCTTTTTCTAGTCCTTGTGTTCTTCCTCCTTTTTTTTCTCCCCAAAAGATTCCTAGAGGTTTAAAATGTGTAAAGTGGCTACCTCATAACCGTAATCTCCCATTTAAACCTATTAATCCCGTAACTAGGTTAATCTCTTAAAAAAAAGTGACTTAAACACCCCGGAATGGGTCCCAACTAGTCTAAAAAGCTCCCGGTAACCAATCTCCACCCTTGGCTACTTGATTTTGACTATTTTAACCCATTCCGGATCAACAGTGCACTCAAAATCACTATCTGAGTCATCAAACATCAATATTCCATCTCATCCTACAAATAACCAACCCGTAAGTCCCGGTTGAGATACCGTCGATTCCTATCATTATTACCCACTACGACGTACTATTAATTTAGCAAAATTAATTTACTTAATAACACTTAGTAAATTTTATTTCCATATAAATATTAATTTTATTCTCACTAATTAATATTTATAAAATAAGCGGTATTATTACGAGCACGCGTGTAATTAAAATTCTTCAAAAATTAGGGGTGTTACAATCGGGTTACGGTGGTATGAGCACCGTAGGTTGGGTGAGGTATTGCCTGGTTTTATCGAAGGCCTCTCAACATGCCTCATTTGAGACCTTGGTTGAATGTTTTTAGAGGAGCTTAAAGATGGGTTCACATATGGAAGTGAGTTGGCTTATGAACCTGTTGATGTACTGGAGATTGCCCAAGAAACCCCCGGACATCCTTCTCAGTCCGAGGCGACGACATTAGCCTATGGGTGGTGAATATCGTCTTTTTTTGGTGGTTTGGATGCATTTTGATCCGATTATACCCCACAAAACCGTCTACGAATGACTTGAGGGCATAATTGGTAGTGCTATCAAATCGATGTTAGGCAAAGGTTAGTCATCCTCCGGGGAAGCTTTATTCAAATCTAGGTAGTCGATGCACATACATACTTTTCCATTTGATTTCGGCACATGGACGATGTTGGCGAGCCAAGTTGGATATTCGACTATACAAATGAAACCTAAGTTCAATTGTTTGATAATTTCATCCTTCACTTTGAGGACCCATTAGGGTTAGACATTTCTTAGTTTCTGTTTGATAGGCTTGCATTCTGAATAAGTTGGAATCTCATGTTGTATAATATTTGGGTCAATGCCAGGCATGCCACTATAGGGCCACGCGAATATGTCTATGAATTATTTCTAAAGCTCTTTGAATTGCGATCACTCATGCTCATTGAGGGTGGACCATATCCTAATCTTGCGTGAATTTCTACTAGAACCAAGATTAATGGCGAGAGTCTCATCATCATTAGTTTGAACGTAGTTATGTTGTTTGATTTTTTCTTTATGGAGATTCGTTAAGAATTGTTCATTCATTAGATCATCTTCATCAATTATTTGATTATAATCAATGCAATTTATATAAGTCACAACAAGATACTCAAAGTATTTGTTTATTTCATTAACAATGTTTTTAGAAAATACAACATTGAAAATCTCATCAAAGGTGGCCTCATTTACATTTGCATCAGTAATAGAAAAAGAAGAAACAGGCTCAATTTCATTCTCAATAAGGTAAACGAGGGGGTTTTGGATAGGTAGAGTTGGACTGAGTGGAACATTTCGCTAGTTAAGGAGGGGTTTGTTAACACATGTGATTTTTATAGATGGTTCGAACACTTAAACCTCATATAGAGTTCATTCCCAGTGTTTGGAAGCCGAACCGTTCTTCGTTGTCACTACTCTCAGTGTTGGCTGTGATTTTTCTGCCCTGGGAGATCGAATCAGCGGACTTGATGGTCAGGAATTTTACCTCATATTTTAGTCCCTCGGTCCAAGTAAATTTTCCTTCAAAGAAGATCTCAAATCCTAACTTCAGAATCTTCTCATCAATATCATACTATGGCTCAGAAAATCCGCAAAAGGGGAAGTCTTCACCCTTTGTGATAAAATGCCCATTTAGAGAATCTAAGAAGATGGATTCTTTCCTTTTTAACCTCTCTTTAGGTATGGATGATGAAGATCCATGAGATCAATTAATGGATTATATCCTATACCATAGGAATGGAAGGATTCTTTCAAAATAATCAACTCAAGGATTCCCTATTATTGACGACCCAGTCCCATTCTAGGAAGGAAGTGAATGTTCTTGAACATCTGGATCCCGTTGACATTGAAATGTGGGCTATGGTCATGTATTACTTTATCTTTGAAGTCTTTTCATGTTGGAAGAGGGAGTGTATCAATCATGAAGCGAAAAAGGAACATATCATTTGAATTGTATCAAATTTTGAAGGCAGTGTTGCTCCTGTCGATGACATCAGATTTATCATCATCTGCGATAATGATGATGACTTAATTATTCATAAAGAATTCCAGCTTTTGATGGAGAGAAGAGTCCACCCCTGATGTTATGGAGCCATGGCTGACTCGGTAGTAAGTTAAAAGCATGCAGGGATATCGATGACTTGAAATCCCATCGAAGGGAATATTGGGCCATAACGTATTGATGAGTATTATCGTAGGCATGTACAATGACGAATGTAGGAGTGAGGTCACTGACTTGTAAGCCTAGGTAGCTGTGAGTTCTTTATGGACAAACATTCAAAGTAGAACCGTTATCAACGAGCAATAATGAAACTGCCTAACCCATGACTTCTACTAAGATATTGAGGGTATAATTGGGATATGTGCTGAATTTAGGAATCTCCTCATCACCGAATGAGACAAGTCTAGCAGCAGTTAGAGTTCTAACTATATTCACTACCTATTCCAGGGAGGTAGAGGGCGTAACTGTAGGTCTAGTGAGAAGCTTGATGAGAGCATTCCTGTGAAGTTGGGAAGACTTAAAGAGTCCCCACAAGGTGATACTGTCTTTAGTCTTCTTGATCTGCCCGAGGACTTTTGTTTACTCAACTGACATTTTCAAAATTGGGATTTCTTCAACAACCCCTTTCCTTTATCTATAGGTGCACTTTCTAATAGGAGGAGTGGACCTTTATAGTATCAGTACGATCGGGTCATATGATTCACAGATTGGGAAGAATGAAAACCCAAGGTCTTCATTTATTTATCGCGTAATGAATATTTTATTAATTCTCGTCAATAATTCTTCAAAAGAGATCATTCCATAGAAGGACGCAGTCATGTCGAAGCTTTCATCATCGAATTCACCATCTGAATTATCTGAGGGATCGAAGTCATCTCCCCAATCTGGTAGTGATAATGTTGTCTTTTCAGGAAAAGTTGATGCATTCTGCAACCTTGACTGCCTTGTTATAGAAGTCTTTCCCTGTAATGGAAAAGTGATGGGAATAAGGGATTCGATATCCCTTGAGTTTTAGTGTTGTAAGTATCTCAGAGGCTTCACATATCTTCTTCTTCTTGATACATTCTTCTAACAAAACTTTTTTTTGGGAAAAATTATGTATATATCAACAACCAAAAACTATTACAAGTGCACGATGGGAACAAAACCCATTAACACCCCAAGGGGTAAAAAACAAAAACAACCGATCATTGGGCAACAAGCCCCAAACCCCACAAAACCCTAATCAAGAGAACTTTTGGGAATACCCCAATTCATGCAAGCCATCCAGTTCTGACAAAACTTTATCGATGTACAAGCCAATCGTCTGACTGGCGGGACCACTTTTAGGCTTCCATGTACATATCACTGATCTTCTCATAATTTCTTTCTTCAAGGCTCATTTTAGACGAGAATTTCATCCCAAACTTAAAAATAATCACTTAAAAATATTTTTTTAATTTTTTTACAACAACGTTCTTGGTGATAATATGATAAACATTGGCAAACTAACATGATGTGTGCAAATACATAATGAAACCCCCTAATCAAAACATTATATTGTCCTTAATGTTAATTAAGAATAATATTCAATTAAAGTGATATCGAGATGTTATCCAATATGGGGTGATCCCCGGATATCAAGTTCAATAATCATGCAAAACATGTTAGAACCAAGCAAAACAAAACAAAACAAATATATATATTTTAAAATATGTAAGAATAAAAAATATTTGCCTCTAATTTACCATAAATTAGAAGGCGAAATATTTGAGGGCCCAACCATAAAACATGTTGAGCTTGTGGGATTAATGGTGGACTCCCATGATATTTGAGGCCTCTCGAAAAATAGGAGTTCCGTTTATGCAGTGGGGGGGGGGGGGGGGGGGTATGCCTTGGGTGGAGGAAATAAGCCATCACAAATTTTTGAATAGACATTTTTTGGGTGATGGGTGGTTTGAATATAACAGGGGACAAGTAAAAATAGTTCCTTAGAAAGTCAAAAATCTTTTCCAAAGTTTTTTCAAATGAAATGGATGGTGGGGCACACTCCAGGGGAAGTCCCATCATGGAAATCATTTCAAATCGGGTCAAAGTCTTCTAGACTATCATCTGATTATTGCAGTACTTATAATGGTTCGATAATGGTGAACAAAAATTGGAGGAAAGAAATTCAACTTCAATATAATTGTCATTATGATGTATAGGTTGAATTTCAAAGTAGATGGATTCCATATCAATTTGATCTTCACAAGTTAATTGAGGTGAAACACAAATATTCACCTCACTTTTCTTTTTCATAGAAGAACTCATTTCATTGAAAAGTTAGTTAATCTCCATATCCTCTCCATTTTCGGCCTCCTTTATGCCTTGGGCTAAAAGAGGAATGGTTTGTTCCAAAGTAAATACCCTTCTAAAGTCCTCGGATTCCTCATTTGGTTCAAAACATTCTTCATCTTCTAAAATATTAAGAGAAAAATTATTATTGGATTCAAATAAAGAATGTAAATGTTTTTCCCAATAATAATTTTCCTAATGATATTAGTTGTCAAATTTTTCATTTTTCTGACTTTGTAAGTATGCACCAAAAGAATTCGGTGGAAGAGAAACTTCACCAAAAAAGAAAAAATTGAGAAGTATTATCGTAACTTTTTTCAAAATTATTAGTATAACAATTTTGAGAATTATTGTTATAATATTTTGGAGAACTATTATCACAATAGTTTTCAACATTTTTATTATAATAATTTTGAGCCGTTTTGTCATTAGAATAATTTTTTCATGCCCCTAAATCATTTGTCCGACTCTGTAAATACTCACCAAAAGTCATAGGTTTGGGGGGACTTTGAAAATTATTATTATGAGGAGATTGTGATCCGTAATACTATTACAATCACAACGAATACTAGAATAAGACATGATTACTCGAAGTGATTTGCAGATGAAAACTCCACAAAGTTGTGTGCGGCTAAAAATTCAATCTTCTTGGAGATCAATTGTTCAAGTCTATAAAAAAAGTTTAAATATATATACACAGAGCAATAAACAAATTAAATTCTGAAACAAAAAGTTCCCCAACAATGGCGCCATTTTGATCGTGTGCTTGTACGAAGAAATAAAAAATTAAATTTTAGAGGAAATCGTTCCCCGACAACGGTGCCATTTTCATGAGGGTGAAAAATGAGTGGTAATTTAAGGATACTATTGTTGGTTGGTTTAACACCCCATTGTAAAAATCAAGAAAAATTACTACACATATTTTATAAGTACAGTGGTTCTTAGGGTATCGAATCCACAGAGAACGTTGTTTAGAGTTAACTCGATTTACTACTTTAAAATATAAAAGTGTAAAAGATGATGATTTTTTATTTTTAAAATTTTTTATACTACAATTAATCTAGGCAAATTTTTAGACTAAATTAACTAGCAAATACAAAAAATTATAGGTTAAGAATTAAATCCTCCACCTCAAAATACATAGCATAAATGGTTACATGGTTAGATAAATCTCAAATATGATTAATAGTCATTTAAATAATTATTTCAACCCAGAGTGCCACTCCCTAAATTTCAATAAAAGTATAACTACGATTTGGTGTCAATAATATCCCTAAAATTACACACACAAGGTCATAAATATGGTGCATACATGATATAGCCCATTAAGATTCCTATGTGTAAACTTGAAAATAATTAACCCATCAAAACAAGTCTCATCATGCCATAGCGAGACAACTATATACCCAAGGTGAGTTCATTAATCTCAACCTTACTTAAATATCAAGAAAACATGTTTAAATGATCAAATAAAACAATATATGAGAGAAAACGGTAAAAATAATTGACAACACATTATTCTAAACATACTTACTTGAACACAGATGAAATAAAAAATGAGAAGAATTTAGATTGAATACTTGAATGTGTCATGCAATCTTCATATTATAACCTCGTAGATCTTCCGAAAAATGCTAGATTACTAAAGCTTTTAAACCTATACTAATGGAAATCTAAGAGAACTACTTAAACTGAGATAAAACTAGTCTTAAATCAAGTTTGGTGTCTTCGAAGTGGTCAGGCCGAACTTGATTTTATAGACTTTTTGATCTAACCTAAACGGATCGATTTGTTGGGATCCGGATCGATCCGGACCGAATCGATTCGCTTGTTCTCAGATCAATCCAGCCATATTATATTCTACTCCTCCTTTGATGTAGTCTACTCTTTCTGCTTCAATCAAACGAAAACAACCATAACTTCTTCGTTCGGAATCGAAAATCAGAATCCACACGAAGATAATGCAATACTCTGCGTGTTGGTACTTTGAAACCATCTGAACTTTGAAAGTTGAATTTACTAATTTTCCCTTGAAAGCGCATTTGTGGATATTTCTTGCTCATATTGCTTCTAGACTCCACTGTTAGCTTCCCAACCCTAGTGAATACTCAAATAAATTTTGCAAAATCAATTAATCATGAATATAAAGGTTATATAGTAAATCAGTATAAATAGTGGGATACAACAAACATGGGACTAAAATATTGGATGGAAAAGGGGAAATAAAATAAAATATTTAACACTAATCAACTGCCTTCTCTCACCACCTACTAATGAAATCGTTGAAAAATTCCCTAGGGTTTTGGTTGAGACGTTTAATATCTCAATGAGTTACTTCTAACTTTTCATTACACTTGTACTAAGCAATGATTTACCTTTTTATGTCTTCCTAACTACGAATCCAAGATTCTTCTAGTGATAGGAACCAGTGAAGGGCACCTTCTTTGAGAGTATGTTGGAAGATCTGAGCCATTATTTCTTTCACAACCTTGAGTAGGCTCATGGAACAGTGGTGGTTGCGAAGATGAACGATGGTAGGTCTACTATCTACAAACATCTCTATATTGGGCATTATGAATTTTCAAGCTGCTTGAATTTTGTGTAAGGGGACATGTGGGTGTATCCATGTAGTTCTTAAGATCTTAACTTGGTCAAACTTATTGGAAATGAACTTGAGATCCTCTTTGACTCATTTTAGTTATTCTTCCTTAGGGTCGACATGGATAAGAACAAGTAAGTTAGCCTCACGCTAAGCAAGGTTTGACATTAGTAGATCCATGAATAATGGCCCGTTGACAGGTGAAATTCCCGAAGGATGAGGATCTTATTAATACTATTTGAGAGCCTATATAGGTTTGATAATTTATGATCCCACAACACAGGGAATGGAAAAATTCGATTCTAGAACCTCTAGGATCTCACCCCTATTTCTCTAGATTTCTTGGACATCGCTTGCATACTGTCAATCTTTGTGTCAAGAATCAGATTTGGCTGGGCATTTGCATTTTGTTTAGGGTTTTCCTTGGGAAATATTCGATAAAACCACTTGGTTTCTACTGAAGTGGATGATGCGGGTGTAGGACTCCGGGGTGGCATGATAACAAATCTGAGCCAATATAGAGCGAGACCAAGGAGTGCATTTGCACCTAAGAGGGAAATAATTTTTTTGTTTTTATTGAAAAAGAATATGTTTGGTTTGTTTGAAAAGGGGGGAAAATATTTTTGGCATTTTTGAAAAAAATAAGGAAAGAAAAATCCGTAGTGTAGTTGTTATTATTATGTTTCACTTGTATTATGTTTTATCTAAGGTGTAAGTGAAATACCTGATAGGACTCAAGTCTGGGAAGGAATGAGGTTACGTGATGAAAAACACGGCTTGATTTGTTTTTAGACTCACAAACAGGGTCCTACTTTAAAAACAGATGAAATAGTGGAAAATTTAGGCAGTAAGATGACCCAAAATTTTGGCAGAGTTTCACATTGGAATTGATAATAGAGGTATGAGTGTTCTAGGGCTAACACCTATATAAGATTTATGCATGGCATATATAAGTTTTGTGCATGGCGAGTTAGTGTAAGGGTTCCTCCCTTTGACATGAGTTTTACTATATACATCTTTCTTATAAGGGCAATCATTCATCGGTACATGTGGAAAATCCATTTGATATACCCGAGTGTATGTGAATTGCCTCACGATATACCTCATATTGACAGTACATGTGAGAGCTAATTTGGTATACTCGACGTGCGTGAACGAGTTCCCTACTATTTACCTCCATCATGAGTTTGGTCAAATGGTACGATGTGGGGGAACCGTTTGATATATGTCGAAGGTACCAGAGGGTGGGAGTCATATTGCTTAGGTTAATCACACCCCACAGAACCGACAACCTATCATAAAGTGACTCCCCAGTACGTGATAAAAATAGGGTCAAAATGTAGTGTTCAGGTGAAGTAGTGCAAAATGCGTGAGTCTTAATTGGTATGTTTATGCAAAGTTTGGTGTGTGCTAAGAGAGATATGTACTACTACTAAGCATAAAGCATGAGAATATACACGAATGGTAGGTGATAGAAGAGGAAGTGTACAAGAAGAGTAAAGTGAGCATATATGTACAAGTAATATTGAGTATGTGCACCAAAACACCATGATATGAACAAGATGTGAAACACGTGGATACACACAAGTGAGATATAGTATAGATATATATACAAAGTGGGAGTAACATGGGAATGTGTAAGTGGAGGAAATATGGAGATATGTGCAAGTGACATGAAATATATACATGAAGCATGTGGTATATACAAATGATGTGAAACATGTGATGGGTGAAGCACATGACATATACAAGTGGGAATATGCATGGATATCTACAAGTGTCATGGAGTACGTGAGAAAATGTGGACGAGTGTAATGAAACATGGTGAATATATACAAGAGAGTGTGAGATATGTGAATAAATTGTGAGTATATATACATGATGAGAAAATGAGCACGGTGAAGAAAAAGTGTGTACATGGATAATGTGACATAAGTATGTCACTTGAGATTAAGAATAATATACTAGTAGAAATATATACACACGTGTAGAAAAATAGAGAGAGGGAGAAATGGAAAATAAATCCCATGTAAATAAAGTTTATTCTTAAAAAAAGTCCCCAACAGAGTTACCACTATGGCCAAGCGAACGGGATCGCCCTAAAAGACTTTGAGTGAAGATTGGGTCAAGGAAGAAGATTCCTTTTGCTCCACTTGCGTGACATTCACGGGATCTTGAAGGACATAAAAATGTTCGTAGTCCATGAGTGAGAAAATGTAAATATTGGATCCGTCAGCCTATTTTACTCAAGACAAGCAAAAGATATAGTCGTCCCCAAAGAAACGACATAAAAGACTAACTGATACATACGAAACCAAGTAGATCAAAGGCTTGAGGACTAAGTTACGGCGTGGGATGGTGTTAGTCACCCACTCCACCCTTTCGATCTCTAATGGACTATAAAAATATTCTTTTTCTCCTAAAATATGTAATTATGTGTATAATACATGTGGGTGAAAGAATGTATGTATATGTGAAAAAGTGAGTGAGGAGCGAAATCATCATGTTCGAACCATAAAAAAGAACGGAACGAATCGTTCGAAGGAGTAAAATTAAAAGAAACTAGAAAAATATAAAGTTAGCCAAAGTATGAGATATACGTCGGATCGTAATCCACTATGAAATAGTGAATACACGTGTCTAATGTATCTAATGGGACCACTAAAAATGGAGAAAAAATGAAAACGGCTACATTATGAGCGATGCACCGAATCGTGACTCACTATAAATGAGTGTGCATGTGTGTTTTACGAGATCACTGAAAAGAAAAATAGATAAACTAATATATATGTAAAATAATAGTAAAAATGAGAAGAATAAAATTAGGAAAAGGAGGAAAAGGATGACTCGAATCCTAGGATAAACTCAGGATGCCTACATAGTTAGAACCGAAATCATAGTCCACGTAGTTCGAGGGGATAAATAAAGTGGGGTCTAACTAATAAATCCGAGACTAGAGTTTTCTATTTTAATTTACGAAAAAGTGTGCACAGGTGGTGAGAATGAAGAAAAACGGAAGAAAACTCTATTTTGGGGTTCATGAGGTAAACCCTCTTTTTGGTTTTTGATTTTATGATTGAGAGGATATAGATAATAAGAATGTGATTAGGTGGTGAGAAAACAAGAATCGATGAAGACAAATGCTAAAATAATAAAAGTTAAGAAATAACACTAAGCTAATAAAGATAAGTAGAGTATAAACCTTCTACATGGTTTGAATTCTAGTTTCTGAGGTGATGTAAGCTAATTTTAATGGTGGTGGAATGGTAGCAAAGTGGTGCAAAAAAGTGGGGTGTGAGTGATGTAAGGGAATGTAGAGAGATTATTTTGAAAGTGATGTAATGAAAGGATGTCGTGCTAATTTTGAGGAAAAGGTCTGGAATAATGAGGTCAAGGTTTCCTTAAATAAGAAGTCCTAAGAGGATAAAAAGACATGGTTGCCAGGGGGCTGAGGATCGGCATAAGAATTCTCTGAGGAATGAGAGGTGGATACCTAAGAATATGAGAGGTATGCATAGAAACGCTTGTAAAAAGAAAATTGAGGAGGATATTCCACAAAATAAGGTTGCCAATAAGGAAGTTTTGTTTGTACCTCCTAAGGATCTGGAAAATGCATCACCCATCGATACCTATGTGATAGTTTTCTTAGGATACCTAGGATTTTCATGTCGTATATCCCCTTCCTAGGTACTCTTGGATTCGTATGGGATCGAATCGTGTGGGTGAGGTTCAATTTCTACATTTGGATAGTTTTTCATATTTTTGTGAGGTTTTGCAGTCCTGCATTTCGTCATATGTTTCATTTATTACATGATATGCTTGTATATCTTGAATCATTCTTATTTCAAAAATGTCAAAAAGATTTTCATTTTATTATTTTTGAGAATATATGATTGTGTCCATCCTGGATGGGTCGCCTCGAAAGACTTTGTATGAAAATGGCATCAAGGAAGAAGTTTCCTTTTCTGCTACTCACGCGACATTTGAGGGCTATCAAAAGACATAAAAAGGGCCATCGTCAAGGGATGAGAAGATGTAAACATAGGAGTCCCCAGCCTATTTTACTAAAAATAAGCAAAAGATCCCCAAAGAAAGGGCATAAAAGAGTTACTGATACAAACGAAACCAAATAGATCATGGGCTCGGGGATTAAGTTACGGAGTGGGAAAGTGTTAGGAACCCACTCCACCCTTTTGGTCTCTTATGGGCTATAAAAATGTTCTCCTTCACCTAAAATATGTAATTACGTGTATAATATATGGGGGTGAAAGAATGTACATATGTGTGAAAAGTGAGTTAGGAGCGAAATCATTGTGTTTGCACCATAGAAAATATGGGAATGAATTATTCAAAGGAGTAAATATAAAAGAAAATAGAAAAATATAATGGCAACCAAATTATGAGCGATACACCAGATCTTAATCCACTACGAAAGAGCGAATACGCGCGTCTAACGGGACCGCTAAAAAAGGGAGACAAAATGAAAATGGCTACACTGTGAGCCATTAACCGGAACGTGACTCACTATAAATGAGTGAACACGCATTTCTGAATGGATATATAAAAAGAACAAATAGATAAACTAATATATTTGTAAAATACTAGGGAAAATGAGAAGAATAAATTAAGGAAAAGGAGGGAAAGGAGGACTCGAATCCTAGGATAAACTCGGGATGCCTACGTAGTGGGAACCAATATAAAAGTCCATGTAGTTCAAGGAGATAATAAAAGTGGGTTATAACCCGTAAATCTTAGACTAAAGTTTTCTATTTTAGTTTGTGAAAAAGCGTGCACAAGTGGTGAGAATGTAAAAAAGTGGAAGAAAACTCTAAATTGGGGTTTATTAGTTAAACCCTCTTTTTTCGATTTTGATTTTATGAAATTGTGTTTGAAAGGATATGATAATAAAAATGTGATTAGGTGGTGACAAAATAAGAATCGTTTAAGACAAATGCTAAAAAAATAAAAGGTAAGAAACGATACTAAGCTAATAAAGTTTGATGAGGAGAGTTTAAACCTTTTACATGGTTTGAGGTTTCTGAGGTGATGTAAGCTAATTTTGATGGCGATGGAATGGTAGCTAAGTGGTGACAAAAAGTGAGGTGTGAGTGATGTAAGGAAATGTAGAGAGATTATTTTGAAAGTGATGCAATGAAAGGTTACCGTGCTGATTTCGAGGAAAAAGTAATGAACAATGAGGTTAAGGTCATGAAAAGTATCCTATAGGCAGTCCATAAATAAAAATTTCTTAGAGAAATGGCCATAAAATACAAACCGTAAGCCCATTTTGGCACAACTGGGACCGTTGGAAATAAGATTAAGAGATATATGAATATTCATCAAGATACTCTCTAGTACGTTAGTTGACAAAATTCAAACAGAGCTCAAAAGTGCCTGGTGGCCTCCGATTTAGGGTTTCAGGGATAAAGGCAGCTAAATACGAATCACAAGTCTGATATGCGCAGTATGGAGCATTAGAAATGGGATTCAAATCCCTATGAAAGTGTGTTGAGATAATATCGGGTTCGAGAGTTAATTAAAGTCAAATGGATTTTGGGAAGCGTTAGTTGACCTTTCGAATAAAATGGTGTTATGAATAATACGGATCGTTGGAAAGGGGATTAAGAGCCATGTGAAAGCATGTTGAGATTCTCTTTGGTATGAGAGTTGACCAAATTTGAATCGAGCTTAATAAGCATCCGGTGATCTCTGGCTTAGGGTTTGAAGGAGGACCCGGGGTCAAGGGGTTGAGAGGACTTTGTAGAGGTATAAGGGAGGTACTATAATAGGGCGTATACAATGATTAAGTTCTTTAATTTCATTTATTTGATGAATAAACTTAATTTGGATGATGATTTTTTATGCAAATGTTGGCTATATGTATGTTATGTTAAAATTGACTTGATGAATCATGATATTCAATTTTCTTAAAATTGTTGTTTGTAATTTCAATTTACACATTCACTTGCATATCATTTGATTCATATTTTTATAGTTATGTGTATTGCATTTAGTTCTTGACTTCAAATCATGATAAAATTACAAGTATTGGCATTTGAAACATTTCTATGGTCCATTTAAGAGTTCGTGTGATATACACTTTGCTTGATGGAGTCTATTGGTGAGACATTTTACAAATGGAAAGGGCTACAATTGGTGAGATAACATTGACACGAATTTAAGTATCCTCAATAGGTTTCTACCAAAGTGTGTGTGGAAGACACCATAGAAAAAGCCAAAATATATTGGAAAGAGCCAAAGCCAAGTTCTATAAAATTCAAGGCGTGAAAAACAAGATTCATTTTTTAATTTTCCTGTAGCGCTAATTTTAATGTCTACTTTAGGGCTAAAACATCATAGATAGAGACATATGATTAGAGACTTCCATTGATAAGATATTAAAAGGGTATTAATTAAATTATAACCATAAGCATAACTTGTAATTATTATGACCTGATTACGTCTATTCTTTTCATTTTGTGACTCATATGATCAGGCCATGATTGAAATACAAAAATTTCTTTATTTGATTTGAAAGGAATTTTGTATATGTTGTGGAATTGAATAATATTTATTTTGAATGAGTTTTAAAACTATGTCACTAATCAAGATTTAAAGAAAATTTATTCATCAAATCATGTTTGTCACATATTGTGTAATCATTCACACTTTTCATATTAGAGTTGAATTATATTTGTGTGAATTCTTTGATTTTTTCATTTTATCTCAAAACTATGCTTAAAATGTCAAACATGAATGTTTTCTCATGCATTTGCATAAATTCATACCATATTTTTAGTGTTTGGGGTTTGAGATTCTATTGATCCATATTTTTCTGGATTTTTTCCTTGACTGAGTTTGCTAGACAAAGCCATTAGCACAGATCCAATTTAGATCCATACGCAGGACTGTCGTAAGCACGAATGATTCTTTACTGTGCACATGGACTTAGTAATTTTGTAAAAATCGGGTTATATTGAAAAATTAGGGCTCATTTGTTCAAATCCTTCATCGTTATAGCTTCCCCTTAGGTTTTGAGACCGTTACCTTGCATGTTAGATTAGTATTAATTTATGGGTAGTTTTAACTTGGATTGGCGTGCAAACCCTAGATTTTAGCATTATTGGTTATTTCTTAGATTGAACTATATAGTAAGGGCTTTTATCTCAAATCTTTCTTTGATTTGTTTCTATTAGAGTTTCTCTAGGATTATCCTTCATTTCTAGGTGTTCATTTGTGGATTTTATTGATTGTATTCCACATTTAACATATTTACATTATATAGGCCTATTTCCATTTTTGCTTGTGTGTATTTTTCTGCCCTATTTCTACATAAACGACCGAAAAAATTGATTACATGTAAAAAAGTGATTTTAAGACCCCCAAGCGGTCCAGGTGAGTCTTCTCACTCTAGAGCAATCCGACCTTTACCTTTTAGTGCACAACACGCTTCTATACCACAAACTTAATCCTCGATATCCTCTATTCATATCCCTGAGATGACATTAGGTTTGTCATTTATTTCTTCTCACTAGGGACGATACCCTTCTTCATCATGGATTCGAGTCTCGCATCGTAAGAGTCGAGAGAGATGTTAACCTTGAGTATCTCACTACGATATAGGATGGTTTGCTTTGTCAGTCACGTATTTAACACCTTTCCTCTTCTCATTTTCTTAATATATGTTTGTCGATTAATTCACCTTGGTTCGTGAGTTATATGCAAACATGCTTGTATCATTTTAGGATCCTTTGATTCTAACTTCATTCTTTTTTGAGGATGTTCTCTCCTTACATCCGGCTTTACCACAAGAGGCGTCACCCCATTATAGACCATTTAATTAAAGAGACTAGACTCATCACGAGATTGTTATGTTTTTAACTGGTAGGGATAGCTTGGGCAGGAAATATTTTCCTTCAGGTCTATTTGAGGAAGAAGTACTCAATACTTTACTTTATGGTTATTTATAACCTAATGCCTTGGACACGCTCATTTGATTTTCCTTACGATGTTTGTTACTTGATTCATGCCTTTACTTAGGAGAAGATCATTTATTTTCCTTCCCTATTCTTAGAGGTCATAGACTTGTTTTGTCTAATTCGTCTCTTGAGGCATTGCCTTATTCATGCATGATCACATGTTACATTTACTCTTTAGGTTTACCTAGGCTCTATTCTAATTAGTCTTACATCATCTTAACACTGCTCGTTTCGTTGGATAGACTTCAAGATGACCTCCACTTAATCCCATTAATCCAAAGGGAGAGGATATTGTTAAAGATGAAGGACTAGCACCCTGTTCCACATGTTCATACATGGACATGCAGATGAATAGCATGAATGAGGATATTGACTATCGCTTCACTCATCGAGTTGCTGCCATAGAGCGTAAAATGTTATAATTTAAAGGATTTTCACCAGTTTTTATACCCACTCCAATTGATGACGATGAGGATGATGAGGATGACAATGATGATGATGATGATGATGATGGTTATGATGATGATATGGTTGAGGAGTTTACTATTGAGGATTAGAGATTTCTATCTATATATATGTATTTTATTAATGATTTGTGTGTACTATTCTATGTAGTATTGTTGGATGATACAATATGTTGGTTGTTTGTATTTTCTCTTTATCCATTGATGGTTTATCATAGAGCTTGATTATTGCTATATCTTTTTTACTCTAGTGATCTCTTATAGTTAGACGTGATTGTATCGTTTATCCTACTTCATATGCTTACATGATAGATTTACCTTCTTTATAATGTATTTATAAGGTTACTCTGAACAAGATCAATCCTTTCATCCCCTCCCTTGTCAATAAGAGACAATCGTCTTTTGTGCATGGTAGATCCATTGGCAACAATATTCTCATTATGCAGGAGTTGATGTGCAACTACTATAGAAATCATGGTCCCCCAGGATGTGCCTTAAAGATTGACATCCTCAAGGCCTATGATTCTGTTAATTGGCATTTCTTGTTCTGTATCCTTCTTCACATGGGGTTCCTTCCAATTTTCATTGGCTGGATGAAGGAATGCGTCACCATGTTCTCCATAATAATTAATGGAGCCTCCTATGGTTTCTTCCCCTCTCAAAGAGGCTTGAGACAAGGAGATCCACTCTCTCCTTTCTTACCTGTTTATTATGGAAGCCCTTGCTGGCCTTATTGACCTCCATACTCGATCCCCTTATTTTAATTTCCACCCCAAGTGCAAAGAACTCCGTATAAACCACCTTTGTTTTGCTGATGATTTGTTCATGCTTGCAGGTACTGACATAAATTCAAACTCTATCATTGACACTGAAATCAAGGAGTTTAGTGGCATGTCTGGTCTTAAGCCCAACCCTTCAAAATGTTCCTTCCTTGTTGTAGGTATCTATGATCTAGATAAGAGCACCCTTTCTAACCTGCTTGGTTTCCATACTTGTGTTTTCCCCATTAAATACCTTGGGGTCCCCCTCATATCATCCAAGTTGAAGCATGAGGACTGTTTTCCTCTTATTAATAAGATCACACATAGGATCACGAGTTGGACCAACAGTTTCTTGAGCTAGGTAGGTTGAACCTTGTTATTTTTGTGCTCTATAGCATGAAGATCTACTAGTCCAGCATATTCATTTTACCCAAAAGAACAACAAGTGAGATTGATACAAAGATCCGTAGATTCTTATGGTATGTGCCTGACATAAAACATATTAGGGCTAAGGTTAAATGGAGTGAAGTATGTTATCCCAAAAGTGAGGGGGTTGGGTATTAAATGTTCTAGTGAGTGGAACATTGCAATCATATTCAAACATATCTAGAACTTCTGCAACAAGAAGGATAACCTGTGGGTTAAGTGGTGCCACACCTACAAACTGAAAGGGAGGAGTCTATGGCATTTCAAAACACTTACTGATGCATATTGGACATGGACTAAGCTCATGAACCTCAAAACCAAGATTAGGCCCATAATCAAATCAATCATTGGCAATAGTAAGAGCACCTTCATTTGGCATGACAACTGGCATCCAAATGGACCCTTATGAACGCTTTATGGTGAGAGAACCATATATGATGCTGCTAGCAATAACAATGCCAAAGTGGCAGACTTCATCTCTAATGGGAATTGGGCTTGGCCTTCTACCATAACTTGGGAGATGAATAAGATAAAAATGCTAATCTCCCCAGCATCAACCTCTCTGTTGATGATAACACTAAATGGAACCCCACGACTAATGGGCTCTTCTCCACCACGTCTACTTAGAACTCCATTCGAATGCACTCTCCTCAACCTGTCTGGGTTGATATGGTTTGGAACAATAGCAACATCCCCAAATGTGCTTTCATCCTATGGCTTGTATGTAGAGATGACATCAACACCAAGGACAAGACGCTCAGCTGGGGTAGTAACCAGGACAACATTTGTGTGCTTTGCGGAAATAATGTTGAGGACCGTGAGCATCTGTTCTTCAAATGTGATTTCTCTAAGGAAATTTTGGAGGAGACAAAATTAACAACGCCTACATTGACAATGCCACTAATTGGGATGAGGTGATCTTGGATGCTGCCATCAACTTCAAAGGGAACACTATCCTTCACAAGATCAGAAGATCTTCCTTAGCTGCTGCCATCTATTGCATATGGATGGAGAGAAACAATAGAATGTTCAGAAATAAAAAATCTATTCACAATGACATCATGAAATACATCTCCTTCTTTTTCAAATGCAAGTCCTATCAATGGCCCAAATCTAGAAGAAGCTTCATTAACTGGCTCATTTGTATGAACTGGGGTCTTGATGACTCCAAGCTGCTTAGTACCTAACTTTTGGTGTTTTCTTTTCTTGGGCCGATTTTAGTCGTGAAGTTGTGTCCAAGGTGGGCATGACCACCTTATACTTGTACATTCTCCTTTGTTATATGTCATTCTTAGTTTCCAAAAAAAAATAGCATTGGTTTCACATGTTCTCCAACCTTTTCTTCACGAGCTTTCTTATCCATTAAGATTTTGCTTATTTTTTCAACTCTATTCCCAATAGCTATGTCAGTTCTACTTTTCTTTAACTTTTCCATGTCAAAAAGGGGGAGAAACGTCTAAGATAAGTGGAGTTATCCATTTTTTTCCTTTATTGGGAGATTCACTTGTATAGGGGACAACAATCATTTGGAGAGAGATGTTTCATGAAGAGGGAGCATATATATATTGTTTGAGATGATATTAGAGGATTTATTATCTTGCATACGTTTTCATGCTTATTCCTATCTTTATAGCTCATGTTGATATATCGGAGGATTCCCAAAGCAAGGGGTGTTACTATTTGTGCATGCCTTACTTGCATAATCTTTTGTCTTTGATTTATATATTCCAGTTATTGACATGTTGCTACAACCCTATCCCAAAGTTCTAGAATCAACTTTTGCTATGTCAGATGCCTTATGGATTTTATGTGCCTTACAACATACTACTATAATTATATGGCTAATGTGGGGTGAGTTTGGTTGTTCTAATTAATATATTTTGGATTTTGGGTATTTGCCACAGAATAGCAAAAGGGGGAGATTAAAAATGTAAACTCTTGTGTATATAGTTAAGTTGGTTTAATTCCGTGCCAAAGCATTTGAGTCATGCACAAAATCGAGCTACATGAGCTTGATGTATAATGAGATGATAGGTTAGAGAGAGACATGTTCATTAGAATTTAAGGGCATTGAATTTAAGATCATATGGATCCATACATCAGAAATTTCTCATGTTATATTTAAAGATTTCAAGATGACTTCAAGAAATCCTATCCTTTTGAGTTAGTTTTCATTGAATCATCCAAGTCTATCACACATGTTCACGTTCATATTTTTCGATAAAATGATTTTTAATTTGATCAAGTGAAAATGCATTTTAAAAATTACCGCCTTACTAAAGCTTGTTTAGGTGAACCTTGAGTTCTTCCTAAAGGCATGCGCACAGTTGTGATTTGTTCTCGTCTGTAGGTTGTATGGAAACAGGCTTGTAAATTGCTTACCTATATATGTGTGATTGTGTGCAAATCACCATCGTGCACATGGCCATGCATGTTTTGTGCTAAAAATTTTATGGCCTAAAAGTGTGCGCATAGGGTCAAATTTCCACCGTGTGCACATCTGTCCCATTTTACATGTGACAAGGTATGCCGGCCAAATCCGTGCGCACGACGTAGCCAAATTTTTGAAAAATTCTATAAATAAGAGAGTTTTCTCTCCCATTTTATAAGGTCCTTTTCTTGATTACTTTTCCCTCCCATTTTATAAGGTCCTTTTATTGATTACTTCTCACACCTAGAAATAGTATGTTCAAGACAAGTGATCACATTAAAACACTTCAATTATCATATTCACTTAATATTACAAAATTGAGAAAAAAACTTGATTCAAATCGAGATTCATGATTTGTGAGATTTGAGAATGATTTTAAATTTAATACTACATAGCCTAGATTACATTATACCATATACGTCTGAATTTGATAATCTAGACTCCGAGATCTAAAAGGAGGTGTTTGATATATTAAAGAGGTAAAGCATGGTGCGATCTAAGAATGAAGAATGCTACTTTCGTATGCAATCAATGGCGATTTGAACATATTTTGCATTGCAACGGGGTAGAGTTTTCAACGTCAATAGGTAATTTGTCATTAAGGAGCAAGAGAGAGGAACCTTTTTGCGTTGTATAAAGGAGATTTTCAAATCTAATGACATACTAGGATTCACCAAGTTTCTTACCCTTATAAGAGTTTTCCTATAAAATCTTGCGTCATGCCTCCTTATATGATTGGTAATTATTCTTATACACATTTAATTGCACAAGCTCACCTAGATTGAAGAGTGGATCCGATATGACCCATTGTTAAATTTACTTAGGGTTTGCATCTAGTGAATTCACTCAATTAACTATGCTTGGATCCTAATTTCTTAAATTTGGTTATATCTATTTAAATTTATCACCTAGATACATGCTAATTAGGTGGATAAAAAATTTGGTTGAGGTAATCTCAAAAAATAGTAGTAATTCTCATTAAAACCTATTCACACACTTTAGGTTTATTCGAGTAAAACATATTATGTAGAACACACCACCCTTAACTTTTTCTTGGGTTAAATGAGTTCTTCAAGTTGGTTCCAGACTAGTGTGCCCCCATTTTTTGGAGAATAGTTAATGGTGTCAAGTGCCTTAACGTACTCTATGGCACCGACATGGCAATCCCTTAAATTATGTATTGTTATAAGTGGATCCTATCGACAAGAAATGTTTATTATATGAACACTAGATAGGATGAACATTCCTTGATCTTGAATCTCGCCAATTCCAATAAGGATTACTGGGACCTTGGCTTCTTAGCTAATAAACGGGAACATTTGCCAATCTTAAAGGGCCAACCCCTTATAATGGTCTTAGGTGCCTGAAAGTTTCCATGCTAATAAATTCGGAGCTCCTAGGTTTTATGATACTCGTCTTTATGGTTTTTTTTGTTTTTTTATTTTCATGTGGATGTGTTTTGAACCTACTTTCTCCTTTTTTTGCCATTGATTCATGCCCAGACAAATAAATTTTTTCGATTTAAATTTTTTTGGTCAATCAAACAAAGGCTTGGGCAACCAAATCATCCACGATCAGCAGATGTTTTGCTAAGCTATTTGTCCAACGTTACCTTCTTTGTGGCCTGTCCAATTAACAGGTCTTCATAGGTACATGAAGACTACAATAGCCACGTACCTATAACCCTACCTCTTCCCGGTTGTGTAGTCGGTCTGTCTAATTCCTCTTCGGTCCAAACATCCAAAGTATTTTGAGCCACCTAATGTTGAGGAGAAACCCTCAGTCGATAGCCCTTCTTTTACTAATGACATAACACCTAAGCGCTAGATCCTTGATACTATAGGGAAAGCATTGTAAAACTCTTCCATTGCCTAAGGGAATAAATGGAAAAAGACGAGCATTTCATTCACCCTAGTGCATGTGGATGACACCTTGATCATGGATCAAGTGGCACATGACTCCAAGAAGATCAAACACATTGACATTCTCGATCAATCCTTTGTCCAAAAAAGGAAGGCAATAAGATCATTGCGGAGTTTATGGTACTTTGGTTGATATGTCCATGGATCTAATCTCCCACAACATCGAGCTTCGGCAGTGTCGTGGAAGGATGGGTTGGTCATACACACTGCCCATACTCTTTTTCTCATAAGTGGTTCATCTCTTAGGATTTTGTTATAAATTGATTTGTACTTGAACTAAAAAATTTGTTGTACCTGCAGTTCTCGGTTGAATTTGTTTCAATGGTGGATAGAGATGCCGACCCAGCCAAGCCTTTAACTTTTTTCTTTTTTAATTTATATTTTTTTATTTTATAGTTATCGTGCTATCATCACAATTTGAACATTGAATGAAATGAAAGAATATGTTTTACTTTATTGATTGTTAATGTTGACCTTCATTATTTTACTAACCTATATCACTTTGTGGTATGGTGTTTTCACAAGTTCTCTACTTTTTATGCCCTAATCAGGGTGAACATTAGCTTACCGATGATTACCTCAATCATATTGGTGCGAAGAGGACTCTATTCGAGATATGTTGGCATACTTAATTTTTCTCCAAGTATTTTAGAGGATATATCATGGCAAGGAGCTTGGAAATTGAAAGGCTGAAGTAGAGAATGAACAGGGGTGACGTACTTGTTGGAAAAAGAGATGCTGATTGTGCACAAAGGTGTAAAAACTTCAATTTAACCTGATAGAATCACGAATGATCAACCATGGGCTTAATTTCAGGTACCAGAACATTTGTCATAGGTTTAATCATGTAACCAAAAGGGTGTGGATAGATGGTTTTGATGAGGGTGTACATAATGCTCCATTTCGTATTGAGTTAAATCTCAAACCTATAATAACGAGTGGTTGAACTCTTCGTGTGTTTTCAAAGTTACAAAGACCTATGACCCGTGGTAATGGTATGCCATTGATGATTGCATTCCCACTATTTAGGAGCGCAGATTATTAGGCATTCGAGGATGCTGTTCCTGAGCAGTTGGTAACGGATGTTCCCTTGGTGTATAAAGAGGTGTATCCTCCTACCCAACTAACTCCCCCGAGAAGAAGATCGAACCCCAACCCATCTAAATCCCAGTAGATCCTAGACCTTCCAATTTGAAGTTTGTATAAATCTATTTTGTTGTATGTAAGCTCTTGTCGTGCATGATCTCTATTGCCGATCTTGTGGGGTCATGTGATTGACTTTTATGAGGTGTCTCCACATGCAACTTTAGGTCTATCCATGGTTAGTGAGAATGTGCATGCGTGTGGGGCTTCCCCCATTAAGGGTTTTACCTGACAAACATGGTCGGTTACTTTGGTGCCTAGGTATCCCTCATAGGTCCTTTATTTCCGCCTAAACGACCTTTTTATTTTGTGTTAATGTTAATAAAATGAGTCAATCACGCTTGTTGTCCAGATTACCTAATTGCATCATAATAAATTAGAACAAAAGTTAAAAGATAATTTTTTTTATTGATTTGACAGGTTCTCGGGGGCGAACAAATGTTTACCACTTAGGATAATTGACAATTGAAAATTCAGATAAAATATAACATAAGTTAAGGAACCAAAATATACTGTAATTTAATTGAACTTAATAATAAAAATGGTAAATACAAGTCAAATTTCTTCAAATTGGATGCATTCCAAGCTCGAGGGATATCAGTGCCCTCCATAGTTTCCAAGTGGTAAGTTTTGTTAAGTTTGTCTAATGTTATTCTAAATGGTCCCTCGCAATTTGCCTGTAGCTTTCTTAGTACATAGTCTTCGATATATAATTACCTTAATTTTATGTTGTGATTGTACTACTGGGAAAGTTGATGTTCGTTTGAAGCAAGCCTGATGAGTGCTTGCTCTCTCCTTACCTCAATGAGGTCTAGATTTTTCCTAATTCTTATGTCATTTGTGCCCTGCTCTAGCTATAATTTTTTCATGGTCGACAATCCAACTTCCTTAAGTAACATTATTTCCATTACATAGGCCAAGATGAAGGACATATCCCTAGTATATCTCCTAGGGGCTGTCTGATAAGCCTAAAGAATATATGGGAGTTCATCCACCCAAGAACCTTTATATTTCTTTAGTCTCTTCTGAATATCATCCTAGATTGTCTTATTGGAGGCCTTTTCTTGTCCATTACTCTGAGGGTACGCCACTGAGTTGTAGGAGTGCCTAATTCAATGGTCAGACTTGAAGTCCTCGAAAGGTCCACTCTTTAATTGTATTCCGTTGTCAGTGATAATGGACCATGGAGTCCCAAATTGTAATACCCCATATTTTTAGTGATTTCTTAAATAATAATTTTAAAGGAAAAAGGGGTTTAAAAGGGGGATTTAATTTAAATTGACTATATTTAAATTTAATAAGTAATTTTAATTAAAAAATACATTACTTAATTTAAATTGGAATTCATAGTTTAATTGGTTTGTGCCTTGTTAATGTTGGGATTAAACTGTAAATTTAGTGGTTTATTTTGAGAAAGTTGGTTTTGGTTGGGATTTGAATTGAATAAGAAATTTGAATTAAATAAAATACATTATTTAATTTAAATTGGACTTAATAGTTTAATTGGTTTAGGCCATGTTAACGTTGGGCTTGAATTGTTAATTGAATGGTTTATTTTGATAAAGTTAGATTTGGTAGGGTTGGAAATAAAAAAAAAGACCCAAGGTTATGTAAGTAATTTGGTAGTAACTTAGTGAGCAAGTAGGGCAAGTTAAGGCTTGGTTGCAAAAGAAATGACATGGAAATAATTTAATATAAAATAAATGATTTTCATGGGATTAAAATAAAGAGAAAAGAAAAAGGAAATGGAGAGAAGGTGGTAGAGCCGCACCCGCAGTTGGGGATTGAGCTGGTAGATTTGTTTTTGAGGAGGTTTTAATCTCGTTTTCCCCTCATTTCAACCATGAAACTCTCATCTCTCAATCCCTAATTCTCCCCACTCTCTACATATATAACCCCTAGTTGCAAAGCCTAAAAACACCACTATAACTCAATTTTCAAGACTAATACGATTGAAGGGAGGAATTAAGAAAGAAGAAAGAATACTAAAATAAGAAAAGAAGAGGAAGGATAAAAAGGGAATTTAACACACTTGGAGGCTTGAATCATCATCAAATTCTGCATACTTTGAATTTCACTTAAGTCAAAATAAAATTATTGTCTTCTCTTATTCCTATAAGTAATAATTCTACCTACGTGTTAATAAAAATTGTAAAATTTATTAGAAACAAGTTGGTCTAAATATTAAGCGAATCATTCTTTTAAGTAAGAAATGTTTATACTACAATTCACCCAATTAATATATATATTAATTATAGGAGTTATTGACCCATAATAAATTATGGATTTGTAGGATGGCCCCAAAAATGTTATGAGTGCAGGAATAATAAGGACAAACTATGTGCATGGTTCGGCCGTGATGCCATCCTACATCCATGGGGAAAAGAGGGGGATATTATTATTAACATCAAAGGTTGGTAACAATTATAGTGCTAGGGATGCTAGTTGAGAGTCCAAGTTTTTACGTACAAAAGATTTTATTGAAATTTGTTCAACATTTAAATTTTAAAATTTTTCCAAATGAGTCGATTCGTCTACGTTTATTCCCCTTCTTACCAAAAGATAAGGCAAAAATTATGGCTTAATTCCAATTCGCTTAATTCCAATATGATGTGGGAAACTCTAGTCTCTAAATTTTTAGGTAAGTTCTTTCCAATGTCAGAAACTAATGCCCCTAGGTGACAAATATCAGATTTCTCTAAAAAAGAAAATGAAAATTTTTAGGAGTGATGGGAAAGATTCACTAATCTACTTTTAAAATGCCCGCACCATGATTTCGAAACTTGGAATTTTGGTCAGTACTTTTATAATGGATTAACGCAAGCTTATAGGAACATGATAGAGTCTATGAATAGCGGTGGTTTTCTAATCCTTAGAGATGATCAAACATATAATTTTCTTGAAAATTTATCTAAAAACTATCGAGATTTGGATTTTCCTAACCAAAATAATCCCAATAATATCCTGAAAGAGGCAGGCATGTATAAGTTGAGAGAGTATGTTTAAACAAAGAGACAAATATATAGTCTCTCAAAGAAGGTGTAGGCATTAACATTGAGGTTGACTAATAACACGATCAATCAAGTGCAAAATGAGGATTACCGTATTTTTCCAAATTCGATGCATCTAACACGTACATATCCTTCTATAGTGTCAATGGCACTTTGAAGAAGTTTGGGGAGATTTCTGGGCCCAAGCCAAATTTGAACAAGAGAAGCCTTTTTACTTCTAGAATTTCGAATGAGGAGATTGAGATTTTGGTTAGCAACTTGGGCATTTCCCACTATAATCTACCTTTTATCTATTTGGGAGTTCCTCTCATCTCTACTGGACTTAAGAAGGATGATTGCAGGAGGCTAATTGATAGAGTGACCAGCAAACTCAAATGCTGGACTACCAAACTCCTAAGTTATGCTGGGAGGTTGCAATTGATCAATTATGTTATCTTTAACATTCAGGTGTATTGGTCGAGTATCTTTATACTGCCTAAAAGTGCGATCACCAAAGTGGAGCAGATGATGAGAGACTTTCTTTGGGCTGGCAGTGATCTAAAACATACTGGGGCTAAGGTAGCTTGGCATGACCTATAATGACCCCATTTTCTTATGCCAATATATAATTGTCTTCTTTTAATTTCCTCATACTTACTATCTAATAATGATATATTATTACATATATGATATTCTGAGTTCTTAATATGATAGATCCCGTTTTTAAATTTGAAGAATCAATGGTAAAATGGGTCAGATTGAGATTTTATGGCACATCCTAAGCTAAATGATAAGTTTTGGGGTAGAAAATGTAATTTTATGAAACTTTAGGGACTTGGTTTTAATAAAGAAAGTTTCAGGGACCAAAATGAAAAATAAAAGGGTCCTTTTTGTAAATAAAATATTTTTAGGGACCTATAAGAAATATTGAAACTATATGGTGTGAAATTACCAAAATGCCCTTCAGGTCTGAAATGACCCTTATACCCTTAATACCTATCCACCTCGTGCTCGACACCTCGTGCTCAGTTTTGACACCTCCACCGTACACGTGTCATCGTTGGAGGAGAAGCCAGAACTCGTGTCGTCGTTAGAGGAGAAGCTAAAACAAGTGTCGCAGTCCGGTGAAATAAGACGGCAAGACGCCTCCGTTACGCGACACGTCAACGCTGACTCCCATTGTAAAAGCTTGGTCAGCATGGACATGTGTCAACCCCGGGATATCTTTGGAAAACTATAAATAGGGCCTTTGGGGGATCATTTGAAACTCACACCAATTCCTTGAGAATTCTAGAAAGAAATAGTGAGAGAAAGTGTGAGAAAGTTTAAGAAGAAGTTCTTAGGGATATTCATCTTAAGGTAATCTTAATGTTATAATGCATCTTTATAGTTTTAATTTATTGCTTTATAGATTTACTTAGTAGTTATGCTGGTAAAATACAATAAAGAATTCACTAATCAAAACTTAAAATTTAGAACAAATCCAAGTTGATTTTATAAACTTGTTTGAAATTATACGCTTTTAAAAATGATTATTTTTAAAGAAATTGCTCGTTATTATGGAATCCCATTTAAGTAATTCCAAAGTCAGGCCCGGTGAAGTTCTGTCTAGATGAGATGGTATTTAAGTGGTGCCCCTGTGACCCTCCATCTCTACTGGTAATGAATCCGGAAATGTTCTGTCTAGATGAGATGGTATTTAAGTGGTGCCCCTATGACCCTCCATCTCTACTGGGAACCGACTGATGAGGAAAGACTATGAATTGAATTCTTCAATTACGATCAAGGAGTTTTAAAAGTTGACAAATGGGGATTCAGTAATCCTTTAAAAGAGGAAGTTATTATTAAAGTATAGTATAGACTGGACCTTAGAACGTGTACTTAAATCTTTATCAGATTAACGTGTGATCGAAGACCAATACCAGTAAATTTGACCTCCATTTTGGGTGAGTACTCTGACATTCCTTGTGCATTTTAGTTATATGATATTATGCAAACTATATATATTTTGTGAACTGCTTTTATTCTCAAAATTCATGTGATACCGATGATTGGTTCATTTGTGATATGTTTATATTTGTCCATATAAGCATACCGATTAAAATGATTACTGAAAAGGATATTGAATATTGAAAATATGATTCGGCCTAAGGGACCTCTTTACTGACTGACCTTCCCAGCTGGGTTATCGCTGGTGTGCCCTAAATAAGGCGTTGTGACGAACATGTTCGATTGACCCTCAACTACCGGGGTATAATATGGTAGAAGAATACGGTATTAGAGTGTACTTGGCCATCAAAATGGTATGATTGAAAGAAAAAGATATCACATTTGATTTGTTGCATTCGTCTTATTCTGAGCTATCCAATTGTGATATATATAATTTCATTTCAAAATTATATCTATATACTGCAAGTTCCTCTCCATATATGTATATTCCTTCTCTTTTGACTTGAATAGGTATCTATTTTCTGAAAACCCTGGAATGTTTGGAGATTGAACCTCATTCGGCTTTTAGCTGATGTTTCATAAATAACCATTTTTCAGGAAACGTTTAGACTCACGGACGGAACGAAAATGGACTATATTGAAGATTTAGCTTTTAGAGCTCTTTTTGTAAATATTTATTTAGAGCATGTCTGTCTCTCTTGTAATAAGGTTTAAATTTTCTCTTAAGTTGTAACTCGTTGTTACTTTTAATATATATGAAGTTTCCTTTAGAAAGCTCTGATGATGTAATTCCTTTACTTTCAGTATTTTACGATTCATAACCATGTGATAATACATCCGTCGCATTTATTTAAGGAAACAATTAAATCGGAATATTTGTTGCCTTGGTGGCATGTCAAGACACTCGTTCCCTAATACTATTTTGGGTCGGGGTCGTGACATGACCTGTGTTGCAGCAAGGATGAAGGGGGCCTTAACATCAAAAGCCTTGAGGCTTGGAATACAACTACAATGATGAAACATCTGTGGAACTTGTGCAGTAAAAAAGACAGCCTTTGGATAAAGTGGTGCAATGTGTATATGATCAAAGGTAGAAGCATATGGGCAGTTAACATTCTAACTAATTGTTCTTGGAGATGGAGGAAAAATTTTAAAACTATGACCCCTTGCTAGGAACTTCATCAAGACTAAGATTGGGAACGAATTTGATACTTTTTATGGTATGATAAATGGCATCCTAAAGTTCCTCTTCAACCTTTGTATAGGGATAGGGTCATTTATGATGCAGCTAGCAATCACAAAGCTAAGGTGGCTAATGTTATCCAGGGAGTTCAATGGGGTTGACCTGCTACTGTTACGTGGGAGTTGCTTGAAATTAGGAATGACCTTCTTCCGACCATCTACCCTGATAGGGAGGACAAATTTATTTGTGCTGCTGATAACTCTATGAGATTTACTACTGGTTCTGCATATAGGCTACTTATTCCCTCTATACCTCATGTTAGACGGAGTAAGTTAGTGTGAAGCAATTGGTGAATTCCTAAATGTTCATTCATCTTATGGATGGTCTATAGGAAGGCCTTATATACTAGGGATAAGTTGTTCACTTGGGGAATTGCTGAGAGTAAAACTTGTGGGATGTGTAACTTACATGATGAGACCATCAACCACGTTTCCTCTGATTGCATATGGGCTAAAAAAATCTAGAATGAAGTTCTTTTTAGGAACTTGCAATATAGATATGTGCTTAATTGGGAGAATGAATTGGATCATGCCACTCAGAACTACAATGGTAAGTCTTTCATTAAGAGAATTAGATGCCTTTCCTTTTCAGTTACCACCTATTGCATCTGGATGGAGAGGAACTTGTGGACCATGAGAAGAATCACTAGAGATGTAACTTCTATTTTGAAGGATATTGAGGAGATGATCAAAGCCAAAGTTGGTCAATGGGGGAGAGCTAGGAGAAGCTACACTAATTGGATGACATGTATGAATTGGGGCATGCCTGATTGCTACATCGAGGATACTTAGTTCCTAGGATGTTGGCATTCTACCTTTTATGTCAATTTTTTTGCTTGTTTGATGTCAAGTGTTGGTGTTGTCTTGCCTTTGGGGTATGCCCCTGGGTGTTTTTCTTGATTTCTCTGTAATTAGTTTTAGTTATATATACACACATTTTCCCCCCTAAAAAATGAGCAACTAAATGAACAAGCTAATGCTATAAATATTTATCAAATACCGATTAATCCATATACAGATCCATACAATCCAAGGTGGCAGAATCACACGAATTTTTCATATTGAAAAAATCAACCTATCGCAAATATGGGAGGACCTCCAGTAATGGCTCCTCAATTTCCTCCCGAATTCTATCCACCTGTGCAAGAAAATCCACAATAGACTCAACCAGTTGTTAGCAACCAACCATAATTAACAAAGTTAGAAAATCTCTCAAATAAATAGCACAGTTGATCACCCAAAACATTCAAAGCACAAATCAAGCTATTACATGAATTGAAAATCATTTACTTCAGTTAGATAATAAAATGGGTGAGAGAGAGAAAGGAAAATTTTCTAGACAGCCTATACATAACCTAAAAGGTCCATCCAGTAGTGGAACGAACCCGAATCAATCTTTTGGACCTTCACAACTTCAAGTCGTCATAACTTTGAGGTCGGGTAAACAAGTTGACAATCAAGTTATTATGCCTATAGAGAGTGAAAAAGAAATAAACAATGATAATAAAAAGTCAACTGGGGGTGATGAGTCCCCTCTAGTTGATGAAGAGTCTACTACTTCTCCTTCTAATGTAGTTGACCTTAGGGACTTTGTTCCTAAACCACCATTTCCACATAGGCTACAAAATAGCAAAAAGGGTGTGCAATCAGGAGAAATTTTAGAAATATTTAAATAAGTACATATAAATATTCCTTTCCTTAATGCTATTCAATTAGTACCTTCTTATGCAAAGTTTTTATTGATTTGGTTACCCAAAAGAGGAAAACTTACATTACTAAGAAAGCCTTCATAGCTGGACAAGCTAGTTTAGTACTTCAATGTAAATTTCCCATTAAATACAAGGACTCTAATTGTCCTACGATAGCATGCAAGATAGGGGAACATAATATCGAGCGCGCTTTGTTAGATTTAGGAGCGAATGTTAATTTATTCCCATATTATGTGTATATTAGGTTTAAGAGATTTAAAGCCTACATCAATTACACTCCAATTAGTCGATCATTCCGTGAAAATTCCTAGGGGTGCCTCATAAAGGTTGATACCTTTTATTTTCTATTAGAGTTTGTCGTCCTTGAAACCCAACCCATGGTTAATGTAAAAGAGAAAATTCTGATCATTTTAGGGAGACCTTTCTTAGCCGCATCCAATGCCCTTATAAACCGTGGCAATGGATTGATGAAACTTTCCTTTGGAAATCTCACTATCGATCTTAATATATTTTATATAGGTAAGTCCTCGCTAGATGTAAATGATGAGACAGATGAGATTAATCTTATTGATAGTCTGGTGGAGGAGAATTTTCTCCAAACACATTGCGAAGAGTCAATGCTCTTTTGGATGCGGTACCTTTTATGAGTATGTCTAATTACACACCAAAAGTGCAACCCCTCACATTGTCTTCATCACCACCATTTCCATCCATAGTTAATCCACCAAAGATGGACCTAAACCCCTTTCTCAATACACTTAAATATGCATTTTTTAGGTTCATTTGGCACGCTACCTGTTATTATAGCTTCAGATTTAGATGATTCTCAAGAAGAGAAATTATTAAATGTCCTTAACAAACATAAAGAATCCATTAGGTGGTCTATAACATATATAAAAGGAATTAGTCCCTCAGTAGTTATACACAAAATTCATTTAGAAGAATGTCCTAAAAATCATGTGAACCATAGAGGCGACTAAATCCCACAATGTAAGAAGTGTTAAGAGTGGAAGTTTTTAAAGTTCTTTGATGCGGGTATTATTTACCCAATTTTAGATAGTGAATGGGTGAGTTCAGTACAAGTTTTGCCAAAAAAGTCTGATGTCACAATATTTATGAATGAAAATAATGAGTTAGTTCCATCTCATGTTTAAGTAAGATGGTGTTTGAATCGATAACTATAAGATAAACTCAATGACGAGGAATGATTACTGTCCTCTTCCTTTCATTGATCAGATGTTAGAGAGACTGGTCGATCATGCTTACTATTTGTTTTTATATGGTTACACCGGTTATAACTAAATTCTTGTAGACCGCACCGAGTGTTCTTTTGGTACGTTAGCCTATCGACACATGCCCTTTGGTCTATGTAATGCACCCGCCACTTTTCAACGTTGTATGATTTCTATTTTCTTTGATATGGTAGAGCATTTCCTAGAAGTTTTTATGGATGATTTTTTCGTATTTGGGTCTTCATTCGACAAGTGCCTACACCACTTTACCCTCGTGATAGAAAGATATAGAGAGAAGAATTTAGCGTTAAACTCGGAGGGATGCCATTTTATGGTACAAAAAGGGATTGTATTGGGGCACATTATATCCAAAAAGTGGATTGATGTTGATGAAGCCAAAGTTGATTTAATTTCTAACCTTCTGCCTCCATGCACAGAAAAAGAAATACGTTCATTTTTAGGCCTCGTAGGTTTTTAAAGGAGATTTATTAAAAAATTTAGCAAGATTACAAAACCTTTCTGCAACCTTCTGGCTAAAGATCTACCGCTTATATATGATGATTCGGGTCTTCGAGCATTTGAGGCCTTAAAATTTTCCCTAACATTAGCACCTATTATTCGATCACCGGACTGGAGTATACAATTTGAGATTATGTGTGATGCATCTGGTTACACAGTAGGTGCCGTGTTAGGACAAAGAATTGACAAAATTCCACATGTGATTTATTATGCCAGTAAAACTCTAAACGATGCTTAACTTCATTATTCAATTACTGAGAAGGAATTTTTAGCCATCATATTTTCCTTTGATAGATTTAGATCTTATCTTTTAGGGTCTAATGTTCTTGTATTCTCATATCATGCCACCTTAAGATACCTTCCATCTAAAAAAGTTGTTAAATCGCTGCTTATTCATTGGGTCCTATTGCTACTAGAATTTGACTTATAAATTCGTAACAAAAAAAGGTTTTGAAAATGTTATAGTGGACTACTTGCCTAGGCTTATTGTAGAGTTTACTGATGAGTTCATGCCCATAACCGAGACCTTTCCTGAAGAGCAACTTTTGCACATTTCTCAGTCTCCTTGGTATGCTGACATAGTGAACTATCTTGTTATTAGAGAAATGCCTACACACTGGTCCAAAAAAGACAAGTCCAAATTCTTGGTCGAGGTGAAGTACTTTTATTGTGATGACCCTTACTTATTCCAATATAATTCTGATCAAATTATTAGAAAATGTGTTCCTGAAAGTGACCAACTAAGTATCCTCTCATTTTTCCACGGTCAACCGGGAGAATACTTTCGTTCAAAAAACACCGTTGGAATAATTTTATAATGAGGATTTAATTGGCCCTCCGTCTTTTATGATTCACATACCTATTGTGTATCTTGTGAGAGATGTCAAAAATTAGGGAGTTTGACTCATAGAAATATGATGCCCCTTAATCCTATATTAATTATTGAGATTTTTTATATGTGGGGGGTATTGATTTTATGGGTCCATTTCTTAGTTCATATGGCTACTTCTATATTTTAATGCCAGTGGATTACGTATCAAAATGGGTAGAAGCCATAGAGTGCAAAACCAATGACCACAAAGTAGTGATTCAAATCTTAAAAGACTTTATAATTGCACGTTATGGTACACCACATGCCATTATAAGTGATGGAGGAAAACACTTTTGTAATAGTCCATTTGAGAGCTTAGTAAACAAATACGGTGTAATTCATAAAGTGGAAATGGGATATCATCCTCAAATGAGTGGGCTAATAGAGATATCAAATAGGGATATTGAACACATTTCAAAGAAAACGGTTAACCCTAATAGGAAAGATTGGGCTTTAAGGTTGTCTGATGCATTGTGGGCATACCACACGACATATAAGACTCCCATTGGGATGTTATCGACTCGTATATGGTAAAGCCTGTCACCTTCTGATTGAGCTTGAATATATAACGTTTTGGGCTATAAAAAAACTTAATTTTGACCTTGACCATACGGGTAACCTAAGAAAGCTCCAACTTGATGAGCTAGAAGAAATTAGAAGCGATGCTTACAATTGTGCAAAAACGTATAAAGAACGAATGAAAAGGGTACATGATCAAAATATTCTTCGTAAATCTTTTTACCCTGGTCAAAGGGTCCTTCTATATAATTCTTTTTCGCATTTATTCCCAGGTAAACTAAAGTCTCGATGGTCTGGTCCTTTATAGTACTATTTATCCTCATAGGGCTATTGAGATTGAAAATCTCACATATGGTGATGTTTTAAAAGTTAATGGACATAGATTAAAACCATTTTTAAAGTTGCCAAACCAAGAAGTTGATGTTATGCATATGGAGGATCCCGTTTACAGGGATTGATTTTATTAGCACCACATATGTATATTATTTATTATTATTTTCTTTCGTTTCTAGTTAGTAGTTTGTTTTCATTTCAGTTTTTTTATCGCTTTAGTATTTTTTTTTGGGAACAATTATCAACAAGCGGAACTACAACAAGTGCAAAACAAAAAGGAAAAACCCTAGGAACATCCTATGGGGAATACCCCAAAGGGACAAGAAACAAAGCAATGGGCGAAGTACCCAAAACCCCCATACCCCACATCCTAATCAAGTATACTATCTGAGATTCCCCAGTTCATGCATACCATCTAGTTTTTGAATCTTCTTCTTCCTTTCTCCCATGATATGGCCCTTGCTCTGATCATTACCTCAATCTCCTTGACAATGGCTTTAGTGTTCCTACTCACCTTCTTGAAAAGTCTGGCGTTTCTTTCCATCCACAGGCAGTAAATGGTGGTAGAAAACGAGATGTTCCTAATACGGTTATAAAGGCTAATGCCCCTATAATTTGAGATAGCATGGTGCATCTCACTGTCCTAATCCATGGCGTCCCTATTCTCCTGATTTCTGAATCTAACCTCCTTCCACACCTCCTTAGCAACATGACACTCATTAAAGACATGGCTAACAGATTCAACCCCGCTTTAGTATTTTATTTTATTTTTCTTGTTTGATTTCTAACCATGAGTGCAGGTAAATCATAACGAGCGCTTTCAATCCTACATATGATATCCCATACGCTTTATAATTTACTTTCATTGTCTATGTACATTTATGATTACATTGAGGACAATGTAAGTTTTAGGTTTGGGGTTATTGGGGTCAAACTTTCTTTTTCATAGTAATGTGACACTATTTACACTATGTGGGGAAATTCTGGTAATTTTTTTTAAAAAATTGAAAAATTAATAAAAGCACAAAATATCTTTCCTCTGTATTTTTTTTAAATATGGATATTTTCAATGATGCATTAATTTTCCTCTTTTCCAATGCACTGGAAAATGATGCATTCAGATATAGATTATATGTGAGTAGTATGCGATGCATGACATTCCAAAGTTTGACTATTATCTCAAGTCTTTGAAATTCCATGAATTTAAATTCTCAAACATTTGAGCATGATAAGACAACTCTTGATTAAACTTGAATGAATAAGTAAAAGAAATGAGGAAAACTTGATAAACAAAGTGGAGACTTATTAACCCTTGTGAGTTTCTAGCCATTCATCTTTGTAAGGGTTATACATATTCACTCTTACTTTTTGTAAAACAAAAAATTATTATTAATCTCATTATTGTTTGCTTGGCTAAACACTAAAAGAGAAGGTTCAGGATTTACCAACTTAAAACTCCTGAAATACTTAAGCGGATGAACTAATGAACCTAGGAAATGGTTTAGGACATCTTTGATACTTATATTACTAACTTAGACTACCTTTATTAAAAAAAATCGCTAATCAACTCGTTGAACCTAACTATATAAGCCATTCATTTATTAGCCAACTATACCTACCCTACTCCAATCTCGAAGTATAGCCTATATATGTATCCCTTAACCCTGTTTAAATTTGTGTTTGAGAAAGTTTTCTATGTGCAATGAAAAGAAATAAAATGCTAAAAAAAATCTTGTGGAAATATGCAAAGAAAAATATGAGAATGTTAAAAAAAGAAGAAATTAAGTTTAAAGCACCCGATGTATTAATACAATCTCAACACATGTTTATACGTTTGAATCCTAATTCTCCTTCGTTTCATAAACTATCACCCTAGTCTAAACATTAAAACCTTAATAAAGACCTAATGATCCTAGGTGGGTTGGAATTGAAGCAAAGGTAAAGTAGGGAGTATCCGCGGTATTTTGCTCTTTTAGTGGGAGACATTCCGTTCATGAGATTAATATTCTTTCATTTGTTCATTTTTTATATATAGATATGTGTGTGACATTTGAATTTGAATAAATTTACTCTATACAACCCGTATATCAAGAGCGATACACACTACACCTATTTTGAGATATTGCATTTGTTGAGTGTAATTCTGGTGAGAATTGAAGTCAAAGAATAGTCTTGATAGTAATTTGAATAACAAAAGCTTTGAAGTTTAAGTTTGAGATTAAGTTTGTCTATTACATACACGCATTTGATAGTTATTTGAAAGAAATATTCCTATGAACATTGTTATTTTTAAGCTTTGGATACGGAATTTATTCGATTGCCAAAGCATATTTTATTTATTGATGTCATTGTTAAGTCTTGTGTGCATTGTACAAAATGAAAATTTTCTGAGAAATTTTAAGAACCATAAAATTAATTTTGTGGGTATATTCACTGTAAGCCCTCATAAGACTATAACTCGTCCACTAAGTTAATCTATCAGTTCAAATCCTTGTTGCATTTGGTAAGTGCAATCATGATTCCTACTATAGTGAGTTAGGATTTTGTTTTTAATTTTATCTTTTCTCGAGGACTAGCAAAGTTTAGGTTTGGGATAATTTGATAAACTGAATATTTTATACATCTAAACCCTCTACTTATACTTTCTTAAGATCATATTATAGACAACTATTTAGTATTAAAAATCCCCGCGTATGAAAAAACTCTAAAGAATGCTCTTCTCCCTTCTCTCTAAAACCTTCCTTCCCACAACCGTATACAACCCCAACCCAAACAGCCTCACCACCACTAAAACCTCTTTCTAGTAACTCCATGGCCACTACTTGTCAGGCCACTGAAGTGGATGGCAAAACCCACCCCCCTCCATCTATGTCTAGACTTCCTACAGCCTTGCGAGGAAAGTCAATAACCCAACCCCCTCCATCTTTGGTTGATCGAACAATGAAACTTACAAATAGTTTGGCTCTTATTCCATATGATGTAGTTTCTTAACTACCCCCAAGGTTTGTGCGTGTGTGTGTGGGGGGGGGGGGGGGGGTCAGTCATATTTTACCTGGTCTTACATCTGGTGGTGATGATGAGGGTATGACTAGTGTTGATGAGAGTGAAGAAGGCCAAATTATCGCTTCTGATGTAAGTATTGCTAGAGCCAACACCCATGTGACGAGAATCCAGTAAGTAATGAAGAGAAGAATACTTACTGGGAATTCCTTAAAAGTAAAGGTTACTCCCATGAAGACGTTAAGAAACTTAGATTCCCTAATGGCCGGGAAGATGGTGGTGACAACCACCCAGAGAAGTAAAGCCGACTAGGGGTCAAATTCAGCACAAGTAGATGACAGTATCACTAGGCTCAATGGTACTAGCATGGGTAATTGTGTGACGGTGGGAAAAGATGTCAGAAGATCTAGGTAAGAATAAAGTAACCCATATACCTTGAAATCTACTGCAAAAGTACAAGCCCGATCGTGGAAGAATATGGTGGCTACTAAACATATGCCCAAACTCAACCTCACATATCACAAACCTGCCAATGTTGACAAGAAGATCATTGTCTCTCCTCCAATGGATATGGCATCCAAAGGCTACTCGAAATGGGTGAACAACTTAGTTGGTTATTTCTTGGGTAGGAAGCTGCCCTACTCCGATGTATACACCATTGCCCATAGACTATGGGACACATTTGGCCTAACCAACATTTTAACCCATTACAGTGGGTTTTTTTCTTCTTTTTTGATAACCCCACCATGAGAGATGAGGTCATAGACAATGGGCCATGGCATTTTTTTGGCAACTCTGTCATCTTACAAAGATGGATGCCAAACTTCAACTTCAACAAAGAAACAACAAAGAAGGTTCCTGTTTGGATTAAATTCCATAATATACCAGTCCAACTTTGGATGAAAGAAGGACTAAGGTACATATATAGCTTAGTGGGAATAACCTTAAATGCTGATAATGTCACAGAAGAAATGAAGAGAATTAGCTACGCCATAATTTGTGTGGAGATAAAAGGTGAGAGAGGAATATCATAGGACTATTGATGTGGTGATGGAAGATGGAATGATAGCTGAGATTGGGGTGGAGTACCAGGAGAAACCATCCTCTTGTAACACCTGTGGTGTTTTTGGTCATTCAATCCTCAATTTCTCTAAAACTAAACTCATGTGGGTCCTAAAAGACAACAAGGAAGAGTCATATCCAGTTCCAAAAATAAAAGGAGGTTGTGAAGGCAATGAAGGATAGTTGGATAAAAATCAATAGAAGGAACAATAACTTAGGGACTACTCAACCTACGACAACTACTATGGCAGTAGATAAGGAAAAACAAAGTATTGAAGATGTGAATGCTGACCAAGTTGAAGATACCAGTGAGAGAAGTGCTAATGGTATTAAAGCCTCCAGGGTACCTCTAAGTCCAACTATTAGAACATCTAATTCATTAAAGGTGTTTAATGGTGAGGATGAGGAAATAGAAGCAACACCAGCAGCATCAGTGGGAGAGGAAACAGTCAGAAGAGGTCTGGAGGAAAAGCCAAGAACTCAAAATGACCAAAATAGCATAATGGAACACAAGGGGACTTAACTCTCCACATAAACAAATATAAATAAAGATGATTAGAGCTGATCATAAGTCATCCTTCATATGCATCCTTGAATCCAAAGTTAGAAGGAACCACTTTGGTGAAACTACCAAAAATTACTTCTGGAACTGGGAGGCCATTCACAACTGCCCAAATAATGGTGGTGTGGCTCATGTTATTGTGGGATGGGATCCTAATACCCTCAAAGTGGAAGTCATCAGTGAACACTCCCAAGCCATTTTCTGCAAGGTTGAGATGGTTGGCCTAAATAAATTCTTTTATGCCAGATTTGTCTATGGTCATAACCAACCCATGGATCGAAGAACTATCTGGAATTTCATCCTAAGTAACTATAGGACTACTCAATAGACGCAATAGATTCTTATAGGATACTTCAATATTATGATAAATAATGAGGAGAAGAGAGGCATCAATGGATGGCATTGACATTAATGCAGTCCAGGAGTTCAATTCATGAATACATGATGCATAGTTGGAGGATACCACTAGATTATGGTTCACCTAGAATAAGAATAGATCTGGAAACACTAATGTCCAATCCAAAATTAATAGAGTTATGCATAACAATCAACGGAGCTCCTACTTCCGTGAATCACAAGCTGAGGTTTTATGTCTTGGTGTTTCTGATCATAGCCCCATCCTTATCCATATTTTCCCCAATGAGGATAGAAGAAAAAATCTTTCAAGTTTTTCAATTTTTAGATGAACCATGATGAGTTTAAGGACATAAGCTTAAAACACATTCTTAGAAAACCTAATTTGAAGTTTTATAACAGGATTTCCAAGAGATTTGTGGAGGTGAAAGAGCAAATGCACTCTATACAAAGACAAAGGGAAAGGATAGTAGCAATAAAATTCTTATTGAAGAGGAGAAGGACAAAGTCACAGAGTATGCCAATCTCATAGCTAATGAGGAAGCCTATTTCAAATAAAAATCAAGAATCAATTGGTTGAAAAAGGGGGACTTGAACACGCTTTCTTACACAAGTGTGTCAATAAGAACACTGCCAGAAGGAAAATCATTACCATAAAAATAGTGAAGGGTGCACAATTGAGGGGACTACTTCAGTGGCTAATGAGGTAGTCTCCTATTATAGTTCTCTCATAAAGGCTCTAGAAGATGACTTGATGATTCCCAATGATATGAACATGCCTAGAATGCTCAACTTGCTGCAACATGAGGCACTGGCTAGACCTGTATCTCATAAGGAAATTAAGAATGATATTTTCTCTATTGGCTCTCACAAAGCCCCAAGGCCTGATGGATTCAATGCTAAATTTTTCAAAGATAATTGGGAGGTGGTAGGTGAGGATATGCTCAATACAATGCCTCTTTTATTTTGTAATGAGCACATGCTAAGGCAATGGAACTGCCCTGCCCTTTCTCTCATCCCCAATGTCAAAACTCCCAATAAAATGAGGGAATTTAGACCCATAGCCTGTTGTAACACAATTTACAAGTGCATATCCAAAGTGATTGCCAATATAATCAAACCCCTCATGGACCTCCTTATTAATCAGAGACAAGTTGCTTTTATAGCAGATAGATCCATAGCTGATAACTTCCTACTTCTATAGGAACTCATGAGGAACTACCATAAAGACCTCTCTTCCAAATGCACCCGCAAAATGACATCCTCAAGGCTTATTAAACTGTTAGATGGGACTTACTATTTGATATATTACACAAGATGGGTTTCCCTTAGATTATAATTAATTGGATTAATGAGTGTGTGACTACTCCTAAGTTCTCAGTCAACCTTAACAAGGAACTTCCAGGTTTTTTTTAGTAGCTCAAGGGTCCTAAGGCAAGGTTGCCCCTCTCCTATACTTGTTCCTATTTATTATGGAGTCATTTGCATGCATTTTAGATAATCATTGCTCTGTAACCCAATGCACCTACCACCCCAAATGCCAGTAACTAGGCTTCAACCACCTTTGCTATGCTAATGATTTGATCATCTTAAGTAATGGTGACCTATAATCTATTGAGTGAATCAAGAAAGCAATGGATGAGTTCAATACCCTCCCTAGCCTCAGTCCTAACCTCTCCAAAAGCAAACTTATAGCTCTGGGATTAATGAAATTCACCTGAATTCTATGACTTTTATCATTGGGATTAGTGTAGATAAGCCTCCTTTCAGATACCTGGGGGTGCCCCTCGTCTCCACTAGGCTCGAATATGAGGACTGCAGATTGCTCATTGATAGAATTACATAAAAAGTCATGTGTTGAGCATCCAAACTTCTTATCTATGCTGGTAGATTACAACTTGTGAAAGTTGTCCTATTTAGCACCCAAGTTTATTGGAGCGATCTTTTCATCCTTCCTAAAAAGGTTCTCAACTCCATTGATCAAATTCTCAGAGACTTCCTATGAACAAGAACTGACCTCAAACATTCTGGAGCTAAGGTATCTTGGAGGGATGTTTGTGTGCCGAAGAAAGAAGATGGCCCGGGGATTAATTGAATTCATTGATTAAACAAATCATCTATGCTCAGGCACCTATGGAACTTAAAAAACAATAAGGACAACCTATGGATCAAATGGTGCCATACCTACAAGATAAAAAAATAGAAGCATCTGGGCCATCAATATTCCAACTGATACCTCTTGGAGCTGGAGGAATGTGTTAAAACTTAGGGAGATTAGGAGACCACTGATAAGATCCAGCATTGGGAATGGCCATAACACACATATATATGGTTTGACAATTGGCATCCTAGGGGACCTCTACAACTCTTATATGGTTATAGAACTATCTATGATGCAATTAGTAATTCTAAAGCCAAAGTAACTGAGTTTATAAATGACAATGAATGGAGATGGCCTAACTCTGCTACTTAGGAGCTTAATGAAATCAAGAATGAGAATCTCACAACTATCAACCCCTCGTTGGATGATACTCTCCTTTGGATACCTGATGCTAGAGGTCAGTACAGTAACTGCTCTTCCATGAGAGTTATCAATGATCAACTGCCTATAAAGAATTAGTACAACTTAGTGTGGCACAATCGCAATATACCTAGGTGCTCCTTTATTCTATGGATGACCTGTAGGAAGGCTCTTATCACTAAGGATAAACTTGCAATGAGGTGTTAGTGATCATAGTAATTGTGAGTTTTGTAGCTGTGATGTTGAAACTCTTAGTTACCTCATGGCTGATTGCCCATACACTAAGGAGCTATGGAATGAAAGAATGTATAGAAACCAAATTTATAGACCTATGGGTACATGGGAGGATGAAATCAATGAGGATACTCAAAACTCACATGGCAAGTCCTTCATGACAAAGATAAGAGCCATGTCTACTTCCACCACAGTGTATTTCATATGGATTAAAAGTAACAATAAAATGCACAAAAGAGGCAACAAGAACACTTCTGAACTGATCAAGGATATTGAGTTCATGATAAGATGTAAGGTTATGACACAGAAGAAAGTTAGGAGAAGCTACAAAAATTGAATAGAATCAACTATTGGGTACTCTCTGAATCCTCCCTTGAAAACTAATGTGTCCCTTTGTGTATTTATGTTCAGTATTTTTCTAGTTGTTTTTACTTAGATGTTGGATATGTCCAACATCCTTTCTTTTAGCCTGTTTGGTCTTATAGGGGTATGCCCCTAATCCATTGATTTCTTTTGCTATATATACATTTTACTTAGAAAAAAAGCTCATATTATAGGCTAAAATATGTTTATTAAGTTTGTTTTAGTATTTTTAAAGCTTTCCCAAAATTTGAATTGAAATGGATTAAAAATGACAAATTTATGACAAAAAAAGGGGAAATGATAATTTCATTTTTTAACACCTTTTCGATTAAATTTTATGATAAATATATTTATTATATGATTTTATATATTCCCCTAAAGTTTCATTGAAATATTAATTGAAACGGACACTAAAATGACACAGTTTAACTTATAGAGCCTAAAAATGGTAAAATGAGTGCTAAAAGGGGCAAAATTATATTTGATAAAATTTATATTTTTATGAATAAAATATTCTCAAGTAATATATTTTTATATTTTGAAGGTGCCCCATGCGTTTGGATGAGAAATGAATTGAAACGACAAAGTTAATTAGATATGTCATGACATGACACAGTTGACACTATTGTACTAAATGATTTTTATAAAATCACTCGAGTATTCATTCGGGTCATACCATAGCTTTTCAAAAAGATATTTAAAAGACTCACAACTTTGTAGTTCGGGAGAAAATGAGATTTTGATGTTTTGGAGGTCAAAAATACGATTAAAGATGGTCCTGAAAAATGTAACATCAAATGAACATTAAAAAAAAAGAAAACGGAAAAGTGGGATGTTGTTGTCTGATTTTGTGCGTGGATATCAAGGCTCAATCTTAGAGTCCAAAGGATAAAGGAGATCAAAAAGAAAAGGGAAAAACCCTATAAAGGGTAAAAATGGAACGCACATGAGGAACCCCCCACCCCCACCCCCCACCCCCACCCCACACACAAAAAAGAAAAATTCCTCTTTTCCTTTTTTTTCTTTTTTTTTTGGGAAAAATTATGTATATATATCAACAACGGAAACTACAACAAGTACACATAGAGATGAAACCCATCACCTCCCCTAGGGGTATGCCCCACAGGGGAGAAAACCAAAAACAAGTGAAACAAGTGCAAGAAGCCACACACCCCGCGATCCCCTACTCAAGAACACTCTCCGGGATACCCCAATTCATGCAAGCCATCCAGTTCTCAAATCTCCTCGTCCCCTTGCTCTAGATTGTAACTCTCGCTCTGATCATAACTTCGATATCTCTGACAATGACATCCTTGCTCTTGGCCACCGGCTTAAAATGTCTGGCGTTACGCTCCATCCAAAGGCAGTACACAGTAGAGGAGAAAGAAATATTCCTAATACGATTATAAAAACTCGTCCCACTGTAACATGAAATAGCATGAGCCAACTCACCGTCCCAATCCAAAGCCTCTCTATACTCCTGATTCCTGGTTCTAACCTCCTCCCAAACCTCCTTCGCAACTGGACACTCATTGAAGATGTGCGGTATGGACTCTACCCCATTAGAGTGACTACAACACACGTTATCATCCGAGATGCCCCAGTTATAGAGCTTGTCCTTGGTGTGAATCGCATCCTTACAAATCATCCAAAGAACAAAAGCACATTTGGGGATATTACCCTTATTCCACACAATTTTGTGCCAGGGAGCAGGAGGGAGGGTGGGGGTTATCTCCTCGTAGGCTGATCTGATAGAAAAATCCTTCTGGTTTGGAATCCAGACCACCTCATCAACAGAATCATGCCTAATGCCGGGCAAAACCGCATTCCTAATATCCAAGAGCTCCCAAGTAACCACCGTTGGCCATCTCCACCTCCCCTCGGCAATGTAATCAGCAACCAAAGCCTTATGGTTACTAGCAGCGTCATAGATAACACGGTCCCCAAACAAAGGATGAAGTGGCCCCAGAGGGTGCCAGTTATCGTGCCAGAAAAAGGTATCCCTACCGTTACCAATACTCCATCTGATGAGAGGTCTGATGAGATGTCTCAACTGCATCATCTTCCTCCAGCTCCAAGACGAGTCGATGGCTATATTAATAGCCCACAAACTTCTTCTCTTCAACTTATACACATTGCACCACTTAACCCAAAGGCAGTCCTTCTTGCTACAGAGGTTCCAAAGCATCTTCATGATGGTCGCCAAATTCCACTGCTCAATGCTTTTGATACCCAGTCCGCCGTTCTCATAGTTATTACAAAGATCATTCCAAGCCACCTTGGCCCCCGAATGTTTAAGATCGGAACCAGTCCATAGGAAATCCCTCATCAGCTGCTCAATCTTGAGAATAACCCCCTTAGGCAAGATGAACAGACTAGACCAATAGACCTGGATCCCGAACAAGACGGTCTTAATAAGCTGTAATCTACCGGCATAGCTGAGAAGCTTGTTGGTCCAACACTTGATCCTCCCAGTTATCCTGTCAATTAGCCTACTGCAATCCTCCTTCTTGAGTCTGGTGGTGATGAGAGGAACCCCGAGGTAGAGGAACGAGGGGTTGCTATGACCAAAACCAAGAATATCCCCGATTTGCACGATACGATCCTCCTCTAATCCCGTGTAATATAAGCTACTCTTACACAAATTGGGAGTAAGGCCCGCAATACTACAGAAATCATCAACCGCCTTCTTCACAATGGTACAGGAGGGGATGTCCCCCCCCCCCCCCACAGAATTATCACATCATCGGCGAAACATAAGTGGTTAAGCCCCAATTCCTTATTAAAGTCTTTGAGGTTAATCTTCAATCTATGCATCTTCTTACTCAATCTCACCATGGGATTACCCACATCGTCCCCGTACCAAGACTCGGTCAGAACATCCTGGAAATCAGCATGGACCATCCAAAAGTTATAGAACTTAAATGGTTTGGGCCTATTCGGTTCCCCGGGAGCAAGCAAGATAATGATCGGGCAGTGATCCGAAACACCCTGAGGAAGAACAGTCGCCTGAGACTCGGGAAAGTAGGTACTCCACGTGTCGTTAGGAAGAACCCTATCTAATCTCGATTGGACATTGTCCCTACCCCCTGGCGATTATTCCACCTAAACCAAAGCCCATTCGTCGTCATATCATCAGCCTGGATGTCATTAATACATTGGTTGAATGCCACCGTAGCACCCACGTCAATGCCATACATCCCGCTTTTCTCTTCATTGGTTCTCACAACATTGAAGTCCCCCATAAGTATCCAAGGTTGCCCATCAGTGCAATCCCTATTGACTTTGAGAAACTCCCACAGAGGCTCTCTTCCGAGAGGTAAGTTCTCCCCGTAAATTAAGGTCGCAAAAAACTCGCAATTACTACCCCAGACCTTCACCCTACACAACATGGCTTGAGGGTGAGACTGGACCATTGTTACCGCCAAACAACTAGGATTCCATCCTACAATCACCCTGGCAACCCCCCCCCCTAAAGGGCAGTTATCAATGAGATCCCAATGTAAAAAACAATTATTTTTAACATTACATAAATTTTCCTTCCTAACTTTTGTTTCCACCAAGCAAACAATGTCAAGCTGTTGGTCAATTATTAACTTGCTAACTTCCTTCTGTTTATGCGGGGAATTAAGACCCCTAATATTCCAAGTCCCTATCTTAATCATCAGGTTTTGTTCCCCATCCCCTTTCTCATGTTCTTGCCACCAGAGTGGTTCGCCTTAGTCATCTCTCCCTTATGCTTGTAGGCAAGCTCATCCACGACCGTTACTCTCCTAGCAAGTGCCGAAGGTTCTGGAGTTACCTCAAACTCACTGTCATTGTCCACGACGCTAAACTGGTTGGATAACTGTATCGTGGGTGAGACCATGCTAAGGGCAATCTCACAGACCTCCACAGTGCCCCTAACCTCCTCCCGAGCCTTATTCATCACACCCGATGGCTCTCCTATCTCCCGGACAGTAACTGGGATAGGCTTCCTCGTCACCAGTTTCCATTCAGAACCTGCATGGGATTTGGTAATTTTAGCACCAGCTTCCACAATAGTTTTCGGTACCATGTTTAACGTGCATGTAGTGATATTGTGGCCAAAAACGAGGCATTTAGTGCACGAAGGTGGTTTGGCTTGGAATTCAACTTGCACCGGTGCACAAACACCGTCCTCCATAACAACGTTGATGCTATTGGGATATGACTCCTTAGCTTCGACCTCGATGCAAACTCAAGCGTAAGAAATTCTATTCATCTCCTCCGTGACAGCGTCGGAAAACAAAGGGACTCCTACCGAACTCGCAATGTAACTGAGTCCTTCCTCCGTCCACAGCTAGACGGGAATGTCGTGAAACTTCACCCATATGGGTATCTTCTTCACTGTTTCCTTGTGGAAGCTAAAGCTAGCATGCCATTTTTTCAGAATAATGTACATCCCCGCAAAATGCCACGGGCCATTGTCAAGAACCTCATCCCTTTGAGAGGGGTTGTCAAAAAGAAAGAAGAAAAAACCATTGTCGTGTGCTATCACTTTGGTCATCCCAAACTTGCTCCACAGTCTGGTGGTGGCGTTATTAACGTAGGAGAAAGGAAGTTTTTTCCCCAAAAAATAACCCACCAAACTATTCTCCCACCTTTTATGGCCTCCGGTAGAAACTGCAGCGGGAGGCGTTACCGTGATGACAGAATCCACAACAGAAGGCTGGTGGTAGGTGAGACGGATCCTAGGTTGTTTCTTATTTGCCGCTACAGTGCTCCACGTCCTATCATTATGTCTCGGCAGTTGTTGAGAAGTCAGCTCCGTTTGGAGAGTTGGGGCGCTCGTCAGTTTAACTGACAGCTTTTCCGTGTCAACAGAAAACTTTCCCATCCCCGTACCATTGAGCCCAGAGCCCGTACCAACCCCTCTATCTGATCTACGTTCCTTAGTTTCGTCAGCAACACTCAAAGCCACCACCTCACCCTCATTCCTCCCATCAGCCTGGCGGTTGGAGTTAACGTCAACGGCCGGGGAACCTTTCCCATAGTTCTCGACGCCCGTAACTTTGGTCAAAATGGCCTGGCCATGAACCCCGGTGCCGGCGATGGGAGTCAATACAGGACCAGAGTCGGGCGGTGTTCTTTTGTTATGCTTTTTATTTTTGAGGGGAAGAAAACTTTTAAGATTAATTTTTGGAGACTTATTTTTTTATTGGCATGTATTCAAGTAAGTGTTCTTATTTATTTAATTTTGTTTTTATCATTAATATGCTAGGCTAAATTTATCACTAGGGATAAGATGAAATTACATGTGTTATCATTTATGTGACTCAATACACCCTAAAATTTATGTGCTTTTATGTTTAATGTTACCTTTTGTTCACTCGGGCATATTTATTATTAAAAATTAAAATGAGAAATTATTTGTGTTTCGTGATTCAGTGTGTGATTTATTTAATTAAATGGATACACATTGTGTTTTGACGTATTCAATTAATGATTGAGTTTTAAACTTTAGTTTGATGAAAGAGGTGCTACTTTATTGATGTTAATGATATAAAAATTGAGCTTTCACGATATATCACCCATGATAGTAATGACTAGCGACCAAATTATCGTGTAGAAAAATTAGGGGTATTAACAAACATGAATGTGACCGCGTGTAATGGATTATGAATCCCTAGTCCCGTTATTAATTAATTTTGACTCATTAAAATTACCATCTTATTAAATTAGTCATGTTAATATTTTATTGAAGTAATTTCTTGCCTGTTCTTTAGCGTAGTGTTATTTTTTTAGCATTGCTTTAGTTCATGTTACTTTAGTTGAAAAATTAATTTATAAAAATCTCAAGTTTTTTCACCTAGATTAGGAATTAAAATTTAAGATAAAATCGAGTTATTAACTAAAGAAGGCATACACTTTGCATTGTTCCTTTGGGTTCGTCCTCGAACTTGCATGTTATACTATAAAACGGTTCGTGCACTTGCGAGTAATTTAATCCGGTACAACACGTCTCTAGGTTGATCTACTTTAGATCATACCACTCCTTGAGTGGCTTTTCATTACTAATAAATCAAATAGGGATTTTACTCAATTTTAGGTAACTAATTGCAGATCGTTTTATTATTCACTAATGAAAAGAAAAATTTATCTGCCTTGCTATGTAATGATAATACTTCCTAAGGTTCATGGAATTCCAGGACTACCTTCCCATAAACCCCTTCTAAATGATATGACTCCCACCCCATGTTGAAGTTATGCGGTAAGGTCCCTACCTGTCCAGCGCCAACTTTCCTTGTGATGGGTTTTTTGCGACAGGCAACAATTTTCTAAGGACCAGGTCACCGACTTGATATTCTCTAATCTTGACCTTCTTGTCATGTTACTTTGCTAGTTCTTACTGATAGGTGGCCAAATGTATCAGGGATTGCTCCAGTCTTTCCTTGGCTAGATCCAACTCATGAGCTATTCAGTCATTATTTTGTCCATCCTCAAATATCTCGAATCTAAATGTTAGTAGTTCAATCTATAGGGGATCATTTCCTCCATGCCGTAAGAAAGCGAGTACAAAGTTTATTTCATCGGCTTTTTGGGGGTCATTTTGAATGCCCACGGAATGGATGGAAGTTCATTCACCCATCGACCTTCGGCATTCTCTAATTAGCGCTTGATACCTGAAAAAATGGTTTTGTTATTGATCTCAGTTTGCTCATTGCACTTGGGGAAGAATACTGATGCATAGTGATCCTGACTCTGTGTTCATCACAAAAGTCATGAAAGGAATCATTATTAAACTGAGTTTGTTATCTATTACCAATGATGTTGGGATCCCAAGCCTTGTGATGAGATTCCTCCGAATGAATCTCCTGGCATCTGGCTATTTGATATGGGTGAGTGGTTCGGCCTCAACACATTTAGTGAAGTAGTCAGTTGCCATTATGAGGTACCTTCGATTTCTTAGGGAGGCTGGTGGTAACCCCACTATATGCGAGTGGCCATGGGCTAGTTATGGGGTTCAAACCTCCCGTAGGCTACTTGATCAGAACATTTGACACTTTGGGCACTTTCTAGTAAACCTTATTAAGTGTTTTCTACATAAATGGCCACCAATATGCCTGAGATATTACCCTATAGGAGAGCGATCTTCCACCTGTGTGCACCCCATAGCTTCCGTTGTGCATCTCGCTCAAAATTCCTTCCACTTAATTTGGGTGAACGCACTTCAACAGTGGACTGGTGAATGATCTTTGGTAGAGATTCCCATTTGATTTGAGGTAGAGCCTTGCCAACTCGATCTTTAACTTATGTGTTGCCTTGTCGTCTAGGGGTAGTTCGTTGATTTTCAAGTAGGAGATGATGGTTTCCATCAAGAGTGGGGCCACGTCTACTTGGAGAACGCTCAGGTCCTATCTGCATCTTCAATGATTGGTCAGTCTATACATTCCACCTCAATTGTTCTTTTCAGATTGGTATCTATGGCGGAGGCTAGAGTAACAAGAACATCTGCATGGCTATTGTCATTCCTTAGGAGCTGCTCAACTGAGGGAAACTTGAATTGTTGAAGAAGGCCTCTGGCCTTATTTCTATAAGATATCATCCTAGGTTCCCTAGCTTCATATTCCTCGTTGAGATGGTTTGCGATCACTCTGAAGTCACAAAATACAATGATGTGGCAAGATTCCAAACTAATCTCCCTTGCAGACCGTGCACCATGGCTTCGTATTTTCCTAATTATTTGAGCTTTGAATCCTAGCCTGATGGCTTGCTCAATAAGGACGCCTTGTGGTGTCACAAACACTATCCCAAGGAATGTGCCCTTCTCATTTAATGATCCATCAAAAAGAGCTTCCAAAGCTGCTCATCTTCGCCGAACACTAATGACTCCAAATTTTCTCCTGGTGACGTTGAAATTTTTTGCCACGAAATCTGCCAAGACTTGACCTTTGACTGTTGTTTTGGACTTATACTTGATGTCAAATTGGGTCAATTCAAGGAACCAATTAGTCATTATATTGGATAGGTCGACCTTTCTGAGAGCATCCTTCAGGGGGTAAGTTGTCAACACGACTGCCGTGTGAGCATCAAAGTAGTGCTTTAACTTCCTTGCAGTGGTCACCAATGACAAAACCTTCTTTTTATGGGCACATACTTGGTTTATGATTCAATAAGGGTATGTCTCATGTAGTATATCGGTCTCTGCTCTCCATTATGTAGACAGATCAATGGCGCACTAGTAGCGTGCCTTGAAACAACCAAATATAGGTACATGTCTTATCCCTCTTTAGGAGTTGATAGCAAGGGAGGTTATCCCAAGTACTGTCGACTCCCTCCTGGAGCTCGATCACATTCTTCTATCGAGACTGTGTGGCTTTTTTTCTTCAAATCTTGGAAAAATGGTCGACACTTTTTAAAAGATCTTGAAACGAAACGATTAAGGGTTACTAACATTCTAGTAATGACTTGGATATCTCTGATGGTGGACGACTTTCTTAAGTCCTGTAGAGTTTTTATTTGATTTGGATTTGCCGCAATGCCCCTCCAAGTCACCAAGTATCCCAGAGACTTGCCCGAGCTCACACCTAATACACATTTGGAAGCGTTGAGCTTCATTTTTTTACTCTCTGGGAATGTTGAAGGTCTTTGCAAGGTCTCTTAAATGATTGGACGAATACTTGATATTGATGATCACATCACTAATATATACCTCCGTGGTGGAACCGATTAACCTCTTGAACATCTTGGTAACCAACCTCTAAAAATTTTCCCCTTTATTCTTCAAACCAAATGGCATTACCTTATAACAGTGAAGTCCCAAGCTTGTGATGAATGAGATATTCTCCTAGTCTGGATCAAATATGGGTATCTCCTAGTAATCGGAGTATGCGTCCATGAAACTCATGCGTTAATGCCCTATTGTGGAATCCACGAGTTGATTTATCTGAGGAAGTAGGAAACTGTCCTTGGGACAGTGCTTGTTGAGATCAGTGAAGTCCATGCAAACCCTCCATTTGTTGCTCTTTTTCTTGACAAAAATAGTGCTGGAGATCCAATATGGTAATTGGACCTCTTTAATGGAGCTGCTCTAGAGTAGGTTGTCTACTTTAGCTTCCACAACCCTTACCTTCTCTGGGGATGAATTATTGGGTTTCTATTTGATCGACTTGATGCTTGTTTCTACATATAATTGATGGCAATTGATCTTCGGATCTATTCCCAGGAGATCATATGGCTATCAAGTAGAGACATCAGTGTTCTCTCTGAGGAAGTGAGAAAGTTATTCGTCTTCGTCTTTGGGTAGATTCGATCCAATGGATAAGGTCTTCTCTAGTTGTGATACATCCATAGGAATATAGATAAGTTCTTCTAACACGCGTTCAATAGGAGCCAACCGAGTTTCTTTAACTCCCGACCGAATGCTCTTTGATTGCTACTTAGGTTGATCATCCTCTGAGTTATCCTCGCCTTGACTATTCTTAGACTGGGCTTGCTTTTCCTTGATGGCTGAGACAAAACTTCTTCGTACTGCTTCTTGATCTCCTCTGATTTCTATCACTCCCTGGTCGGTCATAAATTTGAGCTTATAACGAAGTGAAGAGGGGATAAATATCATATCATATAGCCATCTTCTGCCTAGTAAGACACTATAGGATGATTTCGATTAGATCACATGGAATTTTACTTCATTATTGGTCGGACCGATCTTGACTGGCAACTTGATTTTCCCCTGGGGGTCTCTACATTTCTATTGAAACCAATCAATAGGCCAGCATTGGTATCCAGATCCTTGATGCGACATCTGAGATTGTAAAGTAATGTCAGGTACATGGAATTTGAAGAGCTTCCTTGGTCCACCATCACTCTTCTAAATTAAAGTTTGCAACTCTCAAGGTGAGTACCGATGCATCCTTATAAGACAAATCCATGCCGATCAGATCGTCATCAGTGAATGTAATGCACGGTCAGTATCCAATCTTTCCTTTCCCTCTCGGCTAGGATTAGCTTGGATAAATTAACCTGGAAGCTTGTTGGATGTTGTCTACTATTTTCACCTTCTCCTTGAGCTTCTTATCGGTGTGTTGAGCTAGGTCGGTGTAACCGTAGATGGCAACGACCAATCCTGCAGGCGAAAGATCCTCCTCTGCCTTTATCGTGTTGATTTTTGTCATTAATTTTGACTTTGTTGCTCTGATGTATTCCTTAAGGTGCCTGACCTGGACGAGTTCCTCTAGGTATTTTTTGAACATTTTACAACCTTTCGTGAGGTGTCCATGATCCTGAAGAAAGTTACACCTGAGGTTGGTGTCCCTATCACCTGGATAGCTTACTATCTATGGGGACTCTTGAAAAAGGGCTTATTTTTTATCAGATGAATAAGCTTGTATATGGGCTCCTTGAAGACTGTTTATAGTGCTTTGTAACTGCTCTCACTAGCCTGAAGTCAGGGGCAACCTTTAGAGGTTTCATTCCTAGATCCCTTATTAGCTGAAGAAGGTTGATTTCCCCCTTTAGGGAACTTTTTAGGCTCATTATTCTTTTGATCTGCTGGGGAAATTGGGATGATGAGCTCGTCCTCCATTTTGTCATATTTTATAATACAGGACATGAGGTTATACAATGAAGAGGCCAGCTTCTTTATTAGCGATTGGTAAAGATCATCCGATCGCTCCAGACTGAACTTAAAAGAAGAGATTGCCAACTGATCGTTGTTGTCAACAATTTCACTGTAAATCTCTTAGTATCTCTGAGCATACCATCTGAGAGATTATCCCTTCTTATTCTTGAGAGAGATCTGCAAATCGACCTCCTTGATTGTCCTGCTGCATATGATGAACCAGGCCAGAAACTGCTCGGACTACTCTATAAAAGAGGAGATTAATCTGTGGAAATTTCTCAAACCACTTCAAGCCAATCTCCCCTGGAGTCGATGGTAATACCAAACACATTAGGGCATTGTGATGGCTCTAAAGAGACATGGTTTTCTTGGAATTGCCTAATGTGATGGGCATGATCTACTTTTCCATTGTACGTCATAACTTTTAGAATGAAGAATTTCTTCGGGGTCTCAAAAGACTCTATGAGTTCGATAAAGGGAGAATTTGAACCATGCCCCCAAAGACTTTTTGGCTAGGTCTTTAGGAGTCCTGGCAAGGTTTGGGTTCATCATTCCTTCCAATATCCTCTGGATGAGTCCTCTCACTTTGTCTCTCTTTACTTGGTTTGGATGCACCTCTGGATGAGGATGCTTACTACTTTGAGCTGACTCCATGGGCCGAGGTTGGTGGTGCCTACGATTGATAGAATTTACCCTAAGAGATCGATCATGTTGCTCATGGTGATGAACTTTACAAGGGCTCCTTGAATGGGAAGCCCTACTAGGTTCATTCCTTGGGAAGTGAGGTCCCCTTCTATGATGGTGTAGTGTACGAGAATCTAATGTGAAATCCACTAACTATTTGGTCAACTGCCTCCTTAAACGGACAATCTCCTGATCACGGTCGTCTAACCTTTCTTTATAAATGTTGGACAGATGGGAAACAACTCTTACCTCTAGTTGATCGATCGATAGTGTACGATATAACCGACTTGGTCTAGATATCTTAGGTGAGCATCCTCTAGACCTTGAATGTCGCTGGAAAGATGGCAACTGAATAGGAGTGTGACCCTCCTTATGATGTGTATTTCATATTAAACACGAATCCTTATATGAGTAGGGTGAGACTGGTCTGCACTCATTATGAACTTCAGGCTTTTCTCTCTTTAGCAGTGGTGAGAGCTTCGATTTTCCCACAAACGATGCCAAATTGTACGGGGTTTTGACCCATATTAAATGATGGAATTGCAGAATGGCCCCAAAAATGTTATGAGTGCAGGAATAATAAGAACACACTATGTACATGTTTCGGCTGTGAGGTAGGCCAATGTCCACGAGGAAAAGAGGGAGAGAGTTGTTATTAATGTCAAAGGTTGGTAATAAATCAATTGCTAGGGATGCTAGATGAGAGTTCAAGTTGTTGCGTGCAATTTATAATAATATTAGTGTGAGATATGTCTTCCTTATTTATAGGCTTAAGTATCCCCCGCTCTTAGGCCTTTTCGTACTTATCTTGACTAGGCTTAAGAGTTTGGGATATGGGTCGTTCGGTTAGCTTTCTTAGCTGGCATGATCTCCAAGATTTGATCTTATCTTTTAGCGTCTGGGCTATCTGGGCCGATCGATCATTGCGTGTTTCTCATGTGATGTGCCGCGTGTTCGGCCACATGGCAAGAGTTCGGTCTTATTCCTACACACACACACACACACACACATATATATATATATATATATATGTGTGTGTGTGTGTGTGTGGTTGCGAATCTAATTTATGAAATGCATGTTCTTAATTCAACCTAATTCTATATTAGAATTGTAATGGTAAATATGATTTCACATATGTTAAAAAATTATGGGACCTGAAATATTTTCATCTTTTTCATAATTGAGTTTGAATTTACACACTTATTAGTTAAATATGTGAATTGGAATATGAGTATAACAATCTTTCTTGTTGTTGAATTTGGATTACAATTTACACACATGTTAGTAAAGCACAAAATTGTAATAAGGCCATGTGAATCCATCCTTTAGTTGGAAATTTGATCAAAAACACCAATTCATATTTTCTCCATAATTTGGATTTCTTAGGGATTTAACTCTCATACATATTTAGTATAAATCTAATGGAAATTCTTTAAGAAGGTAAGTAGGTTATAATTTGGTTAGCACATATATTTGATGGGTGTTAGGCTCTTACTTTGGAATTGATTACTATGATAATTTCTCATATGCTGAGCATTCTCCCCATGAGACGTAGCACATATGATGTTAAAGTATAACATTAAACACTTGGACTTAGTTTCCGTTTGAATTTTCATTTGATGTTGTCCTTAAACATATTGGGAATATATAAAGATAAAGAGATGGAATCGAACATCTAGGCAAAGCAAGTATTTCTTATCCCTTAGGCTAATACGATAAAATGGGTCGAGTATGAATATTTATGTTTATTGGCATGGCTCGGTATAGAGCCATCGTTATGCTATGTTTGCTTATTATTACGGAGGTGGACGAAGGTGGTGATGCATGTTTATTTTAGTCCCTGCGAGCTAAAAAGGGTGGACTTTGCGCTAGTGACCTCGCTAGTTAGTGAGGGCTAGTTGCAGTTTATTTTGTTCACACTAGCTAAAAAATGGCACACTTATGTGCTACTAACCCCAAGTTAGTGGGGGTTAGTCAAGAGTTATTTATTGTACTAGTGACCCTATAGTTAGTGGGGGAGAGTTTAGATTTTTTATTTTGATGTTTTAGTGATACATAGTTATTTAGGGATAATCCTGATTTTATTTATGGTGTTAATATCGTGGGTCTCAAGTATACTAGTGATATCCGCCTTAATGGGAACTAGTACGATTTTACAATATTCATAAAATACATTATGAAAAAATAACACCAGTAAGGGAAGGGCAAGCTATTAAATAATTAACTTAATAACCATGGATTTATTATTTATACGCATGATTGTTAGTTTTATTATTTGAGTTGCTTATCTTTTATCTTACGATGGGCCTGAGTCGTTGCAATGTTCTAGCTGCTCCAACTCATTAGATTTAGCATTTTCACTCTCGATCACCGAGTCATCTTTCCAGTCACCGCCATTCAGAGACATGGGTATTGGAGCTTATTTTCTTTTTATTATTTTGAGTGATGCGAGGTTTATTCTTTACCTCATTTGATACTGTAGTCAGTTTATTTATATTAGAGGTTTTGGAGGTAGTACCATGTATGGTTTTGGATTTCAATGTCCAATATTATCACTTTATGTTTATAGTTACTGGTGGTGATTTATTCTTATTCCATGCCTATTTTATATTGAGGATATTCACCTCGCACTCTGTTTTATCTGTCATTATTCATTATTTCCATTTCATGCTAAAAATGGTATTTAATTGTTTAACAACCATTATAATTTAGTTGATATACCTGATTAACCTAAATATTAAAATATACAAGGTGTTACACAAATCTTGTTATGATGTTCCTCCGGATATGCCTAATCATATCTGAGTCTTTGATATTTATTAGCGGTTTGGCTTGCATCCATTTGGTTAAGTGATAGGTCCCGATCAACAAGAATGTGCAATTGGTAGATGATGTAGGTGGAGGACCAACAATGTAAATTCCACAATTAGCGAAAGCTCGGTTAGTTAGTGGGTTTAGGTCGTCAATTGGTTAATGTAGAAGTGGAGAGGATTTTGGATACTTCTCGCATTTTGCACATATCTGATGGAATCCTATTGCATATAGGGGCATTAATGTACCTCATTGATTGCTCGAAGGGCCATCAAAATTCCCCTATATAAAACTCACAGATCCTTTTCATTGAGTTCAAATTGGATTTCTTTCACCTTATTCAGGTGGATGCAATGTAGGTAAGGCCTTGTAAATGATATTCGGTATAAATTTCCCTATTTAGTTGAGTAAAACTGGGTTGCCTTAATTTTATCTTGTGAGCCTCTTTGTCATCCTACGATATCACTTCTTCCTTAGAGAATTTGATTATGCATCCAACTAGGTGCTTCGTTGATTACAATTACCTTGGTTTCCTTATCTTTTTAGGGTATATTTGGGCATTCTGAGTACTCCACTTGAATACTTTGCTTGAGATCATAATCGACTAATGAAGCTAAGATTGCAAAGGCATACGCATGGCTATTATTTCCTCAGGGAAACTGTTAGATGTGTACCTCTTAAAATTGTGTGACCATCTCTTGTGCTTTCTGTAGGTAGGTAGACATGCATCTGACTCTTGAATTATACTCCCTTAATATTAGTTATACGAGCTTTAAATACACCTTCACGTGGGTGGCTTCAAGTAAAAATTTCTTGTGCTTCATATCCTACTTCGTTGTTCGATGGTTCAAAGCCAAGCCTTATAACATGTTCAATTGCTGCTCCGTCGAAGGTGATTGTCACGGTCCCCATCCCTGATCCTTTGGTGGTTGATGCTATATATCTATAAACATCATCCAACTATTATTATTCTCATATTTCTCCTCTCTAGTCTATTTAGTAATGGCTTCAGTCATTTCATTATTTTGTTCCTAAGACTTTTGGGCGTAAATTCAGTGACAAAATCCGCAAAGACTTTCCCTTTAATGACCACCCTAGGTTTGTAGTGGATGTCAAACCATCCCAATTTCACCAAAAATTTGGACATTCGCCCGAACATGTCGACATTTTGGAGTGACTAGCCTTGATCAGGGATGATGTCAATACAGTGATAGAGAGCCCCTAAAAATAGTGCTTCAACTTTCGTGTCACGCCATGATTTCTCGAGTGAGAGGTTTATATTACTCTATTTAAATACTAAACCATAATTAAAAGTCCATAATTTCTCTCTCAAAACATGAGATTGTATTGATAATCCACTCGGTTATAGTATATAGTTTCGAATGTACATCACTATCTTACTCTATTTATATGCTTTACTAACACTAACTTTCATTGATCTTCTTATAATTCTAGTTGGACCAACTTTTCATGGGTTACTCATATTCACCAGTGTTACTCATCATTACCTATAAGCACCTATTTAAAATCATTGGAAGGGGCAAGAAAAAGGAATAAGCAAAACTTTGCCAAGATCATTCTACCTCTATAACAATTTGAGGTTAAAAGATTTAAAGAGACAATATTTTAACTTAATATGAATTTACAGTTAATACAAATGAAGTTTAAAATAATTTTGCATATCAACTGTAATAGACAATGGAAAGAATGAACCAATTCATATAGTAAAGAGACTATGTTGATTATAATAGATACATGTGATATCAACTAATATGGGCTCAGATTTTTTATAATAGATAACCCATAATTATCGAGGATAGAGAACTATGGAACAAAGTTGTTATACTTAAGCATCTTTGGAATTTATGTAACAAAAAAGACAATCTATGGGTGAAGTAATGCCACACTTACAAAATAAAAAAACAGAAGAATTTGGGCCATTAAGATACCTACTGATATTTCTTGGAGCTGGGGGAAAGTTCTTAAGTTCAGAGAGATTGGGAGACCTCTTATGACATCCAACATTGGGAATGGGAAAAGTACCATTTTTTGGTTTGATAATTGGCACCCAAGAGGACCTCTCCAACCTCTCTATGATGATAGAACTATCTATGATGCCGCAAGCAATGTTAAAGCTAATGTTGCAGAGTTCTTAAATGGCAATTCTTAGAGATGGCCTAGCTTAACCACCTAGGAGCTCAATGAAATTAAGAATGATACTCTTCCTTCTATCAACACCTATGTGGAGGACTCTCTTCTTTAGTTACCTGAAGCTAGCTATAAGTTCAGCACCTCTTCATCACTGAGAGCCATTTATAATCAAAACTTGGCACAATCTTGTGTGGAATAATGCCAATATTCCCAAATACGCCTTTATTTTTTGGTTGACATGTAGGAAAGCCCTTATCACGAAGGATAAACTCATGCTTTAGGGGGTAAGTGATAACAATCTTTGTGAACTCTGTGGCAGTGATGCTGAAACCATCAATCACCTCATAGCTGACTATATATACTTGAAGGAAATTTAGAATGAGAGCTATACAGAAATCAGTTGTATAGAGGAGGACCTAGCAGATTAAAGTCACGGAAGTAGTGAAGCATACGCATGGAAAGTCTTTCATGTCTAAGATAAGAGCCTTATCTTTATCCACCACGGTGTATTGCATCTGGATTGAAATAAATAATAGAATTCATAGGAGAGGCACCAAAAATTCCATTGAGCTATATTGAGTTCATGATGAGGTGAAAAATCTTGACATCGAAGAAAGCTAGGAGAAGCTACTACTACTGGATGACCTGCAATTACTGGAACCTCCCTGAATCCTCCATGGTTCACTAACTTTTTTTATCTTTCCTATGCGATGGTTAGAGTTCTCTTGGTTTACTTTTTTTCCTTACTTTGTTGCTTGATATTCTTTGGTGCTGAGTAAGCCATCCTTTCTTTTTGTAGCCTGAATGGACTCCTGGGGGTATGCCCCTAGTATATTTTGTTTCCTTATTTGTTTATATTTACATTTTACTAACAAAAAAAAACTCTTCAAAGACAAAAGTTTTAGTGTCTTTGATATCGTCAAGGATAGCCATTTTAGTCTTAAATCTAGAGGCTAGCCTTCTCAACAACTTTTTGAAAACTTTGTTGTGATTTTCTCACCAATGTTAAATAACTCATTTACTACTTCAATCTACTTAATGTAGTAATCATTAAAGTTTTTTTCCTCATTCATTAGCATTGTCTCAAACTTAGACGCGATGTTTTGCAACTTGGCTCTTTTCACACTAGAGATTCCCTCAAGTGTCACTCTTAGAATTTCTCGAGCTTCCTTCGCCATAATCTATTGATTATATGGTTATATTATTGTATACTCATGGACGCAAACAACACATTTAATGAAAATGAGTTGTAATTGTAATCTATAATTCAACGCCGAACCACAAACTTTCGGTCATCACTATATTTTCCGCTATCATGGGATAATTCCATCTATCCTCAACACTCATCCACACTCTCTCATGTTTTTATCTCAAGTATGCGTTTTCACCTTCCAATGCCAATAGTTATAGCCATCAAAATATGGGGGACGATTCGTGGAGCTACTATCACGATATTCATTAATTCTCAACACAACATCTAAACACAAACTAAAAAGATCTAAGAGTAATGAGAAAAAAGAGAAACACACAAAGAAGCAAGATTTATTTCTTAAAAGAGCAACCACTCTAATACCAATTGAGGGTGGTGTGTTCTACACAATATGTTCAATTCCAATAAACGTATATTTTTTTTTTTTGGGGGGGGGGGGGGGGGGGGGTGAATAGGTTTTAATGAGAATTACTACTAATTTTTTGAATTAGCTCCACCAAATTTTGGATCCACCTGATTAACATCATTAGGGTGATAAATATAATTAAATCTAATTAAATTAAACAAATTAGGATCTATTCAAATTTAATTGAGCAAATTAACTAGATTCAAACCCTAGTTCAATTTAACAACGAATCATTTTGGATTTTAAACTTAGATCTTGATGACTGTGTTCAATCAAATGTGTATAGGAACAATTAAAAATCACACAAAGAGGCTTGATCTGAGATTTATAAGGAAAAACCCCAACCTAAGGGTAAAAAACCACAATGTATTTTGTCTCTCATTAGATTTGAAAATTTCCTTTATACAATGCAAGAAGATAATCTCTCTCTTGTTCCTTAACAAGAAGTTACCTATGGACGCTAAGACCCCCTTTCTAATGAGAAATCTAGTAAAAGCTCCATTGATCCGATATAAAAGTAGTATTATTCGTCCTGAGATCTCACCATGATTGACCTCTTCAACAGATCAGAGACCTCCTTTTAGATTTCGGAGTCTGGATTATCAAATTTAAATGCAGAAGGTAGAATTTAATTAAAACTATGAAGTATTCAATTTCAAATACCCTCAAATTTCACAAATTATGAATTTTTATCGAATATTTCAAATTACTCTCTCATTTATAGAATATTTTAAAAATCAGGTTGCGTCATGCGTACGGTGGGAATTAAGCTGCGTGTGCACGAATTTGGGTAGCATATCTTGAACGGTGGTTATTTGCACCAGTGCGCACAAATACGGGCAAGGAATTTTTTAAACCTATTTTCATACAGTCATGCACAAGAGAATAAATTTTAACCTTGTGTGCGCTTGTAGGCAGGGTTCACGTAAACACAAGCTTTAATAAGACAATGATTTTCAAAATGAATTTTCACTTGATCAACTTGAAAATCATTTTATCAAAAAATATGAACGTGAACGTGTGTGATAGCATTAGAAGATTCAATCAAAACTACCTCAAAAGGATACGATTTCTTGAAGTCATCTTGAAATCTTCAAATGTAGCATGTGAAAGATTTGATGTATATAAGCCATATGATCTTCAATTCAGTGTCCACGGATTCTAATGAACAAGACTTTCTCTAACATATTGTCTCGCTACACATCAAGCTTATGTAGCTCAATTTTGTGCATGAATCAAATTCTTTGACATGAAATTAATCCAGTTCAGCTATATATACAAATGTTTACATTTTCAAAAGTTGGTTCAGGGGAAACATGATGCCAGCCTCAACAACCATGACAGGAAATTTCTATGACTCCTTGGCATATCATATTGATCGATATATCTCTCTCTCTCTCTCTCTCGGATCTCTATAATAACCCATTTAAGGATATATTTCCTCTTCAAATCTAAATAATGGCTTCTTTGACGAAGTAAACCATATATGCAAAAGAAATGAAGGAAATAACATGAAAAAATGAACAAACAGAGGAATAACTTCATTTATAGAGGTGAGGGTTGCTGGAAGTACATTAAGGTGATTAAAATGCTTCATAATTAAAAATGAACAGTCACTAAGTGACCCAGGTGATTTCGGAGGTAGCTTTCCCAGAAATGATCCCTAAAACATCTTCAATCATTGACACAGTTCCCTAAGAGACGGATCCACAATTTACCAGGGAAACGCCTTCTCATTTATAAGGTGGAAACCCTGTTTTACCCTCGAATAGAATAAGACCTTGCATTGCAATCACTGAAAAGTCTTGGGGGTAATTGTGGGATTCGTATTTTACAAACTATAAAGCACGTGAGACCCACCTAACTTGGGACCCATATATATAAGTGGTGTGGATAATTCATAGAAATATAGATATATTCAAAGGATGTAGATATTTACCATTATAAAAAAGTGTAACTACCCCATTAGCGGGACATGAGTTGGGGGATCTAAGAATTCTATCATATTATATTTTACAAAAAATAATAAAGAGCTACCGCTTCCTGTGAACACAGGCATTCCTTGTCGAACCATGTATATCTTTGTGTCCTCTATTTTCTATACTTGGTAACTTATACAATTGGATTGTATTTGGCTTGTGTGATCAAATTAACCATTTTTGTAAGTTTTGTGAACTTATACCTTGTGTTCCCTTTGTTAATCTTAATAGAGCTTGAGTGATTGTGCATAGTCACAATTGTCAGGGTGAATGTTCATCATTGGTGTAGTTTTGGTTGCATATATATGTTTCTTGATTGTTTCTTGGATTCCTTTGCTATGAAGTGTCCTAATCACGTCTTGAGTAATTTTGTTTTAAACTCAATCACACTAAAGAAAAGATAGTTAGTTCATAATTATCAATTAAATTATCATCATCAAAATATTTTGTTTATTGTGTTCAGATCATTTCTCATAAACATTATTTTAATTGACATAACCAAATCCTAGAAAAGTATGAGATGGCGTGTAATTGTCTAACAAAAAAGATGGTCCCCAATGGAGAGTGATTCATAAAATTTACTCACTTCATTCAAAATTAATTATCATTGTTTGAAAGTCAAACATTTTAAGAAAATATTCACTTTTCAAATTTATCCTATCAAAGATTTGAATTCGTTTGAATATAAGACTTGCATTTGGTCTCAAGATTATTGTTCGGAGGAGTAATTTTCTAACCTCATACTTTTATATACTATTTTAAAAATACGTTTGTTGTTAATTTGGGATAGGCTAGAAATCAAATCATGATTGTCAATTTGGGACCCAAGGAGTATTAGACTTTGAAATGTGTTTAATTTCAATCTGATCAAAATTTTGGTCAATAAAATAACGTAACTTTTGGTTAAGATTTGTCCAAAATATATAATGGAAGATTGCTTGATTTAAAAAGAAAAATAAGAATCCATTTTCATCTTGTTAAATGACTTTTAAATAAGATCCATTGAAGTTTATCGTAGGAATCTAGGGCCGGCATGGGTGATAAAAAAATTCAGGGCAAAAATTTTCATGAAAAATCCTGTAATTTTTCAGGTGGAGACTGTAAGGACAAATTTCCAATTGAGTCAATTTGTATGTATTGGCTTAATTCCATATAAAACACTTGTTAAGTCTTAATTCCGTACAATACACATTAGTCATAGGGTAGAAATTGTGTTTGTGACTTTTCAAGCCTATGACATGTTTGTTGAAGACATAGTGGCTAAGCCAAAGAGAATACATATCCATGCCGAGTTTCGTGTCGAGTTTCGTCATCAACATTCCAAGGATCTCTCATGTATGAATGCATATCTTATGTTAAGCCTCGGATTAGTGGGTGTTAGTTTTAAAATCACTTTACATTTTTTTAGGACAATATTTTAATTTTTATCATTGTTCTTAGAACGACTTTATAAAGTCGTTTGAATGAGATTTGGAGCCTCATTCGAACGACTTCTAACGATGTTCATTTTTTATCTGCACCAACATCTCGTTAGAAGTCTTATTTATTGCTCGTTCAAACGAAATTAGTATGTCGCTTGAACGAGTTTGTTCCTCATAAACGATTACGAGCTTTTTTCAAAAAAATTAGTTTTTTCTTGGTAGTATTTTCCTCTACTCCGTTATACCCATTTAAGGAGTAGGGGATTGCAATTTTCTGAGATACTTTTTCCATCATTTTAAGAAGAAAATAACTTTCCAAAAAGTCTAAGAAGTTTTTAGTAAATGATTTTTTATTAATCTTTCAAAATAAAAAGCATGTTTAAGATCCAAGATTCAACATTATCTATGTTTTGAGATTGAGCTTTTCACACCATGTTTATTCTCTAAGTTATTCAGAATTGTTTCTTGTGAAGGATTTCGTGCTCGTTGGTATGCATATGGTGGACTCCGTATGTGGTATGGTTATTGTGCCTTATCGGTGGACTACGAGGCATAGGTGGACTCCAGTGTTGTCATTAAGTAGAGGTCAAAGGAATGAAGAGCATCAAGGCTTGCGAGGGCATTGTGTCGTTGTGTAAGTCTTTTATCGCGTCCTTTTTGTAATTTCGTACTTAGTGGACTTTATGACTGGGTCATCCGAGGTTTTTCCTAATTGGGGTTTCCTCATACATCGGGCATAGTAATTGTTTATTTTATCTTGTAATCCAACTAGATGCATGCATAGATTAAAAAGATAAAATTGGTTTAACCACAAAAATGGTTTAATTGGTGCTTAATTAATTTGGATAATTTAGTTCACTTTAATTCAAGTTTGAATTAAGTATGTTTAAATTTGGTCTGTGTAAATTTGAACATGAATTGATTTTGTTTAAGTAAAAACAAATAATTTGAAGAAACTAAAATTAGAATTTCGGAACCATCCCCCCATATTATCCCCTAACAAGTGGTATCATGGCGGGTTCACTAAATTATCGTGTTAGATCCTTTTAGGGGTGAATATGGAAAATTAATCATTTTCAAGGTTTCTTGTTTTTTATGGTTCTTACTACGCGTACTGGAAAGCGCGTATGAGGTTAACACTCAAGTCGATAGACAAGCGGATTTGGCAAGCGGTTGTTAGAGGGTGGTCCCTACCAACGTGTTTAGTAAGAGATGTTCATGTTCCTAAACCCATAGAAAGATGGAGTGAGAATGAACATAAGTTAGAAAACTATAATTCACATGGTTTAAATGCTTTTTTAGTGCGGTCATACTGAAGGAGTTCCGCTCTATTATCACATGCAAAAATTCAAAAGAGGCTTGGGACACACTCCAACTCACCCATGAAGGTAAATATGTTGTTAAGGCTTCTAAACTCCAAAACCTCACCACTCAATTTGAAACCATTAAAATGGATGAGAGTGAATCCTTTGATGAGTTCTATGCTAGATTATCCGATATTATGAACTCGTCTTTTAAATTGGGAGAGAAAATACCCAAAAATCGCGTCATAAAGAAAATTTTAAGGTCATTATCTGAAAGGTTTAATCCAAAAGTGGCCATTTTGAATTCTTTAGGCATTTTTAACTCTACGAAACTTGGTGAGCTTGTAGGTGACTTACAAACCTATGAACTTGACATGTTTACCTCCAAGGATGTGAAGAAGAAAGATAAGGGCACAACTTTGAAAGCCCGGAAGGAAAAAAACACTTGTTTTCAATGATGAATCAAACATCGACTCCGATGATATGGCTATGTTTGCTGAGAAGTTCAAAAAATTTCTTAAGTTTAACAAAGAGAAATTTAAAAATGATTTTAAGACATTTGATAAGTCTTTGGTTTACCTGGAATAAGAGACATGAGGGAACTGATAATGTTCAATCTAGACTAGACAGGGTCTTACACAATGATGCTTGGCTCTCTAGGTTCCCAAAATCTCAAGCTAGTGTGTTGCCTAGTGGGATTTCTGATCACTCACCAATAATCATTATTCTTTCCCCTCGGGAACAGTATAGACCCAAACCTTTCAAATTCCACAACTTTTGGATGGCCCATGATGATTTCAATGAGACTCTCCTTGATGCTTGGTCAAGTTCTGATGAGGGTAATCCTATGATACAGTTAAGTAAGAAGATGAGGAGGCTGAAGGCAAACTTGAAAGAGTTTGACAAAAAAAATTATAACCACTAATCCAGGAAGGTGGAAAAGGCCAGGGCAGCTCTGGATGAGGTTCAAACGAAGTTGGATAGGGATGGTGGCAATGCTAAAACCAAAAAAGAGGAAAAGAATTTGCTAAACAAGTATTTGGAGGTGAGAAATGCAGAAGAGTCCTACTACAAACAACACTCTAGGGAGAAATGGCTACAGCTAGGGGATGGAAATAATGTCTTCTTTCATAAAAAGCAAAGTAGGAGACTCCCAGGAGGAAGATCATAAGTATTGAGGATGAGAATGGTATCAGGGTGGAGGGGTCTCAAAATGTGGCCAACACTGCAGTTAATTATTTTTATGACATGCTTGGTACTTCCAGCCCATCCGAGGATCCTTCTCCTTTCTTGAATGACGTGTTTTTAAAGAAAGTCCCTGATAGGTATATGGAAGCTTTGATTGCCCCAGTTTCGGATGAGGAAATCAAGGAGGCATTATTCTCCATTGGGTTTGACAACGCCCTTTGACTTGATGAATTTAATGCTCTTTTTTCTTTAAGAAGAACTGGAATGTGGTTGGAAGTGATGTGACGGATGCTATCAAGTTCTTCTTCAACTGTAGTTACCTTCCAAGACAGTGGAACTATACTGCCTTGGCTTTTATACCTAATGTGCATACGCCTGTTGGCATGAATGACTTTAAACCTATCTCCTGTTGCAACGCCATTTATAAGTGCATTTCCAAAGTCATTGCCAAGAGAATGAAGCCTATCCTGCCAAGTCTTATCAACCTTAGCCAGGCTGCTTTGTGGAAGGGAGATCCATCTCGGATAACATCTTACTTCTTCAGGAAGTAATGAGAAACTATCATAGGGAGCTCAGCCCTCCTAGATTTACCTTGAAGATTGACCTCTTTAAGGCCTATGACACAGTGAATTGGGATTTCCTCGTCAAGCTTCTTAGGCATATGGGTGTGACACCCCGAATAATTAAATATCGGGTAGCTACTCCTTTATTAAACTAATACAGAATATCAAGTTGGTTCAGTCTTAGCATCACTGTCGAAAACATTTAGTTACTTACAAGCCACCTAATATTTAAAATAGAGAGATGCCAAATTTTATTAATTAAATTAACAATAACCAAGTAATTAAATCATCAACCATCAGTCACATAAACAATCTCATATGAATAACCAACGAAATGTAATAAACTGAGTCCGGAGTAAACACTCCAATAATAATACCAGAGTAAAATAAAATCCCGATACAAGAGTCTGAATAAATAAACCAACATCTGAAATAAAACTGAAAGTCTGAGAATGCTATCTCTAAATGGAAATGAGCGACATGCCGTAACAGATGAGTAACCCTGAATAGAATCAATTGCAGAATGTGGAGGCGTCTAATACCGATATCCTATAACTTCCACAACAGCTACAGCACGTCAATGTAATGGAACTCCTATGCTCGGCGTCCCTGTGGCTGGGCACCTAAAAGGTTTTTACAAAAAATAGATTTAGAAGCAAACGGGTCAGAGCCCGAGGTGAAAACAGTTTAAAAATTTAGCAAGTGTTTAATTGCATAAACAGTAAATATTATATACATGTTAGTTGCATACTCTCGCATGAGTTTCTCACCTCTCAACTAATGTGCACGCTTAACGTATACCCTTAACCCATCCTAGTTATACCACTATCTAACTAGTCCGTACTAACCCCTTGCTTTCACATTCTAATATGAGGTGTCTACTCGTATTACACAAACAAGTTATATTTTATATCTCACATTCACATGAATTAAACTACATATCACAAGAGTTAATTAAATTCTCATATTCGTAGCCCATTCAAATATCTTAGTTATTCACATCTACTAAGCAACAGTGAACCAGTCATATATACATATATGGCACCCCTAGGCTAAGCTGCGGTGCACGCATACTCTGCTATCAAATCCAAGTACATCACGTACATAAGGATCATGCGTTTCGAATAACTCAGGAACTGTCTCAATACAAATCACACATATTGGAGGCAAACATAGTTCATATACCCATAGGTCACGCACATACCTACGCTCCCATTGTCAGCTGAGTTATCAACTCACAAATAAGTCATTCACAGTCTTATGTCCTTAAGGCACCAATCTAAATCCCCCCGAAGGCACACAAAGATAAGATGATCCTTTTTTCGAAAATTAACCTCCCGTGATAGCAAGTATGGTAGGTATGTCATACACACAATAATATAGATACTACAACTTAGGTAATCATCACATTAATATAGGTATCCACCATCCCTATATCTTAAGTCTCATACGTATCATAGTGTCATCCCGAATATTTTACATAATATGTTTAGTGCAATAACTTTCATCGTATAAGTCCGAATACTTAAACCTACCTCATAAGGTTATTAAGTCTCCCACTAGTCTCTAAGGTTATCTCAGTAATTCCAAGTCCCTCTTCTACTGGTCCTAACCTTAAATTAACACTCTTTCACTTTAAATTCCAATTTTAAGAAACTTCTAACCGTACCTCACTCGGTAAACACTCGAAAGTATTCCATCCAAATACCATAATGTATAACATATTCCGGGCATTAACTACAACCCTACTAACCTTAAACAAGTCCCCCAATAATCCCTTAAATCCCCTAAGAGTTATTACAATCTTGGGATTTGTCGAACCTTAACGGGAAATAATCTACAAAAATCAGGAGGAGTCGATCGATCGATGAAAAAGGTCGATCAATCGACATTCATTGTCTATCGATTGATCAAATAGGTATTGCGAATCTGCATAATTTTGCCTACGGGTTTCATCAAACTTAACCCTTAAATACTCTACTATAATTTCCCAAACTCCCAAATATCTATTCCTAACATCATACCAACATAAATACGTAATTTCCAATGTTTTAGAATCATGAAATCAAAATGGGAAATCAATTTCTTGGATCAATTCACATAATTTCATATAAAAACCCTAGTTCTCCTATTTTGTTCAAGAACACTATATAATTCATTACAAATTCATTATCTTCTACACATGGATCATAATTTCGTGGCTTCTATATTCCCAGAAGTTAAACTACATGCAAAACCTACCCAGATTACGATTTTAATTCTTCAAACCCATTTAATCATCATTATTCAAGGTTACTCTCGAATTCTAACCTAACATGGATGATATATGCACTGAATTATTGCAAGTTAAATCACTTGCCTGGTAATGGAGATTCTGATCCTTTGAAGTAGATGGTATGGGAATGATTCTCTCTTTCCGATCTATCCGGTGGTGGTGATTGTGGTGCAAAAGCCTCTATGGGTGGTTTCTCCTTTGGTAACTTTCCTCTCTTCCTCTCTAACTGCCGTTGGTGGTTTTTGGTTGTGATAACCCTAAGAGTTCTGGTGTTGGCTAATAATATAAGTCTAAAATTCGTGGGTTATAATTCCTCAAAAAGTCAAAATGATAAAAATACCCTCCCGAGCTGTCGATTAGGCCTAAAATGTTCCGAAACCCAAACTAAACTCCAGGCTAGTGTGTTATGACTATCTCGACCCTTCCGAACCGTTGGCGCACTCAAAAATTACTTTTAAATCCATTAAATTGGGTCCTGACACGCGAATCCCAACTTAATTACCGAAACTGTCGTATTTTCAACTCACGACAATTTAAATAAATTCAATAATCATATATTACCATAATCACCCAGTAATATTCAACATTATCATCATAATCAAATACTAACTCCCATCTCGCTAGTTATTTAAATCCGTATTAATATCAAATTAATTATCCCAAATTAATTTAAGTAATCCCATAATTACAAGAAATTTCATTTAATTAATCTCATAATTAAAAGCCATAAAAATATAGGGTATTACAATGGGATTTCCTTCTACTTTGATGGGATGGATCAATGAGTGTATTACTACCATTAGGTTCTCTATTACCTTGAATGGACAGCTTCATGGGTTCTTTGAGGGGAAGAAGTCAAGGAGACCCCCTATCTCCTTACCTTTTCCTTTTAGTCATGGAAACATTTTCTTGCATCATGGATCGAACAAGTAGAAATCCCATCTTTACTTTCCACCCTAAATGCAAGGAGGTGGGGCTAAATCACTTGAGCTTTGCGGATGATTTGATCATTCTTTGTGGAGGGGACATCAACTCTTGTAGACTTATCAAGGATGACATGGTTAAGTTTTGTAGTGTTACAGGACTTAAACCAAATTCCAACAAGAGCAACTTCTTCTTTTCTGGAACTGAGGAGGCTGTCATCAATGATATTGAGGAGCTTTTTGGGTTCTCTCACAACATCCCCCTTTCATGTACCTGGGTGTACCCCTCATTACTTCTAGTCTCAAGGCTGATGACTGTAGTAGGTTGATTGAGAGGATAACAACTAGAATTAATGGGCGGGCTAACAGGTACCTAAGCTATGCGGGTAGGTTACAACTTATCAAATCTATGTTATTTGGGATACAGGTCTATTGGTCAAGCCTTTTCATTTTGCTCAAAGGGGTCATTGGTAAAATTAAATAACTTATGAGGGACTTTTTGTGGACTGGGTCAGACAGTAGACACACTAGTGCAAAGATTTCTTGGGTTAACCTTTGTAACACAACTGAAGCTGGAGGTTTGGGCATCAAATGTCTGGAGACTTGGAATGTTGCAACCACCATGAAGCAGTTATGGAATATTTGCAGTAAGAAAGATAGCCTATGGATGAAATGGTGCAACACCTACAAACTTAAAAGAAGAAGTATTGGGGACTTATCAATTCCGAATGATACAACTTGGAGCTGCAGGAAGATTCTGCAGATTAGGCAGATGGGAAGATCATTCATTAAGCACAAGATTGGTGATGGGTAGGACACCTTCTTATGGTATGACAATTGGCATCCCAATGGGACTTTATTGGATCGCTATGGTGTTAGAGTCATTTATGATGCTGCGAGCAACCACAAAGCTGTGGTTGCTGATCATATTCATGGCAATAGTTGGTGGTGGCCCTCAACTACTTGGGGAACTTATGGAAATCAAAGAGGCTGAGTTACCTTGTATTAGACAAGGATGTAAAGATGAGGTGGTTTGGACTCCCACAAACCATGCATTCTCAGTTGGTTCTTCTTATAGGGAGCTCTCCCCCATTGTGAATGCAAGAAGTTGGCATAAGATTGTTTGGAACAAGAATAATATCCCTAAATGCGCATTCATTCTTTGGTTAATGTGCAAGAAGGCTTTACAAACTAAGGATAAGCTATTTACGTGGGGCATTTTGAAGGATAACCTTTGATGTAGCTACAATCAGGAGGTTGAGACCATTGCCCACTTGTTCAATGAGTGTAGCTATGATGAGTCTGTGTGGAAGGAGATCAGAGTTAGGAACCAGGAGAATAGAGAAAGGGTCAATTGGGAGAAGGAGGTTCAAAATTCCATCGCTAACTATGGGGGGTCTAAGTTTGTGAATGGAATCAGAAGTGTCTCTTTCTCTACTACCATCTATTGCCTATGGAATGAAAGGAATGGGAGGCACTTCAAGGGAATGGCCAGACCCAGGGACGTGCTTGTCAAAGACAATGAGAGTATGGTTAGAGCCAGAGCCATGAGCTGGGAGAAAGGAAGAAGAAACTATCAGAACTGGATGCCATGCTTGAATTGGAGTATACCTGATAATGCTTTGAGTTAGAATGTTTTTTTTGGGAAAAATTATGTATAGTATCATAGAAAAACTGTAAGGACACAAATTTCCAAATTGAGTCCTTTGCAGTTTTGGCTCAATTCCGGACAAAAATGTTTGAGTCATAGGATGGAGTTATTGACCATCCTTCAGGCCTATGACATGCTAAAGTTGAAGATGTAGCGTCCAAGTTCATAAAGCTTCATCAAATGTCGTGTTTGTAGTGCCTCGTTTCTAGGTCATCAATATGGTTCCATTGCTCCTAAGGTATGAATGAATTTTAATATATATATAGGAGCTTGGAACATTTTATATTGGGTGTAGTTTATTTAAACCCATTGTTTATTTTCAGAAAGATTTTATTTAAACTTTAAAATAAAGTATATAAAGTTTTTGGGCTAAAAATAGAAATTTCAACTTTCTGGAAGTTCATTCGAATTGTCGTTCGAAGAACCATGTCGTTCGAACGAGTTTGCCAACGAGTTCCCCAACAGGCCACTGGAATGTTGCTCGAAGAATCGTTCGAATGAACATGATGTTCGAACGAGATTTCCAACGAGTTCACACTGGAACTTCGTTAGAAGCCTTGTTCAAACGAGACTTCGTTTGAACGAGTTTTGGCGGGAACAGTTAATTGGCAGTTTTGAGTAGTTTTTTCCCTCATTCCCACTACTTTTTCCACTAACTCTTTTCCTGAATATCTAAGTGCGGGAACCAAGTTTTTTAACTTAACTTTTTCACTATCCTCCATCTCCAAGAGAGAGTTTGAGAACTTAATTTCAAAAGGAAAAAGTTCATTGTTTAAGTGTTTTTGTTTTTCAAGAAAAATCTTTTAAACACTTGTTTTACACCCAAAGTTTGTTTATCCAAGTTCCTTTATATATATATATATATATATACATTGCTTGGAGTATTTGGCACCGGTTTATCTCTACATATTGAAGAAGAGATTGTTTGGGTTTGCTTCTAAATCCCACATAGAAGAAGAAGTTTGCGTTGATTTACTCACTTGGAGAAAGGTTCCTAGTTTGGGAGACGGTGGCCATATAAAGTCCGATTGGTGGATTCTGAGACCGCGGTGGAGCTCCGTGGTTATTCGCTAGGCGGAGGTGTATACAAGAAGGAGCGTCGTGACTTGAGAGGGATCGAGTCAAGTGTTGTAAGTCTACTGTCTTGTATTTGTAAAACCATACTTAGTGGATTTGAGGCTAGGGTCGTCCGAGGTTTTTCCCATTGTGGGTTTTTCCTCGTACATCGCGGCGTAGTGATTCATTGTTTAATTTTATCTTGCTATATCACCTAGAACGCATGCTTAGGTAAAAAGATAAAATTTGGTTTAATCACTACTCGTTTAATTTGGTGCTAAATAAATATGGGGTAATGTGTTAATTTAATTCAAGTCATTTAATTTAATTTGGTAAAATTGGTTTGGCCTAATTTGGTAAAATTGAGAAATATGACTTAGGCAAATTTATAGGACTTGGGTTAATTATTTGTGGTTAAGTGAAATAAAAATTGTGTGTGTGTTCCATCTTATTTCACTTTGTTTAATTTTAATTTGATAAGAAATTAAAATTTGTTGTTTAAGTTAAACCATCATCTTACGCCTCCGCATATCTAAAAAGAATTTGGTAAAAATTGGGGGCCTTCATCCTTATCAAAATCTTTACAAGTACAAAATGAGATGATTCCAAACAAAGTCTGAGGAGCATTCCCCAAAATACCTATCAACCATTAGCAAAAGCAAAACAAAACATCAAACAAACTAGTTCAAAGGACTCTCAGGAATGCTCCAACTCAAACATGCCATCCAATTGTGATAGCTTCTTTTCCCTTTATCCCAGCTCATGGCTCTAGCCTTGACCATTCTCTCTATCTCTTTGATAAGCACTTCCATAGGCCTAGCAATTCCCTTAAAATGCCTCTCATTCCTTTCAATCCATAGGCAATAGATGGTAGCTGAGAAGGATATACTTCTGATTCTATTCACAAACTTTGACCCACAATAGTTAGCAATAGCATTTTGAATCTCATCCCTCCAGTTGAGCCTTTCTCGGTACTCTTGATTCCTAAATCTGATCTCTTCCCACACACACTCAGCATAGCTGTATTCATTGAACAAGTGATTAATGGATTCCACCTCCTAGTTACAGGTGCTGCATAGGTTGTCCTTGGAGATTCCCCAAGTATAAAACTTATCTTTGGTGTATAAAGCTTTCTTGCATGCCAACCAAAGTATGAAAGAGCATTTTGGGATATTGTTTTTGTTCCAAGCAATCTTATGCCAGTCTCTAGTAGCCACAGTAGGAGAAAGCTATCTATATGCAGAACCAATTGAGAAAACATTGGTTATGGGGCTCCATACCACCTAATCTTTCATTCCTTCTCTAATACATGGCAACTCAGCTCCCCTGATTTCTCTAAGTTCCCAGGTTATTGATGGCCATCTTCACCTATTTCTCTGGATGTGATCAGCAACCAAAGCTTTGTGATTGCTTGCATCATCATAAATGACCCTAGGATCATATGGATGCCAATTATCATACCACAGGAAGGTGTCAGGCCCATCACCAATCTTACACTTTATGAAAAGTTTTCCCTTCTCTCTACTCTGTAAAATCTTTCTCCAGCTCCAAGGTTTGTCATTGGGGATAGTTAATGCCCAAATGCTCCTTCTTTTAAGCTTATATGTGTTGCACCATTTACCTAGAGACTATCCTTCCTACTGCATATGTTTCATAACTACTTCAAGGTGGCTGCAACATTCTAAGTCTCCAAACATTTTATGCCCAAACCTCCATCTTCCATTGAATTGCAGATGTCACTCCAAGCAACCTTAGCCCCAGTGTGTTTACTATCTGACCCAGTCCACCAAAAGTCCCTCATTAGTTGCTCAATTTTTGCAATGACCCCCTTGGGCAGAATGAAGATGCTTGACCAGTAGACTTGCATCCCAAATAAAACAGATTTGATAAGCTGCAACCTTCCTGCATAACTGAGATACCTGTTAGCCCATCCATTAATTCGATTTGTTATCTTATCTATCATGCTGTTGTAATCCTCAGCCTTTAGTCTCAAGGTAATAAGTGGAACACCCAAGTATATGAAAGGGGGACTGCTTTGGGAGAACCCCAAAAGTCCCACAATATCATTAATGGTATTTACCTCAGTGCCAGAAAAGTAAAGGTTGCTCTTGTTAGTATTTGGCTTTAGCCCAGTGATGCTGCAGAACTCCACCATTGTCTCCTTGATTAGACTAACAGAGTTGATGTCCCCTCCACTAAGGATGATAAGAACATCAGCAAAGCTCAAGTGGTTAAGTCCTACGTCCTTACACTTATGGTGGAAAGTGTAGATTGGATTTGTACTTTTGTGATCCATGATACACGAAAATGTTTCCATTACTAGAAGGAAAAGGTAAGGAGATAAAGGGTCTCCTTGCCTCAGACCTTTCTTCCCCTCAATGAATCCATTAAGCTGGCCATTCAAGGTGATAGAGAACCTTGTGGTTGTAGTACACTCAGTGATCCATCCCACGAATTTTGGTGGAAAGCCCATATGCCTTAGGAGCTGGAATAGGAAATCCCAATTCACAGTGTCATAGGCCTTACAAAGGTCAATCTTCATAGTGCATCTAGGAGGGCTTAGCTCCCTATGATAGATTCTCATTAATTCCTGAATAAGTAAGATGTTGTTCGAGATGGATCTACCCTCCACAAATGCAGCTTGTCTTATATTGATAATGCTTGGTAAGATAGGCTCCATTCTCTTGATAATGACCTTGGAAATGCATTTATATATGGTATTGCAGCAAGATATTGGTCTAAAATCATTCATGTTTGCAGGCATCTGAACCTTGGGGATGAGAGCCAATGCAATACAGTTCCACTGCCTAGGGAGCTAAAGAAAATTTTGATGGAATTTGTCACATCATTTCCAGCCACATTCCAGTTCTTCTTGAAGAATAGGGAATTAAATCCATCAGGTCCCGGTGCCTTGTCAGATCCAATGGAAAACATGGCCTCCTTAATTTCCACCTCTGATATTTGGGCATTCAGAGCTTCAATATACGTGTCAGTAACTCTTCTCAACATTTCCTCATTTAAGAGGGTAGTGGGATCCTCACATGGGCTGGTAGTACCTAGCATGTCATAGAAATGATTAACTGCAATGTTGGTCACATTTTGAGACCCCTCCACTCTTATACCATTTTCATCCTCAATGCTGATGATCTTCCTTCTAGCTGTCTCTTGCTTTGCCTTTTTATGAAAAAAGGTATTATTTCCATCCCCTAGCTGAAGCCACTTCTCCCTAGAGTGTTGTTTGTAGTAGGACTCTTATGCATTTCTTAGCTCAAGATACTTATTAACTAATTTTTTCTCCTCCTCCTGGATTCTAACATTGTCACCCTCCCTATCCATCTTCTTTTGAACCTCATCCATAGCAGCTTTGGTCTCTTCCACTCTCTTAGACAAATGGTTGTAAATTTCTTTGTCAAACTCTTTAAAGCTAGTCTTTAATCTCCTCATATTCTTACTTAATTGGACCATCGGATTACCTGACCAATCATCTAGGAGAATCATATGGAAATCATTATGTGCCATCCAGAAGTTGTGGAACTTGAAAGGCTTGGGTCTGTACATTTTCGGAGGGGAGAGGATAATGGTTATAGGAGAGTGATTCAAAATTCCACTAGGCTAGTAGCTTGGGATTCAGGGAACCCTAAGAGCCAATCATCATTGTGTAGAACCCTATCCAATCTAGATTGTACATTTTCACTTCCACTATGTTTCTTGTTCCAAGTGAACCATAGGCCATCAGTCACCATCTCCTCACTCTGTATATCACTTATACAGTTTTTTAAATCCCTAGTTGCCTCCCTATCAATACCATTCACACCTTTCTTCTCATCTTGGTTCCTAACCACATTAAAATCCCCCATCAACACCCAGGGCTGGTCATTCACAAACCCTTTATTACTCATCAAAAACTCCCATAACTGAATCCTATTAGCTGGAAGGTTCTCCCCATAAATGAAGGATGCGTAGAAACTATAATCTCTGCCATAAATATCTACCTTACACAACATATCTTGGGGGTGAGTTTGGATTAATTGGACATTCACACTCCCAGGGTTCCATCCTATAATGACTCTAGCAACCCCACCTTATATAGGGCAATTTTCAAGGTATTCCCAGTTAAAGAAGCTATTGTTCTTCACATTAACTAGATTATCTTTCCTTAATTTTGTTTCAAGTAAACAAACCAATTCCAATTTATGGCCTCTAATGAATTTATTCACTTCTCTCTGTTTATGAGGGGAGTTTAGCCCCCGAATATTCCATGATCCTAACTTGATCATCTAGATTCCTTTCCCCCACTCCTTTCCCTACTCTTGCCTCCATAGTTGACTACATTCTTTCCTATTCCCGGGTTTTTCCCTACTAGCTCATCAACTGCCTTCACACGTCTATCCAAAGCAGTAGGTTTAGGGGTTCCTTCCATCTCACTTCCACTCTCCATTGCACTGAAAGAGTTAGAAGTGGTAATAGTTGGCACACTTCTCTGTTGTAAACTATCACACTCCTCCTTCCTTTGATCACTCCTATTAGGCACTGGTGTCACTGGTGGATCCCCTACCTCCATGGCAGCATTCTTCCCTTCTATTTCCATACTCATTGTTGTCTAGTTCTTTCCAACTATAGTCCATTCCTCTTCTTGAGTTACCTCATTCATCTGCAATTTGGCTTGTTGGTCTGCCTTCTCCTACCAAATGCGGTTCACTTTAGTTCACTTATTGATAGAGTGCCCAAAGGATATGCACTGAGAACATATGGGGGAGACATTGATACACAATGTCTATAGTAGCATTATTGCATTCCTCTGTTATAATATTCATGGACTTGGGATAATGAGCTTGTGCTTCCATATCCACACACACTCTCGCATAACTAATGCGCTTCATATCTTCAGTAATGGTATCTGAATAGAGTGGAACTCCCACTGCACTGGCAATGTAACTCAATCCTTCTTCTATCCAATATTGCATCGGCACATTATGGAATTTGACCCACACATGGACTTTACCTACCATGTCTCCCTTGAAATGAAAATTTGGTTGCCATTTTTGTAGCATAACTGGGTGACCTGCTATATGCCATGAGCCATTTTCCACAACATCATCTTTGCATTCTATATTATCAAACTTGAAAAAATAATAACCCTATTCATGTGAGATAACTTGGGAGAGTCCAAATTTGTCCCACGTCCTATGAGCCAAATTGTTGACCATCAGGTATGGTAGTCGTCTTCTAAGAAAGAACCCCATGCAGCTACTCTCCTACTTGGCATAGCCTAACTTTGCAACCTCATTTGGGGTTTCACCCCAATTCCATCCTCATTTACTGTTGGTTTGTGGTAGGTGAGTTTGAACTTTGTCTCTTTCCTCTCATCAACTACTGAACTCCAAGTTTTAGCTTCATTTGTGGTCCCTACCTCATTTACTCTCCTCCCTTCATGGGGTAAATCCACATATGCCCTATTTATTTCTTTTTGGTCAGGTACAATATTCTTCTTCGGCATTGGTTTGGTCAATCTCTTGTTATCTTTTGGTTTAGCATCAATTGTGATTTTCCCAGCCTCCTTTGGAACATTCTTTATTCCATTGGTCATTGGTAACTTTTCATTTGTTGGTTCAGTCTTCCATGTAATATTGGCTTCTTCTTGTGTGAATCCCTTCCTCCGAATGAAGCTTAAGTAATAATTTTTCTATTCATTCATCTCACTTAATCTCATCTCATCAGTGACATCAACTGGTTTACTTGTATACACATCCACTATGATTTGCTTCGCTTCATTTATCCCATTGTATTTTACTATGGGTAAACCACCCACCATAATGATTTCCGAAATCTGCCCATCTTCAAGTTCAAGAGAGACACTGGTGGTCGGTGTAGATAACCCCAAAGCTTCTGACGGCGGCGATATCATCTTAGAGGTGGTGGAGGTAGAGGTAGCGGCGGTTTTGGGTGGGGGTTAGGTTTGTTAGGTTGTGTTTGGCAAGATGTTTTTTAGAGAGAAGGAGGAGATTTTTTTAAATGCAATTGAAAACTTGACTTTGAGTTAGAATGTTATCTTGTATTGCCTTTGCTTTTGCTAAGGCACGTAGGTCTGTTGGGGAAAGCCCCTCAGATTTTGTTTGGATTTATCCTCCTTTGCACTTGTAAAGTTTTTCAATGATCTTATATATAATTTCCCCCCCAAAAAAGGCCAATAAACTCCCTAAAAATTGTAATGATAATCTTAAGAGGGACGAGTCGAATAAATGTTTTGGGTGCGAAGGGTATGGAAATAGGGCAGCTAAGTGTTCCACTAAACTAAGGAAGGAGGACAGAAATTCAACTGCATATAAAGACACCCTTAGTAATAGTGAACCGAAAGAGGGACCAGACTCCCCCATTGAGCGCAACTTCACAGCTTTACGGCCAACCATGCTAGTTTGGATGAGAAATCTTCCCATGAAGATATTTCTTTGCATGACACTTCCTAGGCCATTATTAGTGAATCCTAAGTATGTGATGGTAGAGAGAGTGGAAAGAGTGTGAGAATAAAGAAGAGGAGAAGGAAGTGAGTGAGCTCCAAGTCACCTTCCGTGAGTTGTATGCATAATCGTTGAAACTAAAAAAAGGCAAACTTGATGTTAGAAGCTAGGATAAAAGAACGTGTCGGAGGTAATGATGAAAGTGTTTTAATTAAAGATCTTAGGGAACATGAATGGAGGTTATGAAGAAAGAGCTTCTTGAGTTTGAGGAGTCTAAGAGTTTACTTGAGTCTAGGATAGTGGAGCTTGAAGGTAAATTGAGAGGCTCGAGTTGTGTCAAGTTTGATTTGAAGTCTAGGTCCAAAAAATTGGATAATTTTTTAGGCACCTTCCAAATCAAACATAACTTTATTAACAAGAGATTTCCCCAGAAATGGTTAGCCGCTTCCACAATGATGTCATCCAAGTTATTAGAAATACTAGAGGCATCATTATTATAATTGATATCCTCCCATATCTCTTTAGTGAAACTGTAATTGAAGAATAGGTGGTACCGGTTCTCCTCAGCACTGTCACAAAAAGCACACTTACTGTCATGCGATATTCCCCACTTAAAAGTTTTATCCTTTGTGTTATAGCATTCTTACAAACCATCCAGAGAATGAACTCACACTTAGGAATGTTGCTATTGTTCCACACAACAGGGGCCCAAGTGGGAGGTTGATGGTGCTGTCTGATGGAGTCCCAAGTGGAGTTAATGGTGAAGATGCCATTATTTCTAGGAGTCCAGATGACTTTGTCCACACTGGTGGTACTGGTGGTAGGAAGACTAGCATGTTTGATCTCATTGAGTTCCCAAGTAATAGAAGTAGGCCACGCCCATGTACCGTTTCTAATGAAGTCAGCCACCTTGGCTTTATGATTGCTGGAGAAGTCATAAATCATTATATCTCCATACTTCTTCCACAAGGGGCCAAAATGATGCCAATGATCATGCCAAATGAAATTGTCCAGTTCATTACCAATGATGGTTTTTATGAAAGGTCTGATTTTGTCCCTCAGTCTCATCATCTTACTCCAGGTCCAAAATGCATCAGTTGGGGTGTGGATGTTCCATACACTCCCCCCTTTTAGTTTATATATGTGGAACCATTTAACCCAAAGAGTGTCTTTCTTGCAACAAAGATTCCACAAGTGTTTGAACATGGCAGCTTTGTTCCAATCGGTAGTATTCTTGATACTAAGCCCCCTTCATTTTTTGGGATGCAAACATCACTCCATTTAACCTTTGATCCCGAATGCTTCAATTCAATACCAGACCACAAAAATCTTCGAAGCTTAGAGTCAATTTATTCCGTTGTTCTTTTAGGTAAGATAAAGATACTAGACCAATAAATCTGGATGCTAAAAAGGGTCGATATCACAAGGTTTAATCTACCTCCATATCTAAGAAAATGATTAGTCTAGCTCATGATTTTTTTGGTGATCTTATCAATAAGCGGAAAACAATCATCATGTTTTAGCATAGTAGAAATAAGAGGCACACCCAGGTACTTGATGGAGCAATCATCAAGAAGGTTGGATAAAGTAGCTTTCTCATCATTGGAGATCCCTGCAGAGAGGAAGGAGCATTTGAGATGGTTTGGTTGGAGACCAGACAAAACACTGAAATCATTGATGGCAGTGTTTATGATGGCAAGAGAGTTGATGTCAACACCTGATAAGATGAAAAGATCATCAGCAAAACATAGGTGGTTAATATTCAACTCTTTACATTTTGGATGGTAGGTGAAATGGGGGGATCTAGTGTGAAGATCAAGGATACCAGCAAAAGCTTCCATAATGAAAAGGAACAAGAAAAGAGACAGGGGGTATCCTTGTCTTAGTCCTCTTTTGGATGAAAAAAAACCATGCGAGGCACCATTTAGGATTATAGAGAATCTAGTAGTAGTCACACATTCTTTAATCCAAGTGATGTAAATTGGAGGGAAACCCATATGGTTTAGGACATGAAAGAGGAACGAACAGTTTATAGTGTCATAGGCCTTCAGAATGTTAATTTTTAGAGAACATTTAGGAGGTCCCAAGTCCATGTGATAGTTTCTCATGAGCTCCTGCATAATAAGAATATAATCTCCAATGGATCTTCCTTTCACAAAGGTAGACTGTCTTTCATTCACAATGAGAGGAATGATAGGTTTCATTCTATTAACAAGGATCTGAAAAATGCATTTGTAGATGGTATTACAGCAGGAAATAGGCCGAAAGTCTTTCATGGTTGAAGGGGTATTGGTTTTGGGAATAAGAACAAGGTTAGTGCAATTACACTACTTGAGCATAGAATTTGATTAGAAAAATGAGGCAACAACGTGTGTGGTATCATCCCCCACCATATCCCAATTGTTAGTGAAGAACTCGGTATTAAAGCCATCCGGACCCAGGGCCTTATCTTTTCCAAGATCAAATAAGGCATCCTTTATTTCATCATGAGTTATAGGTTTAATGATCCAATTGTCTTGCTCAGTAGTAAGTTTCTTTTTGATAGCATGTCTAAGAATAAGAGGAGTTGGGCCAAAAGAAGTGTGTCTAAGAAGGTTGGTGAAATAACTTACTGCCTCTTCAGTGACCTATAAATGGCCCTCCAGCTTTTGGCCATGTTTATTCTGAATGGTAAGGATCTTGTTTCTGTTTATGTTGCCTTTGATTTTAGATTGGAAAAACTTTGAGTTCATGTCTCCTTCTTTTAGCCATGTAGTTCTATACTTTTGTTTCAAGAAGGCTTCTTCAGCTAAGCAGCAATCCGCATAAGCAGTTCTAGCATTCCTCTTATCCACCTGAATATTAGAGTTTCTATTCCCATGGTTAATTTGACTTTGGATATTATTGAGCTCGTGCAAAGCCTCAGCAGTTTTGAGGCTTATTTTGCGGTAGAACTTACGATTGAAGCCAATCAGGGCTTGTTTCACCATCTTAAGCTTCTTGGAATCCTTGTACATAGGACTACCCTGAATAGGGGTCATCCAGTCATCAGAGACGATATCATTGAACTCCCTATGAGAGCTCCAGAAGTTGAAGTATTTGAAAGGCTTGGCTAAGTTGGTGGGGAAGGAAAGATGGTGGTAATGATAGGACAATGGTCAGATAGGCCTTCGTTAATGATCTCAGCTTGAGAATCAGGGGGATTGGTCTTCCAACCATCATTAATAAGAACTCTGTCAATTTTTGTTTGGATAATAGGCTCATTTAAGTTAATTCTAGTCCAGGTGTACCATAGGCCATGCGAGTGGATATCATTGTAACTGTTATATCAGATATTAAGAGGTTGAGGCTAGGGTTAGAAGTCTAAAAACCTAAGAGACGCCATAGGAGATCAAAGAGAGAGCTTTCTTGCAGGATTTGAGAGGAATCTTAAGGAACTCTTTGTGGATCTTGCACTTTCATCATCTTTGGAGTGTGGATTGGAAAGGAAGGAACTCAAACACATCTGAAAATCACGAAATCAGATCCAACATTATAAGGCAAGTGTTTATTTATGGTTTTACTTGAGGTTATAATACCCATGTTGAGAATAGGGTTGATCTTATTGATTGGAATGACGAAACTTGAATTAAACACATGTTTTGGGTAGGAATGCATGTAAATTTGATTAATTTATGTAGAGATCATGAAATCAATAATTGGGTCATGATTTATATGGGAGAAATTTGGGTTTTGATGGGTAGGATTGAATTGTAGAACAACTTCTTGAATATGAAGAAGTCTATGAAATTGGGTAAATTAAATCGTCATTTTAGAAACTATTTTGCACCATTTTGGTTCTTAAAATGGCTATTCCGTCCTCGTGGCCTCGTAGAAAATCATGATTTTTGCATTTTGTTGTTTTATATGTTTTCTCCAAAAACGGCTCTAAAATGCCTCAAAATGCATTTTAAAAATCTGGGCGAATTCATGGGGTAAATTTTAAGAAATGTTATTTTAAGTTGTTATTCCGTTAGAGGTTGCCTAGATTGATTGATCGTGATTGTTGTTATATCTAAAGTGGAGATTAGGTTTACATAAAGTGGAATGAGTAAGTATCGGGATAATTGAGAAAATATCCATAATTGATAAATGAATGAAATTCGAGAAGGGTGATGTAATGATGGGTGAACCTATGTTTATGACCAGTAGTGACGACAAGAATAACTACTGAAAAATAATGAAGGGGCAACTAGGGACCTTAGAGTTGTGTGAATACTCGAATAAATACGATACTGAGATAAATCGTAAAGTAATATATACGGTGAGTATTCGAGAGAAATATACTACGTACGAGCATGGATAAATAGGTTGTGTGCATACCTACTGATTTATATTAATACATAGGTAGTGTGAATACCTAAAGTATACGTGATTAAATTGGGGTCGAGGTGACATTACGAACCAATATATGAAACTTAAATTGGGGTCAAGGTGACATTCCAAACCAATATATGAAAGAGATTTATTGGGGTCGAGGTGATATTCCTAACCAATAGTCCCTAATTAGTGATACGGAGGCATGCATGAAAAGTATGTACTTATAGTATATATTAGTGTGTGAAATATATACTTGAGAAATAATCTAATTATGTATGATAGTAGACAGTTGAATGAAATATAAATATATCTGAAAGATAAATTAAGTAGTGAAACTTAATTGATTTATAATATATATTAGTGGGTGAAATATATATTTGAGAAATAATCTACTTATGTGTGTCAGTAGACAGTTAAATGAGATGCATATCTGAAAGATAAATGAAGTAGTGAAACTTAATTTAAATGGTCTAAAAGTTAACATGCGAGAAATCTTACCTACGTGATTAATAAAATACGAGAGATATTAATTCGGTTAGAGTACTATATGGGCAGTACGAGAACTTAGACGTGTTAATCAATTCAAATGATTACTTAAGTCTAGTTAGCTTGGGTATTATGGATAGGTGGGATTTGTATTAATGTTAGGCATGCACAATAGATCAGAGGTGAGAAATCTCAAGAGTGTGTATGCAAACCTAACATATGTAAGTAATAGCTGATTTAGGAACTGTTATAAATGTTTTCTAAATATTTTCAAAATGTTTTGGGTTTCAACCCTTGCTATAAAATATTTTCAAAACCTTTTGGGTGTCCATCCACAGGGACGCCAGACTTGATATTAAATTCCAGGGATACGCAGCTGCAGCACAAGTGAATGCATGCAGGATTTTATTAGACGCTTCCTCAATTCATATCTAGTATAGAATTTTATTCTAGCACTTCAGTTATGGACATGTTGTCCTTGGATTTTAGTTATTCAGTTCAGACAATTGGTTTTATCATTTGATTTCTATTTGGACTTAGAGTTTTTAGCCGATCGTTTATTCCGCATGATTTTATTTATCAATATCTCGTAATGATTCATACTTTATTATGGTGTATGGTTTATTTTGATTTTTCGCATCTTATAGTTATCTGTGTAATGAAAGATAAAATTTGACACCGGTTTACTTTGACATAGGTGATTAGTAATTAAAAAGTTTTTGATAGTGATGTTAAGAATGTTTCGAAAATGAGAAACATGTTTTAATTTAATAATTGACTTATCACCTGGTATTTAACTAGGTGGGGTGTCATAAATGGTATCAGAGCATCAAGTTCTAGTATCCTCAGGATTTGTGCGGATTTTCACGTTATAGCTTAGATTTATTTTATATAGATCCTTATTATAGGATTGTTGTATTCCTTTCACTACAAGAAAATGTCCTTTCCACGACACCTGATATGTGTCGTGAAATTGTTTCCACGACACATATTATGTAGTCGTTGAAGGGGGTGTCGTAGAAAGTTACCTTCTATATCGACACCTTTGTGGTGTCGTAAAACCATTTCATGACACCTGCCAAGTGTCGTTGAAACAAATATCCACGACACGTAGTTACTAGTTGTAAATATCCACGACACCCTTATTGTGTCATAAAATGAATTCACGACACTTGCCAAGTGTCGTTGAAATAAATATCCATGACACCTAGTTACTAGTCGTAAATATCCACGACACCTTTATGGTATCGTAAACCTATTTCACGACACCTGGCAGATGTCATTGAAACATGTATCCACGACACCTAGTTACTAGTCGAAAAAGTCATTACCCAAAAAACCCTTCCACGACCAATTATTATCTGTCGTGAATGTTATTTTATGACTAAATATAAGCGTCGTTATTATCATTACGATGCATAAAATATGTCGTTAAAAGTGTAATTTTTTTTATAAAATTAGCTTCTCAAACTCCTGTTGCTTATACTAACATTAACATATCCACATATATGATTGTATCACAATTAGACATTCCACAATTCTTGAAATTTAAAACAAACTTATATAATTAAGAGGAACTCATAATATGTACACATAATCATAATATCAAAGTCATGCCCAAAACAATATAAGAAATAAATACTTGGGGTGTTACAACTCACATAAAAGCATGGGATTATAATGAAACGAGCATAACCTAACAAGTTAAAATGCAATCTTCCTTCAAAAAATAACTAATAGCATTCTTCAAGAACATTCCTCCCAAAATGTCTTCAGCATCTTCCAAAAATAAGTACATGTTGAGAAAATAATTTTAGTAAATACTCTCGTAAATTAACAACACACTTGTAATAAAAAAATAAAAAATAATAGTATACCTTCAATCCAAAAAACAACGAAGGAACACCATACCCACATGATTCCTTATGTTTTTCGGAAAACGATACGAATGTCAAAGCAAAATTCTTAGAATAAAATTCAAGAACTATAACTATTTCACTCACATGATTAGTCAAAATGAATGTATCGATGTGGCCATGCTATGGTACTTCCTTTCGCATCATCAAGTGTGGAAAACACATCCGAGTATCGAAAAATTGGCACTTTGGGCACTAAAATTTCAACAACCCATACTTTATAGCAATTAGGCCCAAGGATTTAGTGGCGCACTATGACTTTGGGTCCGTAGAATCAAGTTATGCACTCGCCACTTCTTTTCCAGTCCCCATCCAATGTAATAATTTACAGGGAGAATTTCTTTGTGGAACACTTTTTGCACATTCACTTTCTTGATTGCACTAACAAATAGTACAAAGAAAATAATTAAAAAATAATTATTAATGCAACTAGTAAAACAATTTACACTTATTAATTAACAATAACCTGTGGACCATGTGCGTGATTATGCATGACGTCCCCACCACCCTCATATTGACCCTATAGAAATTGCAAGTGAAGTATATAAAAATAAAATATGGTGAAACCAAAATGTATTTAATCATGTTTAATATTAAAAAAATACTATATTTCGTTCATTTCCTTGTGTCGTTCGACTTTCGATGTGCATCTTCCATTCCAAAAGTTGTTGAATTTGATTTTCAAGAGCCGTTACCCTTGCATTACTATGTAACGACGCATTTACCTTCGTAGGCGTCACCCCAAATCCAAGACCTCGGACATGACCCCGACGTTCAGAACCAAGAACATTTATTATTACATCATCTCTCAACGATGTTGAGTCATGAGATGGAATTTTTTCCATCTTTTCCTAAAATAAATATAATAATTCAACATATTAAAAAAATATAATAAAAACATTGTAGCTTAATTTTTTTTTGTAAAGTGTTGTGTAAGTGTTTAAATCGTTACTATCGCGTCACCAATAACTTGATTAACCGGATCGCCATTTTCTCTCCTATGTCCCCTTATCCAAACATCAACATGGCGTATAGTTTTATTTGGGTCTTCGGCTTTCTACAAAATTTTAAAAGATAGAATTACGAAATAATGTAAGCTATTTATGAAGTATACAACTTTAGGGGGGGGGGGGGGAACATACCATGTTTTCCTTAAGTCTTGCATAGCCTCTATGAATAGTTGTGTGTGGATGGATTTGTTTTGCTCTAGCCTCCTTATGCTTTTCACTTTTTTCCTATTAAAATAAGAGAGGTCATATATAATTGAAAGAAATAGCAGAATACTAAAAGTGGACTTTAGTCTATTAATAAAAATAAATAATAAATAATCAAATTCGCTTGCATCAGATTCTCGTGACAAGCGAGATTTAACAAATTCATTCCATTTATTTGACTTCATTCCAGGGGGCTTGAGTAATGTAAGATGGCGAGTGGAATTTGGTCCTTTATTTCTTCTCGTATCTGTGTTGATAATTTTGACTTATAATCTTTCCAAGCTCTACCTGTCTGACCCAAAATAATGGCCTTTCGGCATTCTTCAAGGTTATATTTTTGCTGCATCATACAGAACAAATACACTATATTAGTTACAATTCAATATGGACAAAGTTACATTCAAAAAATTACATAATATTGCAAAGGGTAGAGAAATATAATACTCATAGTAACAAACTCCCATATTTGATCCTTGATGTCACTTGTCACCTTATCCCAACCTTTATGTGTTACTGGTACGCATTCTCGTGCTAAAATCCCAATCATAGAACTAAGCCGGATGGAATCGAGTCCAATTGGTTGCCCAAACTCATTGAATTCTACCTCTTTACGGTCTTTTATCCCAGTTGCAATTACATTCAATTTTGATGGCCCCCCGCTGCTTTTTTTTTTCCCTTATCAACAGAATCAATGTTGGGTACTTCATCCGCATAAATTTCTTTCGCCGCATGTGAGTTAGATACTTCACATGATATTCTTGCACCCTTATTCTCATTATATGTAGTTCATTTCGATCTCTTACCCCTAACAACTTGTTGTGGATACACACAATATGCATGGAATGTAGTAAATTATATGGAATTCAATAACATTTATTACAAAATTTAATTTGAAGAGATAATGGACTTATAACTCGCCTCTTTAAACGTATCCGCCATATTCTCAAAAAATTATTTTTTTTTCTATTCACTCTACTTGACAAGCAAAAATTTAGACAAGTTAGTACAACTCAGTCCAAACAGAGTAACATTACTAGTAAGATATACATTAATTTGTAAAGTTTTTATATTTCATAATTCATAAGGTGTACATGAAGGTTGACATATTTGTTTTCTCTCGACTTCTCTTACGCAAAACCTATAATCTGCTACAGCGGACTTATTTCTTCTGCCTTCGTTTTGAAGAAAATAAAAGCATGGTTGAGAAATGTACTTCTCAATTGTAAATGATAGCAAGGGGTGACATTATTGGGGCCAAAAGATTGGATGCAGACTCAAAAAGTAAATCAGTATATACAGAAAACATAAGATCTACAGTGTACCATTGAGTAAGTGTAGTAGCAGCGTCCGTATTATTGTATAGACCAGACACCTTGTAAATCACGTGGGTAATAATTTAGTTTTAATTTTATGTATGTGTTTCTTTTTAATCTTGCAAGATGGTTTGTAATTATTTGAACATATGTAAAAAATTATACCACATTGGTTTTAAGACTATTATCTCTTCCAATTCAATATAAAATGTCAATTGTAAAGTTAGATCTCTCTGTACTCTGTACTTGTATATTTGTGTTTACAGTTTTTTAGGATTGTTTGAGAGTGTTTTTTTCAAAAACAAAATGTATTCTTTGTAAAATTACTTTGGGTATTTGGCAGAAATGACAAAATCAAACAAGCTTAATTTTGCAAAAGTTAATCACAACAACTTGAGAGAAATGGGATCCAATTTAATGACATATGAAAAAATGGTAGCACATATACAGATAGAAAAATATTTGCTAAAAGTTTCACTATAAGGCAACACATAAACAAACTGATCTACTTTTTCCCGAAATAACATTTTTATACTAAATCCATTAATATATTTACAAAGTTCATGATAACCCAACAAATTTAACATATTCACAAAGTGCGCTTATTATTCACTAATTGTAATTTAATATAATACAATTGTAGACTATATGTAAGTAAAATTTCAAAAAAGAGAAAGAAATGAGAAATAAAAGTGTCGAGATATTTACAAAACATAAACATACCAACAATGTGTGGGTGAATTTTCAATACAATTAAGAAAATATGATCCAATAACGAAGAAACTTAAGACTAAACCTTATGATATTTACAAACATAAACATACCAACAATGGGGTTTTGGACACGAAGACAACACAATTATTTTATAACATGAATAGAACACGACACAACATGATTCATAATTTTGATACGAAATGATACGACTTTGTGTAAAAAAAGACCTAATATGAAAATGAAATATCATGTCAATTTCGTTTCTTTTCATTTCTGAAATTGACACCCCTAACAAAAACTATAACCAAGTATCTCTCCCGTCACTTTACATCGATATTTCTCTCTTTCGGCAGGAATCTTCGCTCTCTTACTCCCAAAACCGATTAAAACCCCCAGCAATTCAAACCCCCAAATATGGTCAGCAATCTTCTCTCTCACTTGACTTGGGAGTGTTGGTTTGGCGATTCAAATCCCCAAAACCAATTTTCTTAAAACCAAAACAAAAACAGAGAAAAATCACGATCTCTTACAAACATTAACATAAATAGAGAAAGATGAGGATAGAGTTAAGAGAGAGAGAGAGAGAGAGAGAGAGGTACCGATGGTGGCCGGCGGTTTGTGAGAGTGGGCGACTTGTACAAAGTGTGTGCTTTTTTTTCCAAGCCCTATATGCGTAATGCTGAAACAAGGGGGAATTTCTTTCATCTCCCGCTAAAATTGTCGCGGAGTAAAAAATCCATAATACCTTCCATGACAACTTCTCTTAGTCGCGCAATAAATTTTTACTATGACACCTACTGCTAGTCGTACAATAAATTTTTACGACGATTAAGGCTTATCGTAAACGATTATTTCACACTAAAATGTCGTGTATAGTATTACGACATCATGTCATGTGTCGTGTTAAATATTTTTCACGATACTTTTATTTTAGGTGTCGTGGTTGTTAGTTTAAGTGTTTTATATACGACACCAATTGAAGGAGTGTCATCTAAATATGGATTTCACGACACATATATGCAAAATGTCGTCAAAACCATGTCATTAAAGTGACTTTTTCTTGTAGTGTTTACGTATGCGACTTACGTTCTCTTGCTATTTAGTATGTTGATGTGATTCATATACGGTTTCGGTTAAGTGTGGCACATCGAACAATATTGAACAAAAAGCGTGGGGCATTAGAAGGATTGCAAGAGGTAGGACTTAGTAGAAGCCATAGAGTATTCTGCAAACAGTGACGTGACCATGGTTATTGTTCGAGAAACTGACGTTGGAGTAATCGCTGGGGCTCGGTAATTGCCTCAAGAACAGCCGTGAAGATGGTGCAAAGTTAGATCCACCAAGTGCAGACAACAAGGGCGAGGGTTGAAGAAGATTTTTGTTTAAGAAGAACAATTCTCTAGAATTTGAGGAAAGAGCGCAAGGGTGATTTACCAATGGAAAGTGAACATCCAATTGGGATCACATGTGGGGGAGTGTAATGACACTCAAGTCAAAATTCTGGGCAAAAATGTTTGCTCATAGGAGCAGCATAAGGTGATGGGATTCTGTCACGATATCCATGGAAAAATTACCATGAATAACGAGGAATTTAGGGTGCGGATTATTATGAATCCTCTTACCAGTTGTTTAAATAGATAGGCAAGGGAGATTTATGTACTTTTTCCGAAAGAGCTGGATAGTGTACAGATATGAAGGAAAGTTGATGAAATTTTCAAACTTCGTACCCGATGAGAGGGATATGAATAATCAAAAAGGGTTTGTAAGTTGATAATAGATCCGTGGGTAGACTATACAAGCATGGATAGGAGATCCGGATAGGATAACTGGTGTCGTTGTCATCAAGGTCATACATTTACAAATTTATATCATTTCTCCTATGAGAAGGGAACTAAGGGACTGAAAGAATCTAACCGAAGGGAAAGACTAATTGTTTGATGCTAGTGAGGCGCCAAGGGAAGGGATACCTAGTATAGGACCCAAATTAATGATTTAGATCAATAGAATTCCTACCAAGTGATGGTGGGCTCAGTCAGGGTTGTCAAGGCCAGCAATAAGTCCCATAGGACCAGCGGAGCCAAAGGGATAATGGGGTTAGCTATCATGGTTAAGACTTCTAGGTTCGCAAGAAGGACAACCTAGACATGGCCAGCAGGATAAGAGTAAGGGGAAGTGCACACCAAGGTATCTTATGTGTAAAGAGTATAAACACATGTGTGGATCTTGTCCACAGCGAGTCAGGGAACAAGAGCGGGATGCCTAGAAGGGGCAAGAGTTATTGAAATTTGGTTTTGGTTAGGACGAGAGTGTCATGTCAAGGAACCATTTGAGCTGCCAGTGTTATGGGCAATTGAAATTACGAGTTTTATCCCAGAGTGATTAGGGCCTATTTTGTGCGACACAAGTGAGTCACAGTAGTTTGTTAGTACTAAATTCATGTGTGAAACGGGTTTAGTAGAGGTAACATTAATAGCACTATAGTTGTAAATATTTATCATTGAGTAGCAGGGCTCTCTTTAGTTCCACCTGCAGGGGAGTGGGTGTGGACACTGAGAGGGTATATTTTTTCAAGGTAATCCCATGATAAGAGGTGATTATGTGCTTATGATTTATCTTGAGTGCGGACTGGTTACCAATGATGGGCGGTTACCGCTAGACTATCGTGTTCGTTGTTCCAGGGCAGGATGTATATTATTTTTGTGATGTCTCACCTGAAAGAGGGTCGAGCTCATGGAGGTATTTTGTGAAGTATACTTTAGAGAGTACAATTGTCTAGTTATATTGGATCCCGGTGCGTAGGGACTCTTACTGATGAGATTCACGGTATGTCGAGTTACCGTGGAGAGGAGAGATTTAGCTCGTTATTAACTTAGCGTTGAGAACTTTGTGATATTACGAGTGTAGTAGTATATGACTCCTTTAGAGATATGGGAGTCAATGATTAGACTTGTGAGTATAGGGACAAGGTCTGAGTGTCCTGAGTATATGCTTTAGGTTCTATGAAAATCGAGGACCGACAATGTTGAGAAATAGTGCATTGGGAAAATCTCTTTTGGGCTTTGCTGTGAGATGTTATACGCATAAGCCTTAATAAATGTCGACAGTGGATAAACATCGTTGGATACTAGGGCATCAGATTAAATGATAATTATTGAACGTGTGGAGAAAACACGTTGAGCTGAGAGCTATTATGAAATAGGACCAGTGGAGCCAGGAAGTTCTGTGAAAGAAACACTGGGAAGAACTTTTGCACCAAAAGTTTATGGATGGGGAAACATCAGGATGAATTAAATATTAAATGGTGGGGTGATCGAAAATACACGGATGATATAGCCACGCCGAGAATGCGGGGGCCGAACATGAGATAAGTAGGTTACGTATGTGATGTTGTGAGGTTTGTGCAAATATGCACGGGTTTTAGGGTGTATGGTCACCCTAGGTGGAGCAGAGACTCACTTAGTTAGATGCCTAGCTATTTTGGGAGAAAACGCAAGGGCAGTGATTTTAAGTATATTTCAGAAAAGGGGGAGTAAGATGTCCCTCGTAATGTGAAACATTGAGCACGGGGATCAGTGGTTAATGATACATAGTGGAGTTCTCTCCAAGTTACACCATTGAAGGATGGAAAAGGGTTAATCTGAGGTTATTAACTAGGATTTTGTAATTTTGATGTTCCTAGTGATGGTATTGATGAGAATAAGTGGTAAAATTCATATTTAGTACATCCAAAATCACGGATAGGTCAGGGTTTCCATCGAGTTTGCAGAATGGATTAACCAGAGCAGAATATTTATTATTTTGGACTGTGATATACTATTTAACCTCCTCGGAGGAGCAGGAACATTCTCAACTAAGGATGTTGTCTTGGTCGGTGATATAACAATAACCTCGCTTGGAGGAGAAACAGCTACAACCTTTCTCGGAGCCACAGGGGGCTTCTCGACAATCTGCTTAGCAGCAGCAGGAGGGGATGCATCAATATTTCTCGGCCCTTATTCTGGGACATTTGGCTTATTTTTCTTTGCCTCTCCAGCAGTAGAGGCAGACTTATCAAAGAAGGCAGGAGCTCGTCTTCTCTTTATTCTGTCACTCAGAGGAATATTTGATTCAGGGGAAGAACCTTCAGAAGCTGGTATTGGGTCGATGTCACCTACCACTGGACGAGCAGTAAAAGATGAAGTGTAGCTCTTGTACTGCAACAAGTACGAGGATGATCTGATATGTTCATCAACAACAGTTTGGTGCAAACTCCAGATAAGTATAAGTGTCTCAAATTGACATCAGTCTCTTTGGGGGATTTTCTTTTGCTGTCAACTGGAAATAAATAAAAAATTAAAATGTCAATGACGCATTTTATCAAACACAAAGAAAACACAATCTCAAAAATAAAATAAAATAAAAACAACCTATCCCATTGCCATAGGGAGGGCATCTAGGACCCTGATACACATCATTTCCATTTAATGGAGCATGTTCCCAATTTTTCATAACAACCCCATGCTCGAAGTAATCCCTGTTGGCATCTGGGAGATTGACAACTAAAGCCCTATTTAAAAACCTAGTTTTTAAGTAAAAAGTAATATCGCTGACAACCCATCTATAACAAAACATAATTTCTGGAATTCCTAAACGGGTTCCATGAATCTGATTTAACCTATGGACTCCATTAACTATTCTCCAGGTATTGGGAGCTATTTTTGCAGGTACAACGTCAAAATATTGACAGAATTCCAAACACAGAGGATTTGGAGGAAAAGAAAAGCCGCATTCGGCCACAAAGAGACTGGGAAACCAATGTCCCTCAGCCAGACGAAAATAGTCAGAAGGTTCAGAAAGTTCTTCCAAAGTAACCCGTGAAGGAATAGAAAAATCAGAGCAAAACTTATCAAGTGACTCGACAAGGTAAACCATGATGAACAGAGAAAATAAAAAGAAGGAAGAAGATCTTACAGGAAAAGGGTGGATCAGTTGACAACGAACAATGGAAGAAATGAACGCACAAGATAGAGAGGAAGTAAAGAAGTTCTAAGATGCAGATTTGAAAAAGTAAAAGACGATTGAATTTTCTGAAGCGTTTAAATACTTTACCTCGGGAATAGAGAAAAACAATGATTACCAGGAAGGATGATTGCGTATCCAGCGGCTAAAAAGAAGAAAAGGGCACAAAAAACGAAGCGGTTATGGGAATTCAAAATATTTAAAGACTGATACTTTGCATTTATAAAGGAGTTGTATACAACGAATGCTTTCCTAGAAACCATACAAACCGAAAATCTAAGCAGCAGAATGTTCCATACTTTTCTTCAACATCAAACTATGAAATATTGGGGGCTTCTGTTGATACCAAATTTATTCTGCTGACGTGGACCAATTATGTAGAGACACGTGTCAATCTACATGGCACTCGCAAACATTTTTTGAACAACACATTGACTCGGAGGAACTCAACCTCCCCGACCAACTCAGGCGCTCCGAGTAACAAGTGTTCTCCGAGGAACTCTATTGTACCGAGAAACTCATGTATACCGAGCTACTTCGGCGGTCCGAGCAGCTTAGGTGCTCCGAGCTGCATCTCGTACAGAGCATTCATATCCAGATAATCAAGAGGATGACTGCGCATTAAATGCTCATTATTATCACACAGACGCACACGCCTATTGGACAGCTGTGTATTATTCTTTCATTTGTACCGCCTCAAGGCTATAAATACATTATAACCTCCTCATTAGTAGGGGACTCGGAATTTCTTGGTAAACTAATTATCGAGAATTCTGCAAATAGTCATCAATAACACAAATAGTGGACGTAGGCCATTCTTTCAAGGCTGAACCACTTTAAAAATCTTTTATCTTGTTTATTTTTATCTATGATTAAAGAATTAGGTCAAATCTAGTTTTTTACATCAACACCAGCCATAGAGGATTATGATAGTTGATGATCTATGGAGATATGGAATATTGTTTAGACACCTTCATTTATTTGATTCATACTTTGTAGTGATCTTTCATTTAAGGCATGTCGCCCAAGATGATTTTAAATATTTCTCTTCTATCTGAGTCAGGATTTTATACTCGTTTCGTTGTGTTACATTTACTGTTGTTGGGATTTATGTATTGTGATATTTTTTGGAAAGTTTATTCCAGTTTCCTTTAAATTATATTGTGGTATCTATTGAGTTTATTATTGTTGTGGAATGGAATGTGTATAATTGTTAGAAATGGTAAAATGAAATTTTTATTGAAAAGTTTTTAACACCTGCTTAATTGAGTATTAGGTGATAGGAAAATATTTTCGACAGTGATGCTAAGAATGAACCAACTGTATATTTTGATTTAATTAGGTATGGGACTGATCACCCGGTATTTAATTAGGCGGGGTGTTACAGGTGGTATCAGAGCATCAGGTTCTAGTATCCTTTAGGGTCTGTACGGCTTACTATGCTTTCACCTTAGCGTTCTTTGATGTAGAGCCCTATTATTAGGATTGTTGCATTTCTATGAGACTATAGACAAAAAACTTTTGGGGATTTAGTTGTTCTGGACATGTCCGAGTATGATGTGATTATCGGCATGGATTGACTTGTCGTATATGAGGCCAAGATTGACCATTATAGCTAGTGTATTGTCTTTGACAAGAGAGTGAATAAGTAGACGTTTATATAAATAGATAAAACTTGTTGGGAAGTTATATACTATAGACTAAGGACCTGAGGAGTTTCGATGACTGACTATTTTAGGTAGTAGTGTATCGGGGGGGGGTTCCTTGTTTGGATTTCGCTCGGCGAGACACCCCACGCATGAAACTAACGAACGTTGGGAGTCGAAGTAAGTTGGGTCTTTAGGATATGAGTTTATAACCTTCGCTATTATATATGTATATATATTAATCAGAGAGCTATGAGTTATATTTGAGGCTAATGGAGTCGCCAAATGTGAATGTGGAAATCATTGTGATACATATTATATTATAAGTAGTTAGTTAATTAAGGGTAACCTTAGAGAGGAATCACATTCATTTAGATCTTATGATGGAATGTACACACATAGGGTGTATGGGCACCCTGAATGGTTGGATTGTAGTATTTTCCATAATTGTGACACAGTAAGTATTCTTCAGGTTAATGAAAGTAGAAGTTGTGACTTCAGAATTTAGTTGTTTGACGATATAGGACCGCTACTCCCCAAAATTTTCCACGAGGATGGTAAAGGAAGGATTGGGTAAAGTTAACTCGAGACAGTTGAAACTAAATGGTAAGGGTTAGTGTATAACATCAGTGGGGGTATTCGGTAATGTACTATATGTGTGGTAAGATGGAGATTACATGAGATGTGAGATTAATATCCGGAGTTGTCCTTACAAGTTACGCTTTATTTTCCGAATTTCGGGATAAAATTCTGTTATAAGGGGGGAAGTATGTAATGCCCCGTAATTTTAATGACTTTAGAAATGAGTTAAATTAAAAGTTAATGGGGTTAATTGGAATTAGTTAAAAATTAATTAATTGGGAATAATTCGGATTTTATATTACTTTTGGATAATGAAATAAATGATTATGAATATTAGTTAGTGATATTTAAGTAATTGATGAATATGATGTTATTTATATTGCCGTGAGTTACTTGTACGATAATAATGAAACTTTAGTTAGGACGCGATATGTGACGTATCGGGACTAATTTAAATGAATAAAAGGAGACATTATTTTATATCAACCAAATGGTCATTTTGAGTGCTCCATTGCGTCTGAAAGGGTCAAAATAGTTAGAAAAGTCTATTTGGGTGTTGAATTTGGGTCTCGGGTCAATTAGGAGATGAAAGGACACCCCGAAGGGGAATTTTAGTCATTTTATTTGGGAGATGAATAGTAATTTCGGGATTTGTCTTATTATAAAGGTGATGGATTAGAGAAAAATTGGTTCATTTAATTTTATCACAAAACATTTGAGAGGTATTAGTGTGACAGAAAGTGAAAAGTTTCTTGGGAGGAGAAGAGGTTGGCTTAGGAAGGAGGAGAGACTTTTGGGGCAAGCCAAAGGGGATTAACCACCTTCTACCACCAGCACCACCACCATAAAGTCACCAAAAAAATAAGGAAAGGATTCTATACCATCATCATCAGAGGTTTAAACCTACATAATTAAGGCCAGTGTAATTCTTGCTTTATTTTATTGCTTACAATATCCTTGCTAGATAGGTTAAGTAAGAAGTATGAACTTGCATAATTTAAGGATGAACTATAGAGTTTTGGAATTTGTTCTTGATATGAAAATTAGATAGAATAAATCTCATTCTGTTTAAATGATTTAATCCACGAATTTTGGGTTTTAAATGATAGAAGATGTCTGAGTTATTATGATTTTTGGAGAAATAAGAACCTATGAGAATTCTAGGAATAATAGGATTTAATCCAAACTATTTGATGATTTTAGTTTGTTTGATTATTATAAACTAATCATATATCTTGCTATATCAATTGAGATTAATTAGGAGAAGTTTTGGATTCTTTTGTGTTGGTTTTGATGAGAAATAAAATGGATAAAACGCATGAAAAAAATTATTTAAAAGGACGAACATTGTATGGAAATTTTAGGGCTATTTTAAGAGCAAATTGGCAGTGTGCTTGCACGAATTTGTATAAAATCACGTTTTGCACAACTTTAGAGTTTTAAATTTTTTCAAAATCGGAGTGAAAAAGCCTCTAAATCGTAATTTTATATTTCTGGCAGAATGTACCTTTATCGAAAAAAATAATTGGAAAATGGTAATTTGGCCCATCGTGAGATTTTATTAATTTTGGTACATTAACAAGGAGTGAGGGACTTGGGTTAATGTTGGAAAATTATTTTTATTTGAGGATAAAATTTTTGTGAGAGATATCTACATAATTATATTACGATTTAGAGGAGAATAATTGTTATATCAAGTAAGGGTAATATTGATGATATATTTACGAGTACTTGGGTCGGATAAAATATTATGTGAGTGATAACTACATAAAAAAATATGATGATAATCAAGATTACAAGTTATGAAACCCATTAAGTTCCATAGGCAAAAAATGTTCTCCCTTGTCTCTTCACACCACCTGACCTTGATCGCTCACACCCTCCTTTCAGCCACCACCGTCTACCCCCTAAACATCTTCTAACCTCACATATGGCCTCTACACAAACCCCTAATGTTTCTTAGAGGCTACTGCCTAAGCCTATTGCTGAGGCTATTTCCATTGTCCACGAGCCCTGGTTGGAAGCCACTTAGTTGGAGGTCATTTGTCAGCCACCCCTTCCATTAGCTCGTCTCGCTGTCAGGGGTAAACCAATTGTTTCTGATATGGTTACTGATCCCACACCATCCGATGGTCATACCTTTGATTTAGTACCTTTTGATGTCGTTGGTATCCCCTCCGACCTTTTGTTGGACCTCTCTTCAAGCGATATGGTGATTAAAGAAGGTCAGGTGGTTGCCTCGTGGGATAGCACCTCCGGGGTGAACAAGAACGTGATTAGACTGCAAGAGATGTGCGAAGAAAAAGATGCGTATTGGGAGTTTCTCAAAATAAAGAGCTTTACCCATGAAGATGTCAAGAGGTTTAGGTTTCCCGATGACCGGAGTGGGAGAGGAACCAATTCTACAGTGATTGAGGTTAGGGTTGATGAGGTACAGTTAGGTGGTGTAGTTGACAGTAGCATGGGGCTTAAAAAAGCTGACGAAGACAAGGTGATGGAAGCTACCAACCGTAATGTTACTTCCTATGTTCTGTTAGATACCCGTACTGTACTTGTACCTTCTGATTTGAGAATCATCGGTAGCAAGGCTGTAGGGCTATCTACCATGAGCAAGGATGGTACGACACATGCGGGCAAGACATGGAGCTCTGTCACTGCTACCAGGAAGTAACCAAAACTCAGGCTTACCTATCACCAACCTGTGTGGTAGACTCCATTATCACAGTAAAACCACTAGTTGAGGTGGCCTCCGGAGGTCATGGGCATTGGGTGAACAGTATGGTGGGTTATTTTCCTGGAACAAAACTACCTTACTCTATTATGAATTCAGTGGCGTTTAAACTGTGGGGGAAATGTGGCCTAACGAAGGTCATTGCGCATGATAAGGGCTTCTATTTCTTTCTCTTTGACAACCCCACCCAAAGAGACGAGGTGATTGATAATGGGCTGTGGCACTTTGCTGGCATTACCATCATCCTCAAAAAATGGCAACCAAACTTTAACTTTGATAATGATACACTGAAGAAGATACCTATATGGGTTAAATTTTATGATATTCCAGTGCAACTTTGGACTGAGGAGGGTCTCAGTTACGTTGCCAGTTCGGTGGGACTTCCTTTATATGCAGACGCGATGACGGAGGAAATGAATAGGATTACCTTTGCATGTATATGTATTGATGCGGAGGCGAGGGAAACTTACCCTTCATGCGTTAACGTGGTAATGGAAGATGGCACAGCTGCTGTAGTTAAGGTGGAGTTTCAAGCCAAACCACCTTCATGCCCACATTGCCTTGTGTTTGGCCACATTCTTAATGGATGCCCTAAAGATAAAGTTGATGGTGGTAATAAGGTCGATACCCCACATATTAGCAAAGATCCCAATACTATTGGAGGCTGGACTCGGGTTATCAAGAAGATAAGAGGTGAGGTCAGTTCAGTGAATGAAGTGGGTGAATCTTCGTGTAATGCCGATGTGGATATGAACGCTAACACAGTCAGTTATCCGTGTAATGTTAATGTAAAGAAGGTCATTGAAACTGATTGCCCTAATAAGAATAATGATGATCCACCTGTTCCACTTTCGTCCTCCCCGCCTGTTCCTCTATCGAACTCTTTTAGTGCGGTGTCCATGGATAGTGATGCTGATTTAACGCCTGCCCCTATAGCCCTTGCGAGGCGGGTTGTCAAAGTGGACGAACTTGCCAAGAAATTGTTGGGGGAAGAGAAAACCATGGGAAACATTAGCGGGAAGAATAAGAAGAGAGGGAAAGGATGTAATACCCCGTATTTTTATGACTTTTAAATTTGAGGATTTATTAAATTTAATTCGAGATATTAATTTAATATTAATCCGAAAATAATTTAAATATTTACTAGCGTGATGAGAGTTAGTAATTATTGGAATTCTGTTGTAAATTACTTTATGGCTAAAGTAAGATGTGTAATTAAATTTAGTAAAATTATCACGAGAATCTAATTTGATAATTTTGGAAATTTTATCGGGACGCGCCTGTGTCGTGTCGGGATTAAATTCAAATTATTAAAAGTGAATAAATTATAAGTCACTGTATGGTCATTTTGAGTGCGTCAATGTGTCCGAAAGGGTCGAGATAGTCAAAATAATGTACCCGGGAGTTTAGTTTGGGTCTCGGGGCGTTTTTAGGCCTAATTAGCATCCCAGGAGGGCGTTTTAGACATTTTGTATTTTTGGGCATGGAAACCCACGAATTTTCTAAGATTATATCAGATGGTAGGGGTTGTCTTCTAGGGTTAGCATAACCAAAAACCAAGGATGTCCATTGGAGAGGAAGAGGAGAAGCTTTCTAAGGAGTTCTAGGCCAAGAACTCTACCGTTTGCACCGCCGTCACCACCAAATTGTAGATCACGCGACGAGGATCACAACCACACCAATTTCTTTCACAAATTAGAAACAAAGATTTCCAGGCCAGTATCTATCTAGCTTTATTTTAGTTAATGCTTCAATTATATTAGTCTAGGGTTGATTAAAACTAGTTTTCGTGAAAGAAAACATACATTGGAGGCTAGAATTTACATGTTGTAGAGGTGAAAATAATATTCTGGAAATCTATTTCATATGTAGAGGTTGAACCACGAATTTGCATTGAGTTAGGAGTACAAAATCTGGAAAAAGAATGGGAAGAACTAAGTTAAAGAAAATATTAGGGTTCTTCAGATATATATAGATTTTTCCCTTTTAATTGGTTATACTTGATGAGAACTCACATGTCTTAAGTAGAATATTATTTATTTGGGTATATAACACTTGTAGTATCATTTGTTGGGAGTTTGGGAGTCAAAAATTATGATTTGGATGAGTTTTGAATAGGATACCCATAACTAGTATCTCTGCAGTTTTGTCATAACTGCTTGATCGATCGATCGACCGAAGAGCATCGATCGATCGACCACTTCCATCGATCGATCAATCCCTCCTGGAAAATTCATATTCCTCTTTTAAATAGTTTATTTCGATTACAATGAGTGGTAAGCTTTGAACATTGTTGTTAGAACATTTTGGGACATAAAGAGGACCAGTAGGACTTTGTAAAAATGGAGCATTTAATGTAAATATGAAATTAGTGTTAACGGGGAGTGATTTACACTTAATGAATAATGGGAACGATTGTCTACAGGAGTGAGACTCGTAAGGAAGTTACGTGGTAAGATAAGAGAGTACCTACTGAAATTATACTTAGGGAGATAATATACTACGAGTGATACGAAGTAAGTTTGGGGTAATCCCATAAATAAGAATAAAATAGATGAGCCGTTATACGGGATAATCTAGTAATGTGTACTAAGAACGAATATCATAAGTATGGGTCGTGGGTGTACCTAATTTAGAAATGGAAAAGGTAGTATACATATATATCACTGTGTTTGTGCATATACTATATACGTGTAAAAATCATGCCCACGCTACTTGCTATCACTGAGGTTACCGCACTGGGATAGTCTTATCTCGATGGGACCTTTATGGGGGATATTGACTTGTACCCTAGAACATAGGAATCCTTGGTACAGGCTATCTGATCGATAGTCAAACGGTCCTAAGAGACGTGAGGGTATTTGCTGACCTCTTAGTGACTTGGAACTATGCTTCGCCTCAATTGTATGTGTTTTGTGTTAATACAGTTCGAGAGTGATTCCGAACTAGTATTTCCCTTAGTGCGAGTGATACGGGGACTTGATAGCAGAGTCTGCAAACACCATAAATTTTATGTGGGGTGCCGATAGTATATATATATATATATATATATATACTTGAAATTGGGAACTTTCTACTGTGACTAAAAGTAGTTAAGTAATAAAAAAATATTTCGACTTTGAGATAAGTGTTTAAAAAAAATTGAGGCAATACTGAAAGACTTTATGACGAAATGAAATTCTTTTGAAAACTTTACTCTCAAAAATTAATTATCTTAACCCTAGTAATGGTCGGCATGAAACCTTATAAGGAATGTAAGATAAGCTTAACTTGTGGGGATTAATAGTGCGGTAGGTGTGCACATTAGAAGAGAGGTGAGAATTTCTCAAGAGAGTTCCGCATACTAATATGATTGTTGCATTAGCCGGTAAACATTTTAAATACTTGCTAAACTGAATTTTTAAACTGTTTTACAATTGGGCTCTGACTCGTTTCCTGTAATCTCTTCTCTCTTGTATATATATGTATATATTACAGGTGCCCAGCCACAGGGGCGTCATGCTTAGGATTCTTTGGCAGGAACGTGCTGTAGCTTAGGTGGGAGTTACAGGCCTTTTGCTTAGACGATCTCATTATTGATTCCACTCTTAGTTCTGCTTTATCCAGTTGGGCATGTATCGCACTTTTTCCTTATTCAGTTGGTTTTGTCAGAGATTGTGATTCATTTACTTTTAGTATTTTTACTTTGGGATTTGTTACTGTCAGGATGTTTTTCCTTTGAATTTTTAAAGTTGGAATTAGTTATTTGAATGCTTACATTGCTTGGATGATCTTTTCCAGTCTAGTTATTGTGTGACTCTTAAACTATGAATTATGAAATGTTTTATTATTGGGCTTAAATTAAATATGGAAATTATGTTTTAAATGGTTTTGACACTTAGCTTAATTATTTAGGGTGTTTAATTTGAAAAGTTATTTTGCGATAGTGATGCTAATAATGAACCAACCGTTCACCTTGGTTATAATTTAATAAAGGACTGACCACCCGGTATTTAATTAGGCGGGGTGTCACAGGTGGTATCAGAGCATCAGGTTCTAGTGTTATTTAGGATCTATACGGCTTATCTCATTTCCAGCTTAGCGTCTTTGATTTAGAGACCTAATATAAGGAATGTTGTATTCATCTTTATGCGTTTGAAATTCGTGCTTCTGCGATTTGTCGATGTGAATGTTAAACTTATCCAGATTATTTTAAACTTTTAGATGGGCCTTCAAAATGAACAAACTAATGCCGTTAGGGAAGTTAGTGAGAAAGAATATCTCACACCTCAGGCGTCTCCAAAGAGGATACCAATCGCCGAATTTGTAGGCATTGTGGCACAAGCAGTTACCACTGCAATCTTACAGTACCACGATCGCAGTATGCAACTCAGAGAAGGCAAAAGACCTAGAGAGATTAGTCAATTTGATATGACTAGAGTTGAAAATTGTGCAAAGGCACCAAAACTTCAGCAACAAGCTCCTCAAGACCAAAACGGCCCCAAGGGTAACAAAATTTCCGTGGAGAGCCAAAAGCGTCAGGGTCAACAAAGCCGAGGATAGAAAGAAGTCACAAAGAGGTGTTTCAAATGTGGAATGGATGGTCATAAATGTCAATCTTATCTGAATCAGACTGGAGATAAACTACAACCCGATCAACGAGAAATTTCAGGACTCTGCTATAAATGTGTACAACCGGGTCATAAGTGGAGGGATTGTCCTCAACCTGACATCGTTTTTCCTCAAGTTGCTCAGCAAGGCCAGCAAGACCAAGGAAAAAACAAAACTAGTCAATAACATAGTGAAATGAGATAGTTTCAAGGGAGGTGCTTCCAATGTGGCAGGAATGGCCATAGATGTCAGGATTCCCCAGAGAGGAATAGGGCCCCATGGAAGCAAGGCACCCGTAATAAACCACAGAATCCAGCTCTACCAGCCATCCCAGTAGCCTCAGTTCAGCAGAGGCAATTACAGTGTGGATGTGTCTATAACATCCACCAGGTAGCAGCACCTCAAGCCCCAACCGAGATAAAAGGTACGTTCCCTATACCTGGTGCTATGGGTCGAGTTTTAATTGGTACTGGGGCACCACACTATTTTATATCTATTCATTTTGCACGATCCTTAGGGTTAATAGTCACGACGACGAGTACGGTGTCGTGCGTAGACTCACCATTTGGGGGAAAGAGTCTTTGATTTTCTTTATTTAAAGGGGTGTAAAAATATAGAGATTGGTAACTTCATTTTTACCTGCGGTCAATACTGATGTTAGATATGCATGAGTATAAGGCCGTTATTGGCATGCTATAGTTTCGGTAGGAGTATTGTCCCTGCCATTTCGGGGGAGGAAAGGTGTTTGGTGGCAATGCCTCGCCCAGATGAAGGATTTGCCAATGCGATTGGAAAGATAGAAGTATGACTTTTATCCTCGGAGGATGAGGCATGTTTCATGTGACACGAGCAAGTCACCCTATTTTGTTCATTGCTAGAATAACATGTGAGACAAGTTAGTGCGTATAGCTATAAACATTAATATTATGTTGGTATATTTTCTTTTCCCTAGTGTAGTGGAATTCTCTTTAGTGCTATCCACGGAGGATGAATGTGCGTACTAATAGTGTTATATACTTTATTGATAGTACTCGTTTTAGTAGTGTGATATACGAGTATGGTATTTCCTTGGTTACAATTTTATAGATATGGGTAATACAATAGTAGGCAGTTATTTCAAGGCTATCGGAGTGGCTACCTTAGTACAATCTGATTTATTCTGGCAAGGCCTCACCTGTGAGAGACTCGGGACCCCATTTATATTATATATACTTAGAGACACCGAGGGTTATAGTGGCCCTAAGAGTTTAGATCCCGGAATGTTTAGGAACCTTGTTTTCATGATTCTTTGCGTACTGGGTTTACCGTCGAGCAAGAAGGTTTGACTCAGTATCACATTTAGAGCTCGAGACTGAGTGATGGGTAGAGAGCATCGATGTATCTACCCTTTAGAGATGTGATAGTTAACAATTAGACTCATATGTTTGGGATCGAGATTTTAAGAGTCCTGATTGTATGTGTAGGAGGTTTGCGGATAGGGAATTGCCACCAATACTGGACGATAGAGGATTGGCGAAATGTTCCTTGTGTAGGTGTAATTACGAGAGGTGATGTAACTTTCTGTCAAGAGACGGAATAAAGGGGTACATGATATGGACGGAGGGCCTAACAGATTTCGATTACCGACAATGCTAGGTAGTAGTGTATCGGGGGGTTCCTTGTTTGGATTTTGCTTTGTGAGACATCCCACGCATGAAACTTAGCGTAAGGTTGGAAGTAGGAAGATGTTTGGTCATTAGTCTATAAGTTTAGTACCCCTGCCGTCGTAGGAGCAGGTAATTATATCTATAAGTTGGAAGTTGAATTATGATTTAAGGCCAGTGGAGCCAGTTGGGTGGTAAGAAAACATCGAAAGTTTTTTTCTATCACCACAAGTTGAGGGGTGGAACGATGATAAGGAGGATTTAAAAATTTCGATTTCTAGGGGTATTGAGGGTACCCAAGTGTTGTAACCACATTCTGAACACAAAGAAAATAAAGAGTTGGGATGATTTTTCGTGTGGATTATCTGGGAAAGACTTTTAATACAAGGAAGAAGGCTCGTATTTATTTTGATGTATAGAGAATTAGTGATTTATTTCAGTAGTTGTATTTATTCGAGAGAATTATTGTGCTTATCTGAAGAGATTGGAGATTTGTAGTTTCTCTTTTGTTGGTGTGGGATTTAGATACTCTATACTTTGTTGCATTGAGAATTTAATTAGTTTTATCGATGATTAGTGCTCCGCTCGCTCTTCCCGGGCATTCATGGTGTTACAAATGTGAGCATCTTGGTTAGCTGATGATGAAATCGTTCGAGTTGAAGGGACGTGGGAATGGTCGTGTGGAATATATGGTTATGGGACTAATATAACGAGGTGGAAATAGTAGAGTGGATTAAGCATCGCATCAAGGACGATAATCCATACATACATGTGCGATTAGAATGGCACACCTGAATTTGGTTAGAAGGCTATAGAAGGCCATTTAAAAGGGGTATTCCTTGAGAAGAATAGAATTTAATTATTATGGAGAACACTCGGAACAGAGTTATAAGTAGTAAAATGTGAGTACGACTTGCGCATACAAAGAGTGATGATGTTAGTAGGGTGTACAAGGTCAAGAAGTGCGCATCGTAGAGAAAGGTGCACGGGTCAGAACTTTCGGTGTACGCCCAGGAAAGAAGGGGAAGTAATAACACCCCATCTAATTAAATACCGGGTAGCTACTCCTTTATTCAAATAAATACAAAATGTCAAGTTGGTTCAGTTCGTAGCATCACTATCGAAAACATTTTTAAACCAATACTAGCCACTTAATATTTAAAAAGTGGGTTGTCAATTTTAATTAAATAAGATTAACATGCAACTAATTAAATTATGAAATAATGATACCACAACCACATCACAGTCACAATAAAATAATAATGGAATAAATAAATTCTGGAGGAATACACCTCTGAATAATCAAAATACTGAATAAAAACAGATACAAAGTCTGAATCACTAATTAATTAAATCCAAAACTGAAGTAAAACAGAATAAATAAGCTGTCTCTAAGAAGGAAGGGGTGACATGCCCTACAGATAAATAAATCTGGAATGGAGTCAAAGCGGAAAGTGGAGGCATCTACTATCGAGGCCCTGTAACTTCCACAGCAGCTACAACATGTCACTAGAGTGGAACTTTTAAGCTTGGTGTCCTTAAGGCTGGGCACCTAAAAGGTTTTTACAAGAAAATAGATTTGAAAGCAAACGGGTCAGAGCCCGATTGTGAAAACAGTTTAAAACATAGCAAGTGTTTAATATCATTAAACAGTGAATATAAAATACATGATAGTGCGTGCACTCACATGAATTCCTCACCTCTCACCTAATTGTGCACGCCTAACGTACTCGTACATGTTCTAGTTATTCCACTATCTAACTAGTCCACTCCATAACCTAACTTTTCTTTACAATTCAAAGTTCAATTCCCGACATCTTAAAAATAAACTGAGAGTCTTACTTTTATTACTCAGAATTAGTTATAAGAATTACTAAGAATTTTCCATTTTTAACTCTACTAAAATGTTACAATTAATCACATTCATAACTTAACAAGAGTACATTTAATTTACCAGTATATTAATCTCATCATAAATATACAATAATGGCACCCCTAGGCTAAGTTGCGGTGCACACATACTCTGCTATCGAATCCTGGTACATCACGTACATAAGGACCACGTATTTCGAATCTCTCAGGAACCGTTTCAATAAGCAATAATCACACATAATGGAGGCGAACATAGTTCACATACCCACGGGTCACGCACATACCTACGCTCCCATGGTCAGCTGACTTATTAACTCACCAATAAGTCATTCTCCGACCTATGTCCTTGAGGTACCAATCTAAATCCCCCCGTAGGCACACAAAGATTAGATGGCCCTGATCGAAAGTCGACCTCCCGTGATAGAAAGTATGGTAGGTATGTCATACACATATAAATTCATATACTAAGCATTCACACATCTTAGATATCTTATAATATTAATAGAGGAATATTTTACATTCCTATACCGTCATTAAATGTTGTACATTTACAAGTCCCCGGATAATATACAATATAAATTGCCAACACTTCTCACGTCGCAAATTCAAGTACTTACAACCTAACCCATTGAAGTCACCAGGTCTTTTATGTAATTCCAAGTTTTAATCCTCAACATACTCCAATCTCACAAATATACCCTCCAATTAATAAGGGAATAATACTACTCAATTAAATAAGACTACGAAAAGTTCGGAACTAAAAATCGGGCCGAGAAAGACTATTCTATAAACTCGTTAGAAGTCACTGTTCGAACGAGTGTCGTTCAAATGAATGGCTTCAAACGAACTATGAACTCATTAGAAGGGATCACGTTCGAATGAGGTCGTTCGAACGACCTGGGTTGGTCTTCTAACGAGATGGCAGAGAATGCCCAGAATTTACCCAACTTCGTTTTTCCCCATTTTCTCTTCTCTAAATCCATCCTAAGTTCGTACCAATTAAGTTTTAATATTTTAAAGTACTCTAAGTCACCCTAGGTTACTCCTTAACATATTTTTGGGGTCAAATCTTACTAATCAACATGTAATAACCATAAACCCCCAAATCTTGCCCCAAACCCTATGAACATAAACCCAGAATTTAATTGAATACAAAAACTCCTTATTAATCCGTTTTCAAATCATCAAAAGTTATATTTTGGGTACTGAATTCGTCCATAACCATTCTACATGCAATCCCTATCCAAAATTATGAATTCCACAACAATCCCATTGGGTTTTCATCAAAACTTTCAAGGTATATAAAGTTTCTACACTAAACATGGAGGAAATATTCATTGAAATTAATAACATCAAATTACTTGCCTTAAGTTTGTCCTTCCGATTTGTTGTTGGTGATTATAGGTTGATTCTCTCCTCTTTCTTGTCACAAATCCTTCCAGAATGGTGGTGATGGATCAGGCTTTGGTTTGGAACCTCTTGTAACCTCTCTCCAACTTCTCTCAAAACCCCCGTAACCCACTCTCTTGTCTTTTGCTGATAATGGACTTAGTGGCCTCTCCAATAATATATAATTAAGCTCTAAAATTCGTGGGTTTTAATTCCTCAATTTTTAAAACTACCAAACTACCCTTATGGGTTGCCGATTTGGCCTAAAAGTGCTCCGGGACCCAAACTAAACCCCCGGCTAGTGTTTTCTGACTATTTCGACCCTTCCGGACACATTGGCGCACTCAAAATGACCATTCGGTTGATAAAAATATAAATTAATTTTTAATCTAATTAAATTTATTCCTGACACGACTCACTCACGCGCCCAACTAAATTTCCCAAATTGTTGTATTTCTACCTCGCGACAATTTTATTATTTTCAATACTCGTATATTACCATATATTCTCAGTAATGTTTTATTTTAACATCATAATCAAATACCAATTCACGTCTCGCTAGTATTTACTTCCGGATTAATTTCTAATTAATTCTAATTTAATTCAATTAATCCCTTAACTAAAAATCAATAAAATTACGGGGTATTACATAGTTCCGCCCTAATAACAAAATTTCGTCCTGAAATTCAGAACTAAAGAATACCTGGTACAAATAACTCTGGATAACGCTCGCGCATCTCATCCTCGCGCTCCCATGTGGACTCCTCGGCATTATGATGCCTCCACTGGACACGTACTAATGGTTCTATCTTCGACCTCAGTTTCCTCTCGTTGTGGTCCAGAATGGCAATCGGCCCCTCCTCGTAGGAACTATCGGGCTGTAGATTGATGTCCTCTAAAGCAATGTGAGTATGGGCCAAATCATCCCTAAGATATCTCCATAGCGAGGAAATATGGAACACGTCATGAATCCTATGCAAGTGCTCCGGTAACCCTAGTCTATACGCTACTGGCCCAATTCGCTCGATGATAGGAAATGGCCCCACATATCTTGGTGCCAGTTTCCCATTCTTCCGAAAACGCATAATCCCCTTCATCGAAGATACTCTTAGTAGCACCTAGTCCCCCACCTTGAATTCTCTGAAGAACCTCTTGGCATCAACATAGCTCTTCTGTCGGTCCTGAGCTACCCGAATACGGCTCCGTATCATCTCTATCCTTGCCGAAGTATCCTAAATCACTTTCGGCCCAAGGAGTTTGTTATCCCCCACCTCTAACCTACATGATGGGGAACGACAAGGTCTACCATACAACGCCTCGAATGGATCCATACCAATGGTGAACTGATAGGAGTTATTATAAGCAAACTCCACCAGTGGAAGGTACTGCTCCCAACCACCTCTAAAGTCTAGGATGCACATATGCAACATGTCCTCTAACATCTGGTTCGTCCGTTCGGTTCGCCCATCTGTCTGCGGGTGATACGCCGTACTCAGTCGCAACTCTGTACCCATGGGCTCCTGGAAACTCTCCCAAAATCATGAAATAAATATCTTGTCTCGGTCAGACACGATATTGAGAGGTACCCCGTGAAGTCTCACTATCTCCGTTATGAAAATCTGGGCATACTGTCCCGTAGTGTAGTCTATCCGGGTTGGTAGAAAATAAGCAACTTTGATTAATCTATCCATGATTACCCATAGGAGTCGTGACCCCTCTGCGAAGTAGGTAACCCCGTGATAAAGTCCATGGAAATGCTCTCCCATTTCCACATAGGAACCTCTAACGGCTATAGAAGTCATGCCAGTCTCTGATGGTCCACCTTTACCAGCTGACAAGTGGCACATTTAGAAACGAACTCGAAAATTTCTCTTTTTATCCCGCTCCACCAGTACTGTCGCCTCATGTCCTGGAACATCTTATCCACACCAGGATGTACCGCGAACCGTGCGACTCTGACATTACCTCGTGTCGCAAGTCTTCCCCTTCCGGAACAACTAGTCTCCCATTGAAGCGTAATCCCCCGTCTGAACTAACGGTATAGGACTCGGCTCCCTCTGGAAGTAATCGAACTATCTGCTCCTGACAGAACAAGTCTTTTGCCTGGGCCTATATTACTCTCATAACAATCTGAGGCATAACAGTCATCACAGACATGAATGATCAGGCCACTGCATCCTCGTGTCCCAACTCCTTCCACTTTGTTCTCCACACTTCGACCACCTCACCTACTGGCCTATGGCTCAACGCGTCTGCTACCACGTTAGCCGTCCCTGGGTGATATTGGATATCGAACTAATAATCCTTCACGAACTCAAGCCACCGACGCTGACGCATATTAAGTTCCTTCTGCATGAAGAGGTACTATAGAGACTTGGGGTCCGTGAACAAACGGAATTTCTCCCCCAGGAGATATTATCTCCAAATCCGAAGAGCAAATACAACTGCTGCTAACTCCAAGTCATGGGTGGGGTAATTCTTCTCATGAGGCTTAAGCTTACGGGAAGTATAAGCTATGGCCTGACTCTCCTATTGTAGTACACCTCCAAGTCCTTGCAAGGACGCATCGGTGTATACTAGGTACTCAACTCCCGGTCTGGGCAATGCTAACACTGGCACTGAGGTCAACTTTTCCTTCAACTCATCGAATGCTAACTGACAAGCATCGCTCCAAATGAATGGCACACCTTTGCGAGTCAGATGTGTCAAAGGACCCTCTATTTTTTAGAAACAATAAGCCTCCTCTAGTATCCTGCTAGGCCCAAGAAACTTCATATCTCAATCGGTGTCGTGGGCTGTCCCCACTCCCTCACCACTGATACCTTCCCTGGATCAACAGATATTCCCCTGTCTGAAATGATGTGCCCCAAAAAATGAACCTCCTTCAGCCAAAACCCACACTTCTCGTACTTTGCATATAACTCGTTCTGACGCAGCATCTGCAAAACCTGTCTCAAGTGATCGACATGTTCCTCCTCTGTCTGGGAGTAAACCAGAATGTCATCAATGAATACGATGACGAACTGGTCTAGGAACTCTCTTAATACTCTATTCATCAAATCCATGAACACGGATGGGGCATTGGTTATACCAAAAGGCATAACCCAAAACTCATAGGAACCATATCTCATCAGGAAAGCAGTCTTTGAGATGTCCTGTTCCCTGATACACAACTGATGGTAAGCCGATCTCAAGTCGATCTTTGAGAAGAAAGCCGCTCCTCTTAACTGGTCGAATAAGTCATCGATTCGGGGTAACGAATACTTGTTCTGTATCGTGACTTTATTCAACTCCCGATAATCTACACACAACCTCAAAGATCCATCCCTCTTCTTCATGAACAGCACATGTTCACCCCATGGCGAGGTACTCCTACGGATAAAACCTTGACCCAACAACTGTTCTATCTGATCTCGTATCTCTCTCATCTCTATTGGAGCCATACGGTAAGGTGCTTGGGCTATAGGCCGAGTGCCTGACTTTAAATCAATAACAAAGTCTATCTTCCTACTAGGCGGTAATCCTGGAATATCCTGAAATACATCAGCGAACTCACTAACAACGAGGATCGAATCGAGTGGTATTACCACTTCCTTAAAGGTCTACTCCTCTATATAATACAAGTGAGTGGATGATCCTCCCTCAGGACGAGGCATCGCCACTAAGAACATCTCATGCCCGGGTATGGCAAAAATAATACTCCTGCTGAAACAATCAATCATGGCTCAGTATGTAACTAGCCAATCCATACCAACAATCGCATCGTACTGAGTCATATCTAATACTAACATATCAGCAGGTAAAGTAAACCTCCCAATCTCTACACCCACACCCTACAAATAAGAGAAATCACAGAACCCCTACTCAACGGTGAATCGACGCAAGTAATCGTACTCTCTGCAATGTCTAACAGTCCTATAGTGCGCACAAATCTCATGGGAATGAAATAGTGTGTGGCTCCCGTATCAAATAAAATATGCCCCATAGTCCCCTGAATAGAGAACATACCCTCAATACCAGGTAAATCATGTGGGATTGTGGCCTGCTGGAGCTGATAAACTCGCCCGTACTGAAGCTGTCCCTGCTGGACTAGGACTGCTGGGATAGGTGGCAAAGCTGGCATCTGTGGTGGTGCTGGGAGGGCGGCGGGAAACATAGGTCTCTGGGGCTCATGTCGAGCACCCTGCTGCTGCTGATGTGGGGCCTTGCTCTTATCAGGACACTCCTGGCGCTTGTGTCCAATCTTTCCATAAATGAAACATTTCCCCGAAAAGTTTCCCTCTCTCTGACCCTGCTGCCCACGGCCCTGAAGACTATTGTCATTCCTCCATTGGCCATGCTAGCCCTGCTGAAACTGCTGCTGTTGGCCATGCTGACCCTGATGGCCGTGTTGACCCTGCTGGCCATGACGAAAACCTCCCTGACTATTTTTGAAACCTCCAGATCGAAATCACTTAGAATCCCCCTGCTGGGAACTCTGATCACCATGCATGTGCAGACCCTGGACTGATTGTGCCCATTTGCACCATTTCCCCCTGTCCTGCCTTGATGGCTAGACTCTTCTGATCGCTTACCCTCTGACAAGTGAAAGCGGTGGTCCTGGCAGTGAAGCAGTGCTGTGTTAACCACATCGGAATAAGTGGTCAATGAGAGATTTCCCAGTAAATACTTATGGATCCTCCAAGTCAACCCATCCATGAACTTCCGTATCTTCTTCTCCTCTGTTGGAATCTCATCAGGGACAATGTTCAAGAGATTTATGAACTCGGCCTCATATTCAGCAACTGTCCTCCCCTCCTGCTTGAGGTTCATCAATTTTCTCCTCATCTCGGTGTGAATGGCTGAGGGAAAATACTTGCGGTCGAACTGCACCCAAAACTCCTGAATAGTAAGAACATCCCTCTCCGCTGCGGTGGTAACGGACTCCCACCACTGCAATGCTGACCCTGCCAGCTTAAAAGTAGCCAGTATCTGCCTCTGTACATCCGTACACTCGTACATCCTCAAGTGTCTTTGGATGTCCTTCTTCCACTGACTGGACACAACGACGTCGGAGCTACCTGCAAACTCCGGAGGGTGTGCCTTCTGAAAAGCATCACGAACACGTTCCCAAGCAGACGGGAATGCATGAGCCTGTACTGGTGCTACTATCGGCTCTTGAGGCGATGCCTGCTGCAAAACTGCTAGAGCGGCATTTACCACTTGGACCACAATAGCGGAAACCTCTACGGCATTCATGGTGCCCTGAACTGGTGCAGGCTGTGGCTCGGGCTGAGCATCCCTGGGAACTCGCTGTGCACGCCATGGAGGCATCTGAAATGAGAGTAAAGTCTTATAAGTTTGCAGTTATTATCTCAAAATAGCTGAAGAGCGAAACATACACAATAGAGTACAACAATCCTAAAATATAGGGCTCAATATCAAAGAACAATATTCGGAAACATAATAAGCCGTACAGATTCTAAGGACACTAGAACCTGATGCTCTGATACCACCTGTAACACCCCGTCTAATTAAATACCGGGTAGATACTCCTTTATTCAAATTAATACAAAATGTCAAGTTGGTTCAGTTCATAGCATCACTATCGAAAACATTTTAAAACCAATACTAGCCACTTAATATTTAAAAAGTGAGTTGTCAATTTTAATTAAATAAGATTATCATGCAACTAATTAAATTATGAAATAATGATACCACAACCACATCACAGTCACAATAAAATAATAATGGAATAAATAAATTCTAGACGAATACTCCTCTGAATAATCCGAATACTGAATAAAACCAGATACAAAGTCTGAATCACTAATTAATTAAATCCAAAATTGAATTAAAAACTAAATAAATAAGTTGTCTCTAAAAAGGAAGGGGCGACATGCCCTACAGATAAATAAATCTGGAATGGAGTCAAAGTGAAAAGTGGAGGCGTCTACTATCGAGGCCCTGTAACTTCCACAGCACCTACAACATGTCACTGGAGTGGAACTTCTAAGCTTGGTGTCCTTGTGGCTGGGCACCTAAAAAGTTTTTACAAGAAAATATATTTGAAAGAAAACGGGTCAGAGCCCGATTGTGAAAACAGTTTAAAACATAGCAAGTGTTTAATATCATTAAACAGTGAATATAAAATACATGATAGTGCGTGCACTCACATGAGTTCCTCACCTCTCACCTAATTGTGCACGCCTAACGTACCCGTACTCGTTCTAGTTATTCCACTATCTAACTAGTCCACTCCATAACCTGAATTTTCTTTACAATTCAAAGTTCAATTCCCAACATCTTAAATATAAACTGAGAGTCTTACTTTTATTACTCAGAATTAGTTATAAGAATTACTAAGAATGTTCCATTTTTAACTCTACTAAAATGTTACAATTATTCACATTCATAACTTAACAAGAGTACATTTAATTTACCAGTATATTAATCTCATCATAAATATACAATAATGGCACCCCTAGGCTAAGCTGCGGTGCACACATACTCTGCTATCGAATCCCGGTACATCACGTACATAAGGACCACGTATTTCGAATCTCTCAGGAACCGTTTCAATAAGCAACAATCACACATAATGGAGGCGAACATAGTTCACATACCCATGGGTCACGCACATACCTCTGCTCCCATGGTCAGCTGACTTATTAACTCACCAATAAGTCATTCTCTGACCTATGTCCTTGAGGTACCAATCTAAATCCCCCCGTTGGCACACAAAGATTAGATGGCCCTGATCGAAAGTCGACCTCCCGTGATAGCAAGTATGGTAGGTATGTCATACACATATAAGTCCATATACTATGCATTCACACATCTTAGATATCTTATAATATTAATAGAGGTATATTTTACATTCATATACCGTCATTAAATGTTGTACACTTACAAGTCCCCGGATAATATACAATATAAATCGCCAACACTTCTCACGTAGCAAATTCAAGTACTTACAACGTAACCCATTGAAGTCACCAGGTCTTTTATATAATTCCAAGTTTTAATCCTCAACGTACTCCAATCTCACAAATATACCCTCCAATTAATAAGGGAATAATACTACTCAATTAAATAAGCCTACAGAAAGTTCGAAACTAAAAATCAGGCCGAGAAAGACTATTCTGTATACTCGTTATAAGTCGCTGTTCGAACGAGTGTCATTCAAACGAATGGCTTCGAACGAACTATGAACTCGTTAGAAGGGGCACTAGAATCTCGTTAGAAGGTCGTTCGAACGACCTGGCTGTGTCTTCTAATGAGATGGCAGAGAATTCCCAGAATTTACCCAACTTCATTTTTCCCCATTTTCTCTTCTCTAAATCCATCCTAAGTTCGTACCAATTAAGTTTTAATGTTTTTAAACTACTCTAAGTCACCCTAGGTTACTCCTTAACATATTTTTTGGGGTCAAATCTTACTAATCAACATGTAATAACCATAAACCCCCAAATCTTGCCACAAACCCTATGAACATAAACCCAGAATTTAATTGAATACAAAAATTCCTTATTAATCCGTTTTCAAATCATCAAAAGTTATATTTTGGGTACTGAATTCGTCCATAACCATTATACATGCAATCCCTATCCAAAATTATGAATTCCACAATAATCCCATTGGGTTTTCATCAAAACTTTCAAGGTATATAAAGTTTCTACACTAAACATGGAGGAAATATTCATTGAAATTAATAACATCAAATCACTTGCCTTTACTCTGTCCTTCTGATTTTTTGTTGGTGATTATAGGCTGATTCTCTCCTCTTTCTTGTCACAAATCCTTCCAGAATGGTGGTGATGGGTGACGGTTTTGGTTTGGAACCTCTTGTAACCTCTCTCCAACTTCTCTCAAAACCCCCGTAGCCCACTCTCTTGTCTTTTGCTGATAATGGACTTAGTGGCCTCTCCAATAATATATAATTAAGCTCTAAAATTCGTGGGTTTTAATTCCTAAATTTTTAAAATTACCAAAATACCCTTATGGGTTGCCGATTTGGCCTAAAAGTGCCCCGGGACCCAAACTAAACCTCCGGCTAGTGTTTTCTGACTATTTCGACCCTTACGGACACATTGGCGCACTCAAAATGACCATTCGATTGATAAAAATATAAATTACTTTTTAATCTAATTAAATTTATTCCTGACAAGACTGACACGCGCGTCCCAACTAAATTTCCCAAATTATCGTATTTCTGCCTCACAACAATTTTAATATTTTAAATACTCATATATTACCATATATTCTCAGCAATGTTTTATTTTAACATCATAATCAAATACCAATTCACGTCTCGCTAGTATTTACTTCCGGATTAATTTCCAATTAATTCTCATTTAATTCAATTAATCCCTTAACTAAAAATCAATAAAATTACGGGGTATTACAATTAAGTGTCACATAATATGATGAGTTATTTCTAGGAAAATTTGATGTTTAGCGGGAAGTGGTGAGTAGTTTCTACATACACAACTCAAAGATAGAGATCGGTTGGAATAAGAGGATCAACCAAAGAATTTTGTGGCTATCGAAAATTCCTATAATGGAAGAGGTCGATAAAGTCGGTAAAGTTTTCTTAGGAGGCTTCCATCTTCAAGATAAGATCAATGGATCATCCGAACATGCGGGACAAGTCGCCCAAGAATTAAATGATTGATATTTCTTTGGGGTGATTAACAATACTAACCAGTGTGCCCTAGTCTTCCTTTGAAAGGAAGGATCGCGATGATACGTGGTCCTACACGGTATTATTTTCTGAATCGGGAGGAAATTTTTGAATCCCACCTTCAATATGGGATCTCAGGAAGCAGCGGGGATAACGTTTCGTTTTGAGGAGGATGTATCACCCCTCGCCTGGGAGTAGGCACATTAACAATTAGTGGAGCCGCGTGAAAATAATTTTGGAATCTTAGTGACCATTTCTTTTCCACCAAGAATATAGCTAGAAAGTGAAGTATAGTATAGTACAGTTTCGTGGAAGCACTCGTACCTATTTGTCGTGAACGAGGTGCTTATTGAGATTTTGGTGTGGAAAAACCTTAACTATTCTCCCTATGTATATTTAGAGGTGAGCGGATAATTAAAATTTTGTATTTGTCGAGTTAGAGTATAATGACTATAGTGGAATTACCACAACTGTTTTAAGCGACAAGAATGTTCAGATATTAGTATGGTTTCCCTCAGAATGGGAGTTTTGTTGTTAGATAAATACGAGTAATTGTCATGTAGTGAGGTGCGACCTCCCAATGATATTGAAATAAGGGGAGTCAATGATGTATAAGCTCGCCTTATGCGAATGTTGTCGGATAAGGAGCACAATGAGAGGTATCGTTGAGGAGAGTGTTATTCAAGCTCACCATGATACGAGGGCTATAGTAATAGAACACCTTACTTTATAGATAGTTTGCGTACTGATAAGATACACAGATTTATTCCTACCAGGTACGCCTTATTCTTCGAATTTCGGGACGAAATTCCGTTATTAGGGAGGAAGTATGTAATACCCCCTATTTTTATGACTTTTAAATTTGAGGATTTATTAAATTTTATTCGAGATATTAATTTAATATTAATCCGGAAATCATTTAAATATTTACTAGCGTGATGAGAGTTAGTAATTATTGGAATTTTGTTGTAAATTACTTTATGGGTAAAGTAAGATGTGTAATTAAATTTAGTAAAATTATCATGAGAATCTAATTTGATAATTTTGGAAATTTTATCGGGACGTGCCTGTGTCGTGTCGGGATTAAATTCAAATTATTAGAAGTGAATAAATTATAAGTCACTATATGGTCATTTTGAGTGCGTCCATGTGTCCAGAAGGGTCGAGATAGTCAAAATAATGTACCCGGGAGTTTAGTTTGGGTCTCGGGGCATTTTTAGGCCTAATTAGTATCCCGGGAGGGCATTTTAGACATTTTGTATTTTTGGGCACGGAAACCCACGAATTTTCTAAGATTATATCAGATGGTAGGGGTTGTCTTCTAGGGTTAGCATAACTAAAAACCAAGGATGACCATTGGAGAGGAAGAGGAGAAGCTTTCTAAGGAGTTCTAGGTCAAGAACTCCACCGTTTGCACCGCCGTCACCGCCAAATTGTAGATCGCGCGATGAGGATCACAACCACACCAATTTCTTTCGCAAATCATAAACAAAGATTTCCAGTCAAGTGTCTATCTTGCTTTATTTTAGTTAATGCTTCAATTATATTAGTCTAGGGTTGATTAGAACTAGTTTTCGTGAAAGAAAGCATATATTGGAGGCTAGAATTTACTTGTTGTAGAGGTGAAAATCATATTTAGGAAATCTATTTCATATGTAGAGGTTGAACAAAAAATTTATATTGAGTTAGGAGTAGAAAATTTGGAAAAAGAATGGGAAGAACTAAGTTAAAGAAAATATTAGGGTTCTTGAGATATATATAGATTTTGCCCTTTTAATTGGTTATACATGATGAAAACTCACATGTCTTACGTAGAATAATATTTATTTGGGTATATAACACTTGTAGTATCATTTGTTAGGAGTTTGGGAGTAAAAAATGAGGATTTGGATGAGTTTGGAATAGGATTCCTGTAACTGGTATTTCTGTAGTTTCGCTATAACTGCTTGATCGATCGATCAACCGAAGAGCATCGATCGATCGATCACTTTCATCGATCGATCGACCCCTCTTGGAAAATTCATATTCCTCTTTTAAATAGTTTATTTCGATTACAATGAGTGGTAACCTTTGAACATTATTGTTAGAACATTTTGGTACATAAAGAGGACCAGTAAAGCTTTGTAAAAATGGAGCATTTAATTTAAATACGAAATTAGTGTTAACGGGGAGTGATTAACACTTAAGGAATAATGGAAACGGGTGTCTACAGGAGTGAGACTCGTAAGGAAGTTACATCGTAAGATAAGAGAGTACCTTATGAAATTATACTTAGGGAGATAAGATACTACGAGTGATACGAAGTAAGTTTGGGGTAATCCCATAAATAAGAATAAAATAGACGAGCCGTTATACGGGATAATCTAGTAATGTGTACTAAGAACGAATATCATAAGTATGGGTCGTGGGTGTACCTAATTTAGAAATGGGAAAGGTAGTGTACATATATATGACTGTGTTTGTGAATATACTATATACGTGTAAAAATCATGCCCACGCTACTTGATATCACTAAGGTTACAACACCGGGATAGTCTTATCTCGATGGGATCTTTATGGGGGATATTGACTTGTACCCTAGAACATAGGAATCCTTGGTACAGGCTATCTAATCGATAGTCAGACGGTCCTAAGAGACATGAGGGTATGTTCTGACCTCTTAGTGACTTGGAACTATGTTTTGCCTCAATTTGTATGTGTTTTGTGTTAATACAGTTCGAGAGTGATTCCGAACTAGTATTTCCCTTAGTACGAGTGATACGGGGACTTGATAGAAGAGTATGCAAGCACCATAAATTTTACGTGGGGTGCCGATAGTATATATATATTATATGGGTGATTAATATATATATATATAGACTTTAAATTGGGAACTTTCTACTGTGACTAAAAGTAGTTAAGTAATACATAAATATTGCGACTTTGAGATAAGTGTTTAAAAAAATGAGGCAATACTGAAAGACTTTATAATCAAATGAAATTCTTATGAAAACTTTTCTCTTAGAAATTAATTATCTTAGCCCTAGTAATGGTCGACATGAAACCTTATAAGGAATGTAAGATAAGCTTAACTTGTGGGGATTAATAGTGCGGTAGGTGTGCACATTAGAAGAGAGGTGAGAATTTCTCAAGAGAGTGCCACACACTAATATGATTGTTGCATTAGTCAGTAAACATTTTAAATACTTGCTAAATTGAATTTTTAAACTATTTTACAATCGGGCTCTAACCGTTTCCTGTTATCTCTTCTCTCTTGTATATATATGTGTATATTACAGGTGCCCAGCCACAGGGGCGTCATGCTTAGGATTCTTTGGAAGAAACGTGCTGCAGCTTAGGTGGGAGTTGCAGGCCTTTTGCTTAGACGACCTCATTATTGATTCCACTCCTAGTTTTGTTTTATCCAGTTGGGCATGTGTCGCCCTTTTTCCTTATTCAGTTGGTTTTGTCAGAGATTGTGATTCATTTACTTTCAGTATTTTTACTTTGGGATTTGTTACTATCGGGATGTTTTTCCTTTGAAGTTTTAAAGTTGGAATTAGTTTTTTGAATGCTTACATTGCTTGGATGATCTTTTCCAGTCTAGTTATTGTGTGACTCTTAAACTATGAATTATGAAAGGTTTTATTATTGGGCTTAAATTAAATATGGAAATAATGTTTTAAATGGTGTTGACACTTAGCTTAATTATTTAGAGTGTTTAATTTGAAAAATTATTTTGCGACAGTGATGCTAAGAATGAACCAACCGTTCACCTTGGTTATAATTTAATAAAGGACTGACCACCCGGTATTTAATTAGGCGGGGTGTCACAGGTGGTATCAGAGCATCAAGTTCTAGTGTTCTTTAGGATCTGTACGGCTTATCTCATTTCCAGCTTAGCGTCTTTGATTTAGAGCCCCAATATTAGGAATGTTGTATTCATCTTTATGCGTTTGAAATTCGTGCTTCTGCGATTTGTCGATGTGAATGTTAAACTTATCCAGACCCTTGGAGCAGAGAAATCATAAACCCCACATCATTTTTCTGTCCCCCTTGGAGCGGAGAAATCCTAAACCCTTCTAATTTTACAATTTTTGGATGGACCATAATGAATTTAATCATATTCATAGCGAGTCCTGGATGGATGAAGGTGGGGGGAATCCTATGGTTAGACTGAGAAGAAAGTTGGGAAGAGTCAAGACTAGGTTGAAAGATTTCAATAAGAAGTTCTACAGCAATCTCTCCACGAGGGTGGAGGAGGCTAAGACTTTTCTTGATGAGGTTCAGACTAGGGTGGATAGAAATGGGGGAAACACTGAGGTGCTTCTCAAAGAAAGGGTTAAGCTTCACAAGTATTTAGATTTTAGGAATGCGGAGGAGTCCTTCCTCAAACATAAGTCCATAGTTGAATGGCTCTCGCTGGGGGATGGGAACAATTCTTTCTTCCATAAGAAGGTTAATCAGGCTACAGCCGGAAGGAAGATCCTTAGTATCCTGGATGACCATGGTGTGAGAGTTGCGGTGAGTCAAAATGTGGCTGTTGATTATTTTGGCAACCTTCTCGGCACTACTAGTTCTTGTGAGAACCCCCTCCCTGTTCTTTATGATATGGTGTGTAAAAGAATCACGGTTGATTAGGATGCTGTGTTGGAGGTTCCCATTTCTGATGAGGAGATTAAGAATGCCATGTTCTCCATTGGGTCTGATAAAGGTCCTGGTCTGGACGGGTTTAATTCATTTTTCTTTAAGAAGAGCTGGGAGGTGGGGGGGTGGAGAGATGTGATTGATGCTATATCTTTCTTCTTTCATTGTAGCTACTTGCCTAGACAATGGAACTGCACACTTTTGGCTCTTATTTCGAAGGTTACTACTCCCTCTCGTAAGCAGGACTTCAGGCCTATCTCTTGCTGCAATACCATCTACAACTGCATTTATAAAATTATTGCTGATCGGATGAAACCCATTATTCCTTCTTTCATCAATCAGAGCCAGGCTACTTTTGTGAAAGGTAGGTCAATCTCTGACAATATCTTGATGCTCCAGGAGCTTATAAGGAATTATCATCGTGAGCTTACTCCCTCTAGGTGTACTCTTAAGATTGATCTTCTTAAGGCCTATGATACTATCAATTGGTAGTTTTTACTCAAGCTACTCGTGCATATTGGCTTCCCTGCTAGGTTTGTTGAGTGGGTGAATGAGTGTATCACTACGACTAGATTCTCTATTAGCTTGGATGGGCATTTACATGGCTTCTTCGAGGGGAAGAGGGGGTTGAGATAAGGTGACCCTATCTCTCCATTCTTATTTCTGCTGATTATGGACACTTTCTCTTGTATTATGGATAAGGCTAGTCTCAGTCCGGATTTCAGTTTTCATCCTAAGTGCAAGGAAGTGGCCCTTAATCATATTTGCTTCGCGGATGATTTGATCATTCCATGCGGTGGTGACCCTTCTTCCTGTAGCATTGCTAAAAGATCTATTGAGGTTTTCTCTTTGATCTCTAGGCTTTACCCAAATACTAACAAAAGTAGTTTCTACTACTCTGGTGTTGGGGTTGATGGGGTGAGAAGATTGGGGGAGATTATTGGCTTCTCCCATAGTTCTCCCCCCTTCTTGTATCTTGGGGTGCTGCTTATCACTACTAGACTTAAGGCTGAGGATTGTGAGAGGTTGATTGATAAGATAACAAGAAGGATTAATTTTTGGACCAAGAGATTCTTTAGTTTTACTGGGAGACTTCAGCTTATCAACTCTGCCTTGTTTGGTATTCAAGTCTATTGGTATTGCCTATTCATTCTGCCTAAAGGGGTTATTAGAAGAATTGACCAACTTATGAAAGACTTTCTGTGGATGGGAACTGATTCTAAACATACTGGGGCAAAGGTAGCTTGGAAAGACCTGACTTCCAGGCATGAGGAAGGGGGGTTAGGCATTAAGAATGTGGAGATATGGAATAAAGCTTCTATCCTCAAGCTCCTGTGGAATCTTTGTTGTAAGAAGGACTGCTTGTGGGTCAAATGGTTCAATGTGTACATGATCAAGAATAGAAGTATTTGGGCCATTAATATACCTACTAATTCTTCTTGGAGTTGGAAAAAGTTGTTGTAGCTGAGGGATGTTGCCAAGCCTCTCATCAAGGCCAACATTGGAAATGGGGATGATACTTTTGTGTGGTATGACAACTGGCACCCATATGGCCCATTGTTGGATCGCTATGGGGAAAGACTTATTTATGACGCGGCTAAGAATCATAAAGCTAAAGTGGCCGACTTCATTGATGAGGAGAGGTGGGCATGGCCTTCATCTATTACTTGGGAGCTGTTGGAGATTAGGAATGCTGAGTTGCCTACCATTCGTCAGGGGGTTAGTGATGAGGTGGTGTGGAATTCTGATCGTGGGGTTATAATATACATAATTTTCCCCCCAAAAAATGATTACAAGTGTGGGTAGTATTCAATAAATATGACGGGTACTTCCGATAGGATGAATTCCTAATATGATATAGGTAGTATAAGTACCTAATTTTATATAGCTAGATGATAATGCCTATTTGATTGATTGATAATTTATGTGCATGAAATACCTAGATTACTTGCTATTGACGAGAGGTTTGCGCGTGAGGAAAGTCATATCCTAATGAATCCATGGGATTTTTTACTTGTCACTCGAGAACATAGGACTGTGAAAGGCTTATTGGGGAGTTGATAAGTTCGCTGACTATAGGAGCGTAGGTATGTGTGTGAACCATAGGTATGAGAACTATGTTCACCTCTAATATTTGTGGTTGATATTTGTGGTTCGATGGATCTTTATCGAACCTATAGTCCCCTATACGGCGACAAGCTATACTGGGACATGATAGTAGAGTAATGGATGTACTGCAGCTATGTCTTGGGGTGTCGTATTGTATTATATATATGTATATATATAATGAATTGAATGAATATTTATATACTGGTTAGATCTATCTTTTGTGTAAATTAAGTAGAGTTGAAAGATAATAGTCTGTAATGAATTAAGTATGATAATGCTTAATTATGTTGAATAAATAAAAAGGCTTATCCATATTGAATCTTATTGGATATATGTAAATTATGCAGGATAGATATGGGCTATGATTAGTTGATACATTTATGAACTAGTTAGCATAGACAATAGTAACTAGTATGATTTAATGGTACGTTAGGTGTGCAGTCTAGATGAGAGGTGAGAATATCAAGAGAGATTCTGATAATCTAACATGTATATTATAAGTGATAAATATTTCAATTATTCACTTGTTGTTTTCAAAACCATTTTTACATCAGGCTCTGACCCGTTTCCTTGCATATTCTCTTTTCTCTCTTATATCTTCAATATCAGGTGTCTAGCCGTAGGGACACCGACCATAGAGGATTATGATAGTTAACGAGGTATGGAGCTATGGAATATTATTTAGACACCTTCATTTATTTGATTCATACTCTGTAGTGATCTTTCATTTAATGCATGTCGCCCAAGAGGATTTTAGATATTTCTCTTCTATCTGAGTCAGCATTTTATACTCGTGTCGTTGTGTTACATTTGATGTTGTTGGGATTTATGTATTGTGATGTTTTTTGACAAGTTTATTCCAGTTGCCTTTAAATTCTATTGTGGTATCTATTCAGTTTATTGTTGTTGTGGAATGGAATGTGTAGAATTGTTCGAAATGGTAAAATGAAATTTTTATTGGAAAGTTTTTAACACCTGCAATTGAGTATTAGGTGATAGGAAAATATTTTTGACAGTGATACTAAGAATGAACCAACTATATATTCTGATTCAATTGGGTATGGGACTGATCACCCGGTATTTAATTAGGCGGGGTTTTACACTTCTATGACCCGAAGTGATTTATGGTCCATCGACATGAATTGAGTAAACTGCATCTTTTCCAAATAGCTTAGAAATGTAAGGAGAGTTACGTCACCATGAGTTTAGGGTTTGAAGTATGACATGAGTAGTCAGGGATTGTTTTGAGTATTTACCCTGAGGAGAGTCACGGGTTTGGCAATAATAAGTTGGCACCCATAAAGGTGGGTCCTTTTCTAACATAGAGATAATAGAGCCGACAGAACATAGGCTTGTCTTTTGAGGCACTACGTGGTCATAGACCATTGAGTTGGAGATTAATGACAAGGTGTTGGTTAGGGTGTCTCCCATGAAAGGGGTCATGAGGTTCGGCATGATAGGGAAGCTAGCATTGAGATTTATGGGGCCTTTCACTATCATTGAAAGAGTAAGAACGGTAGGTTATAGACTAGGTTTACCAGAGAATCTACAACGAATACATGACGTGTTTCACGTGGCATCACTGAAGAAATATCGGAGGAGCGTGAGAGCTTGTGGCATGTTCCACTTCAGAAGATTTATTTAAAGCCAGATGTGTCATATGAGGAGAGACCCTTGGCTATTCTGGATCGTAGTGAGCGTAAGCTGCGATCGAAGGTGGTACCATAATCAGAGTTCAGTGGGGACACCACAGTGTTAATGAGTATACATGGGAGATGGAGGATGACATGCGAGAAAAGTATCTAAAGTTATTCATTGTAGGTATGTCCTAATATCGAGGACAAATTCCTTTGCAAAGGGGGAAGTCTGTAATACCCCGTATTTCTGCATATTTGAAATTTAATCTGCATATTTGAAATTTAATTAATTTAGTGTGTAATTAATTAGTTTATGGTTAAATTACACGGGTGACTTAATTTAATGAAATTAAATAAAAGAAGGGATGATTATTAAATATTAATCGAGAGTGAGATAATGATTAATATCATGAAATAAATTTACTAAGTGAATAGTAAATGAGTTACGGTATTTATAACGTGTCATAGCGAGTGATAGTGACATAGTTGATTTTTATCTCACCAGGAGTCGTGTGTAGACTAATTTGAGGTGGAGATGAGAAAAATATTTAGAGTGACTCGAATGATGATTTGGGGGACACGGATGTTTTCGAAAGGATAGAAATAGTCGGAACAGTATACCGGGGGTATAGTTTGGGTCCCGTGCCAATTTTAGGCCAAACTATCACTATTGAGAGTATTTTGGTCATTTGGAAAAATGGGGTTAAGAGACCCATGAATTTGTAACTGTTATATCAGATATTAAGAGGTTGAGGCTAGGGTTAGAAGTCTAAAAACCTAATATAGGACATAGGAGATCAAAGAGAGAGCTTTCTTGGAGGATTTGAGAGGAATCTTAAAGAACTCTTTGTGGATCTTGCACTTTCATCATCTTTGGAGTGTGGATTGGAAAGAAAGGCACTCAAACACATACGAAAATCATGAAATCAGATCCAACGTTATAAGTCAAGTGTTTATTTATGGTTTTACTTGAGGTTATAATACTCATGTTGAGAATAGGGTTGATTTCATTGATTGGAATGACGAAACTTGAATTAAACACAGGTTATGGGTAGGAATGCATGTAGATTTGATTGATTTATGTAGAGATTACGAAATCAATAATTGGGTCATGATTTATATGGGAGAAATCTGGGTTTTGATGGGTAGGATTGAATTGTAGAACAACCTCTTGAATTTGAAGAAGTATATGAACTTAGGTAAATTAAACCATCATTTTAGAAACTATTTTGTGCCGTTTTGGTTCCTAAAATGGCTATTCCGTCCTCGTTGCCTCGTAGAAAATCATGTTTTCTGCATTTTGTTGTTTTATACATTTTCTCCAAAAAAGGGCTCTGAAATGCCTCAAAACTGCATTTTAAATATTTGGGCAGATTCATGGGGTAAATTTTAAGAAATATTATTGTAAGTTGTTATTCTGTTAGAGGTTGCCTAGATTGATTGATTATGATTGTTGTTATATAATAAGGACATTAGGCCTAAGGTGGATATTAGGTTTACATAAAGTGACATGAGTAAGTATTGGGATAATTGAGAAAATATCTTTAACTGATAAATGAATGAAATTCGAGAAGGGTGACGTAATGATGAGTGAACCTATGTTTATGACCAGTAGTGACGACATAAATAACTACAGAAAAATAATGAAGGGGTAACTAGGGCCCTAGAGTTGTGTGAATACTCGAATAAATACGATAGTGAGATAAATCGTAAAGTAATATATACGGTGAGTATTCGAGAGAAATATACTACGTACGATCCTGAATAATTAGGTTGTGTGCATACCTACTAATTTATAGTAATACATAGGTAGTGTGAGTACCTAAAGTATACTTGATTAAATTGGGGTCGAGGTGACATTTCGAACCAATATATGAAACATAAATTTGGGGTCGAGGTGACATTCCGAACTAATATTTGAAACTTAAATTGGGGTTCTGAACCAATATATGAAACTTAAATTTGGGGTCGAGGTGACATTCCGAACCAATATATGAAACTTAAATTTGGGTTCGAGGTGACATTCTGAACCAATATATGAAACTTATATTGGGGTCAAGGTGACATTCCGAACCATTAGTCCCTAATTAGTGATACAGAGACATGAATCCAAAGTATATACCTATAGTATATATTAGTGTGTGAAATATATACTTGAGAATTAATCTACTTATGTGTGATAGTAGACAATTAAATGAGATGTATATCAGAAAGATAAATGAAATAGCGAAACTTAATTTAATTGGTTTAAAAGTTAACATGCGAGAAATGTTACCTATGTGATTAATAACATACGAGAGATGTTAATTCGGTTAGAGTATTGTATGGGCGATACGTGAACTTAGATGTGTTAATCAGTTCATATAATTACTTAAGTCTAGTTAGCTTGGGTAGTATGGCTAGGTGAGCTATGTAGTAATGTTAGGCGTGCACAATAGATGAGAGGTGAGAAATCTCAAGAGAGTGTATGTGAACCTAACATGTGTAATCAATAACTAATTTATGAACCGTGATAAATGCTTGCTAAATATTTTCAAAATGTTTTGGGTTCTAACCCTTGGTATAAAATATTTTCAAAAGATTTTAAATGTTCAGCCACATGGACACCAGACTTGATATTCAATTCCAAGGATACACAACTGCAGCCTAGGTGGATTCATGCCGGATTTGATTAGACGCTTCCTCTATTCATATCTAGTACATGATTTCGTTCCATTACTTCAGTTATGGACATATCTTCCTTGGATTTGAGTTATTCAGTTCAGACATTTATTTGGTTTTATTTACTACTTGTTGGTTTTATCATTTGATTTATATTTCGACTTGGAGTTTGTAGCCAATAGTTTATTCGGTAGGATTTTATTTATCTATATCTCATCATGATTCAGACTTTATTATGGTGTATGGTTTATTTTGGTTCTCCGAATGTTATAGTTATTTGTGTAATGAAAGATAAAATTTGACACCGGTGTAATTTGACATCGGTGATTAGTAATTAGAAAGTTTTCGACAGTGATGCTATGAATGATCCAAATAAGAAAAATGTTTTAATTTAATAAAGGAAAAATCACCTGGTATTTAATTAGGCGCGGTGTCACACTTATTAGGATCACTTAGCATGTCCTTCTTATCTTGAGACTTATGTTCTCTAGTTGTTCCATATAACTATGTTTCTTTTGATTTTGCATTCTTGTATTTCTTGGTTACATTGTGCTACATATAAAGTGGTAAAGAAATATAAAAACCAAAATTAAAAGAAATTAGTTATAAGGAAGGAACATATAATATCTGTCACATTAGATAAATGTTAGAGCTATATTAGAATAAGTTCTTAGGACTTCATCACTACCAACGTTTTGTGCTTCCTATTCTAATAACTCATATGTGTCTTACATTGTGTTTAGTATATATTGAGTAATCCCACATGATATATCGATGATGGTATTTCTGTATTTGGCTTGAAATGTCACTATTTATCTTATGCGCCTTTATATCTTATATCATATAATTCATATCTCATATTACTCAATGCGCTTATTATGCTCATTTAGCATTTCCTTCATATCTTGAGACTTATGTTCTTTAGTTGTCCCATATAATTATGTTTGTTTTGATTTTTCATTCTCGTATTTCATGGTTACATTGTGCTACAGATAAAGTGGTAAAGAAATATAAGAACCAAAATTAAAAGAAATTAGTTGTAAGGAATGAAGATAGAATATCTGTCACATTTGATAAATATTAGAGCTATATTAGAATAAGGTCTTATGTGATCAATAAATTAATGGAATTTTGGTGACATATATATTTGACCATGCTAATTGACTGTGTTATCTTTAACACCTTATATATATTGTTACAACATATATATATTTAATCACATCCTATCTTAACTTCCATGTCGACTACATAATGAGATATATTAGTTTTAATCCTTAGATTATATCTACTAAATTCACTTCTCTAAAGTTTTTTTTTATCTTGTCCTTAATTTTCCTAGATCTTTTTTTTTTGGGAAATTATGTATATTAGAACAAAGAAGAACTTTACAAGCGAAAAGGAGTATTACTCCAAAACAAAATCGGGGGACAATCCCCCCCAGAAGACCTCCTTACAAAAAAGGGAAACTAGTAGAAACAACCACTAAAACAACCACTAAAGCCCACACATCGCAAGCTGTCGATGATAAACATGTGTCAGGGATGTTCCAGTTAAAGCACGCCATCCAGTTTTTATAGGATCTCCTCCCATTCTTCCAAGTGATAGATCTAGTTCTAACCATGTTCTTTATATCCTTGATAATAACCTCCATGGGCTTGATCAAACCATTGAAGATCCTCCCATTTATTTCCATCCATAGGCAATAAATGGTAGAAGAGAAGGAAATACACCTAAGCCTATCCACTGTGCTGGGACCCCCATAAAAATTAGTGGCATTATGAATCTCACCTTCCCAATTAAGCTTACCTCTATACTCCTGATTCCTCCATCTGATGTCTTCCCATACTTCTTCAGCCAAACTGCATTCATTAAATAGGTGAGCAATGGTTTACACCTTTTGATTGCAGCAACAACATAGGTTATTGTTCGAAATACCCCAATCAAAGAGCTTGTCCTTAGTGTGTAAATCCTTCTTGAAAGATATCCAAAGGATGAAAGCGCATTTTGGAATGTTAGACTTGTTCCAAACCAACTTATGCCAGTTTACGGCATTCCCATTTGTACAAATCTCCCTATAAGCTGATGCTATAGAGAACCTATGATTAGAGGGAATCCAAACCACTTCGTCACTCTGGCCCAATCTAATACTAGGCAGCTCAGCATTTTGAATTTCCATTAACTCCCAAAAGTTTGAGGGCCACACCCAGTTAGAACCATGAATGTGGTCTGCAACCATAACTTTGTGGTTACTGCCATCATCATAAATGACTCTCTCTCCCCATATCTCTCCACAAGAGGTCCATTAGGGCGCCAATTATCATACCAAAGAAAGGTCCCACTCCCATCCCCAATCCTATACTTAATAAGAGGTCTGTGTAGCACACCTCCCAATTAAATATGGGGTGATCAGTCCTCTACCAATTTAAAACAGGATATTCAGTTGGTTCATTCTCAGCATCACTGTCGAAAAACTTTTTAACATATTAATCACCTAATATCAAATTAAGCTAGGTGTCAAAACATTTCCAATTTTAATAAAACAAAGTAAATCCATTTCTTTCCATCTTAAAATATAAACAATTCACCACACATAGGAATGTAAATAAATACTGAACATGAATCAAGTACTGAAATGAATAAGACTGGATAAAACCTCCCAGTCTAAAACTCCAAACCATACAATAAACTGAATACAATATCTCTGATGAAAGAACTAGAAGTGGGCGACATATGCCCTAAACAAGAAGTGTAGATGAAACTAAATGGAAAGGATAGATGCGTCTACTGCAAGGACCTACATCTTCCACAACAACTGCAACACGTTAAGCAATCCAAATCTCTAAATCTGATACTCCTGTGGCTGAGCACCTGATATAATACATATATATAGCAAAAGAGAGAAGAGATACAAGAAACGGGTCAGAGCCCGATGTGTAAAAATGATTTCGCAAGTATTTAAAACTGGTTCTTAAAACAAGTCTTATACGCATGTTAGTTATCGAACTCTCACATGAGTTTCTCACCTCTCGTCTATTGTGCACGCCTGATGTGCATCTAATCTCCCCCTAGTTATACCTCCCAGTCTAACTAGTCAGAAACCATACTAATACTAACTATGCTCACTAGTAGTATTCCCATATCGCCCATACAATACGCTATTCAGATAGTTTATATCACATACTAAATTTCATTATTTACCGTTTCAATGGTTAATCTTTTATTCACTAAGATCATTTTACTTCTCATTTTCATTTTATCTACTAGTCTCACAAAGTAGAAAGTTACCCAAGTACACTCATACATATATATAGTCTCATCATCCCTATATATATACACTAATCCTGCACTCTTAGGTTAAGACCACTTGGTGCAATGAAATGATTATTATTATTACCAAGTCTACTAATTCACACAGTAGCAATATTCACAAGTCCATATATATATATATATATATATATATATATATATATATATATATATATATATATATATATATATACTAATCCTGCACCCCCGGTTAAGCCCCATTAGTGCATATCTCCAGAAAATCATGCATCCCCGGGTTAGCACCCATTAATGCACCTATCAATAATAATTCAGCACCCCCGGGTTATCACCCATTAGTGCGCCTAACAATAGAATATTTCATCCCCGGGTTAGCACCCATTAATGCACCTATCAATAATAATTCAGCACCCCCGGGTTATCACCCATTAGTGCGCCTAACAATAGAATATTGCCTCCCCGGGTTAGCACCCATTAATGCACCTATCAATAATAATTCAGCACCCCCGAGTTATCACCCATTAGTGCGCCGAACAATAGAATATTGCATCCCCGGGTTAGCACCCATTAAAGCACCTATCAATAATAATTCATCACCCCCGGGTTATCACCCATTAGATTACTATCTCTCTCGTAATCTCCAAGGTACATTCTCTCTATACCGAAATAATTAAAGTATTAATTCCCACATACTTTTCCCAAAATTTCTTCTTATTTGAATTTACTATTTGGTAGTTTTTCTCACTCCAATAAACTAATAAACTCCAAACTGGGCTCTAAGCAAATTCCCAGAAATTCACCCTATGGTTTGAACCAGAATGACATGTCATTCGAACCAGAATGACATATCGTTCGAACTAGAATGCATGTCATTTGAACAAGAATGAGATGTCGTTTGAACCACTTTACATGTCGTTCAAACCAGAATGAGATGTCATTTAAACCACTTCGCGCAAGATCCCCATCTCGTTTGAACCACTTCGCGCGACTTCGCGCGAGATTGCACTGTTCGTCTTCTTCACCAAATCTCAGCGTTTTTCCTCCATTTTTGAACCTAAAAACCTCTAAGATTCAATTCCCAATGACTCATCATCAATACCCATCAACACCTAACATGTTATAAATCATTCCTAACCTTCTAGGATCATTAATTCGTCATAAATCATCATAAATATATAAAATCCCCAAATCAATTCATATGAACCCTAGTTTCCAAATTTTTAATTAAAGAACCTAATCAACCCAGATTCGTTCATCAATATATAATAAAATTCTGTGATTAATCCTCTACATACAAGAAGGAATTCCAAGCACTAATTAAACGAATCCTTAATCATAATTTAAATCTCCAATTTTCACCCAATTAACATATAAATCATGATTAATTCCACCTATAGTAACATGAGCATGATTATTGCTAAAAGAAAGCAAGTAATAAACACTTGCCTTGAATATGACGGTCTGATCCATTGGCGATGTTGGTATATACGCGTTCCTCTCTTCTCGATCTACGCGTTGGTGGTCACGGTTGTGCAAGGTGAGGATGATTTGACCCTTTTCTCTTGGATTTTGGTTCTCCCTCACACCCTCCATGGCCGTTCTAACTTCCTGTCACTTCTTAACCCTGATGGACTTTGCTTGGCTGATATAATTAATCCCAATTTTCGTCCATTAATTTAGCCCAAAAATACAATTTACCATAATGCCCTCTCGGGGTGCAGGTTAGGCCTAAAATCTCCCCGGGACCCAAACTAAACACCCGGGTATACTATTTTGACTATCTAGACCCTTCCGGACTCAATGGCACACTTAAAATGACCATACGAGTTAATAAAAATAAATTCTCTTTTTATTCCATTCAATTAGTCCCGACACGACTCACATGCGTGTCAGACTTAAATTACCAAACTGTCGTATTTCTCACTTCCGACAATTTATCAAATATCATAATTCCATATTACATATCACACAGTAATATTTAATAGTTCACAACAATAAGTATTAACCCTTGGCATGCTAGTTAATAATTATTTTAAATCCGGATTAATAACAAATTAATTTCTCACATTTTAATTTAATTAATCCAATAACAATAATTAATCGCATACTTATTCCCATAATAATAATTAATCACATAATTATTTAAATCGTCAAAAATACGGGGTGTTACATACTTCCCCCCTTCCTTACTTGCAGAATCTTCCTCCATCCCCATGATGACTCATTTGGAGTAGCCAATGCCCAAATGATTCTTCTTTTTAATTTGTATATGTTGCACCATCTCACCCATAGGCAGTCCTTTTTACTGCAGATGTTCCATAGGAGCTTCAAAATGGCAGCCACATTCCACATCTCTAAGATTTTGATACCTAATCCCCCATTCTTAGTGGTGTTGCAAATGTCCTTCCATGCCACCTTGGCTCCAGTATGTCTTTGGTCACTTCCAGTCCACAAGAAATCTCTCAAGAGTTGATCAATTTTGGTAGTAACCCCTTTGGGAAGAATGAAGAGTCCAGCCCAATAAACTTGCATGCTAAATAAAATAGACTTTATAAGTTGCATTCTCCCAGCGTAGCTCAATAACTTATTAGCCCAACCATTGATGCGCTTTTGCAATCATCAGCCTCTTGCTAGATCTTAATTATATTATATCTGACTTTATCCTAACCATGACAAAAAGGGGGAGAATGATTCTCCTTCCTAGGAAAGGAATGTTGACTATAAGATTCCTTCCTAAGGGTAATTTTTCTTAGAAATGTTTTCTTTGGGAATAGACTTAATCTATGGAGGAGAAGATTACTCAAGGGAGAGATGGGATGATCAAGATTAGTATCATTATGATATTATGACTTAGTACCTATTGAATGGAAGTAGTAATAGATAAATTATGGAAGAAAATGTATGTATTACATCTTATTGAGATATTATCTAAACTTTGTACATGATCTTTAGTAATTAGATGAACCTTGCTTACACTAATTATATGTATTGTATTCACCTTATTACTCTTATCTTCTTCTCAATATTTGTTCACTGGTATCTTGATGTCTTTTCTAGTGTCTTCAGAGGAAAACATGTTGAAAAATTTACAAATGGTTGAGTCGTGTCTATCCTTGCAAAGCCTTTGGTCGGGAGAGTCGTGTTATAAGTGATAGATTTGATTCACTTATTTGAAATATTTTGTTTATAGGTTTTTTCAAGGAATGGTAAAAGAGGGAGTTTGTTAGAGCATATGTACGCTCAAAAGCACCAATAGCATTAAATTGTCTTATCGCATTCAAAAATATGTTTTCAGCCATAGTCTAAGTTGTCCCGAGAAGCTTCATGTTCAAGATTTGAAGACCGAACTTCTTCATCTTTAAATAAAAACCTACCTCATGCCATGACCAATGAGATTTATGCTTTAGGTTAAAGGTAAAGGTAAAGTAGTTAGAATGACTTAGTTTCACCACCCTTGCTTGATATAACTTTAAAATTAAGATTTTCTTAAAATTGAAAAATCTGTGAAAACTTGTTTGTGAGTCGTTTGGACTTTTTAAACAAATACACTATGCAATATACTTTTTATATAGAAAAACTATGTTCATAAAAATGCATTCTTATGTGTTTATTTTAAGTATGAGTGTCCTTAGCTAAGAACAAACATACTTAGAGTGTTTTACCAGAATATTTTTAAAACCCTTGAAGGAAAATCACTGGTTCAGATTTTCGCCGCAACGATGTTATGTCTCGCTGCAGTAAAATCTTGTCGTTGTTGCCATTTTTCAAATACTAAAAATCTCTGGACAAAGGTGAGACCTGCCTCGCCTCAGTTTTTCCCTAGCATTACAACGTCTGATTGCAGCGAAAGTTTGGTGCTGGTATCTTTTTACACATAAAAAATTCCCTGGCTCATGCATAACTGAGATTGCCTAGGGTTCATCACAGTGATGCATTGTCTCGCTGCAGCAAAACTGCTACGATAATGTCACATCTGGCATATAAAGTTAATCCGATAAAAAGATTGCATTGTAAAACATGGGGTTATCTTTTCTATCATAGATTTTGCAGCCTTGCGAAATCAACCTATTTTTGTGTGGTTAAGAATGAGTTAGAAGGTTTGTAAATTTATGTACACATATTTGAAAAGCAAAACTCTTATTTAACTCACTCTCTTCTCATTCACAAAATAAGGTTAAGATTTTTATAAAGGTCTTCATTTTTTTCAAGATAAATGAAATCAGATTTCCTTAAGGGAAAAAAACTTCTTTGTATTTTGAGATATGCATTATTATCATTCTAGTTTAAAGTTTTGGAAGTTTGATTACTTCTCTCTTGTCTTGAACAAACATTTTGCAAAACTTGTTCTTGAGAAACTTTAAATATTTTTATATCTCAAATATTCATTATGAGTTTATTTTGATTAGCCAAACACGTTTTGAAACTTCCCTCAACCTTTAGGACCCTCACATCCTATGAAGTTTGATCTACAAATATGCGGTTTTCACTCGTTTTATTTTGGAACACAAAAGTTTTTCCTCAAATTTTTAAAAAAAAAGATGAAAGTTTTCTATTCAAACTTTAAAACATGACAATATCAATGGAATTTAACTCCTGCGATGTAGCGATTGGTCTAAGTGGGATCCGTGCCTAATCTTCCATCTAGGAGGTGGAAAAAGTGTCTTGGGGAGGTTATGCATTATTCAATCTAGGAGAGGTTCAAGTTTGTAAGTCATTTCTCCCTTTTTATAAATCTTTATCTGTTTAGTGGAAGGTGTCGGTTTGGCCTGAGGCTTTTCCTGCAAGGGTTCTTTTCCCTCCTATAAATCCTTATCCCAAGTACATGATTTACTACTCCTCATTTTGGTTCATCTTATATGCTTCATGAACATATATTGTTAAGTTAAATCAACTTGTTAAATCAATATTTTTCACTTAGACATTAGGATTATCTTTCACCCGAATTTGAATTAAAAGCAAACATGGCCTTCAGTTTGGTAATAATTTTTAATTTGGGTAGTCCCTCTCTACATGCATAAATATTTGATTGGTATCAGAGCTAGAAATTAATTTTATTACGTTTAATCACCTAGTGGTAGATCTTGTGTGTGTACAAATGGATTTTTTCTTTTCATTTTCAAGGATATACCTTGTAGCACGTCCAGTATGTCTCATTTTGGGTTTTATTCTCCACCAGACTTTACTTATCGTACCTAACCCGTAAATGAAAATGAACCTAGGGATGATGATGGTAAAGATTCTGGTTCTAAACTCTTGATGATACATATGAGTAATTATATCAAGAGTCTAGAAACTTTTTCAAGAGAATACATTATTGTCCTTCAAACTCAAAGAATATAAAAAGGAGAACAAATGGTTAAAACTCAAAGCGTCAATGGTCTTACAACTTCAAGTTGACCGTATCCAAATCATCCCAATCCTAGAATGTCGAATTTCCCAATAAATTCTTCGGTTTATCATCTCTCAAAACTTTAACCACCCACAACCGTACAATATATCATACACACACCCTAAATTAGGATAACATGTGCTCTCAAGCGTACCCAAACTATCTTAATCCTCATCGTCGGATTGTTCTAACCATAATAAGGTTTATTCACATGAAACCTATATCCAAAATCTCATCTCATTATTCTCTCATTAAATTATCACATTAAACTGTAACGCAAGTGAATATGAATTACCCGAGATCTAATTATGCAATAAAAACCCAAAAACCAATTTTTGCTGCCCCAAAATGTCGACGATGACACAACTCGTTCGAACGAACTTACACTCCTCGTTGAAATAAACGTATTAACTCATTTGAATGACCTAACACCTTATCTGAATGAAAATATCCATCTCATTTGAACGATCCAACAATCTCGTTCGAACGAGATTAATAAACTTCATCTCTTGCGTACCAAAAATGCAAAAAAATGAACATAAACCTCGATGAAAGAATATCAAGCTTTTACCCAACCCTTAAAACTTCACCATAACTAAATGTAATCACGACTTCATGATCCTAAATGATTCCCATAATGCTTAAATATAAAAAAATTAATTAAAGCCTTAATTATCCAATTTCCCAAATTAAACCTTAGTTCGTCCTTTATGCAATATAAGTCAAATATGCATATGATTTCATATCCAATCAACTAATGAAGATATGGATTCAACTTATAAACGAAATTAAATTGTAAATGTGAATTATAATTCCATAATAAAATATGAAAATGAATCACTTTATGGTTCCCAACAAATCCCTAATTTAAGTTAGACCTTATAGAAACTTGATTAAGGTAGCAAATTAAATCTTTAAACATGTTTATAAATCAAAAATTACTACATGACAATGAAAGCATAAACACCTCACATAATACATAGTGATAAAGAAAGAGATTTCTTGCCTAAATGACACGAACGAGTGAATCCTCCTCTTGATCCTTTGTTCTTCCTTTTCAAAGCTCTTCTGAAGTTCTCCCAAATCCTTAGGTCATTTAGGGTTAGTTTTTTATTTGTAATGTGCCCAACTAATGTAGGTTAATATCCTTAAAATAAGTATAAACTCGTAGGACACTAAAAGGCCTAATTTTGGCCTCTAAATGAGCCCAAAATACTACCAAGACCACTTCAAAACATAGACCAAAAGTATACGTACACCGTAGGCCCAATCCAGACTCCTAAAAACACATATCCAAGCCTCCATAACACTTCAGAGTCCAATCCAAATGGTAATACCTCACACACATGGTCACAACGTAAATAGAATACACAGTTAATTATTTTATGCATAACACATAGTCCAATATCATATAGTTAATATTACCAATTAATTATTTATAACACATGACACAAAATCACATCACGTGAAATTTTAATTACCATCTAAATTATGTTTTTTTATTATTTCCAAACCACACAAGTAATAATTAATCATGTTTATTAATTTATTTCTCACCAAATAAATAATAAATTAAATCCACAAAAATATGGGGTATTACAATTAATCAAAGATCTTATGAATTAATTTTTTTTGCATTTTAAATGTCAATCTTTTTATACCACATTTTACCAATTTTATTGCCTAATCATTTTTCGATACGTGACTGGAAATTGTGAGATATATGGTGGTTATTGCAGTATTCTTAACGGAAGTTCAAAGTAGTTTAAGGTAATTATTTAGTTGAATTCAAATCAGAGATTATTCTGAGGTGAAAAGAGATAGTTATTAAAGAGAATTAATTCGAATTCAAGTTGGTAGTCACTTGGAGACAAATAAGTACAGAGAATTCATTTGAATTCAAATTGGGACTTACTTGGAGGCAAATGAAAGTTGTTATTGTAGAGAAGTAATTAAAATAAATTTGTCATTCTTTGGAGTCAAATAAGAGTTAATTATTGCAAAGAAGTTGGGAACTTTTAATTTGGTAATCACCCAGCAGTTACGAAGAAGTTATATGGAAATAAACCCTATAAATAAGCAACAAACCCAATAAGTAAGAAAATACACCCTCAGCAAAAATGCATTTACATTACTTTTATCATCTTGCTCCTTTTTTCATTTTTTATTTAAAATTTTTCTTTCATTTCGCAGTTGATTGTAAGGTAGTTTGTAATATTTTATTTCAAAGTTTATTTAAAGTTTATAAACTTTACATTCATTGTCATTTACTTTCTTGCTTTACATTTTACTTAATTCTTTACTATGTTTGCACTTTACTTTCTTGTAATCCTTTACTTAATTGAATTTTCATTTCTTTTATTTACAAAGGTTTACTTTTCCATGCAATTTACTATTTTTTGTTCTAGTTACGTAGCCCAAATTAAGAATTACATCAAAGTTTTTCTTAAGGGGAGCACAAGTCCTCTTAATTTAAGCATCAAACGCAACACAATAACCTAATATTATCACTAGGCTAAGAATTTTGGTTGGTGAAATAAAAAATCTTACCTACCATGCTAAAAATCCTAATTGATTACCAAGCCAATTGAAAAATCAACCCAATCAGATTTATGGCACGCTGAGTATGAGTGTTATTTAATGGTTTGTCATGGCTAGAGCGCAAATTGTCGAAATGACAGAATGGATCTTTCTCATTCATGATTAAGATCAATATTTAGTTAATGATGAACTTTAATGGTGTATGAGACAAACGGTCAAAAGTGTTAAATTTTTTTCCTAAACTACATAGTTTGCCAAAAATCTTTGCAATTTGGTTGTAACAGTCCCTATCACACCAACTTTTTACAAAGAACCTATTTTGATCAAGACTATTGGCAAAGAACCACGATTTGTAGAAAAAATGTGGTCATGATCCTCAACCTTTTGCCTTAAAAAATCACAATGCTATTTTAGATCTGGGGGGGGGGGGGGGGGGGGGGAGGGGTTGGAAGATCATCAAAGGTTTTCAAGTCCCGGGGGTAAAAATAGGTGATTTTAAAACCAAATTTTGGGCAAAAAGAATATGTGCAAATATGTGTAGAGTTGTAATAAAAAATTACTCGAAATATGTGCTTCGAATCAAAAAAATGTGGGACCCTTAAATTTAGTGTGGAAAGTAATGAAAAACTTAGCCAAGACCATGATGATTATCATCCGAATCGACTCTCGTGGATGGTGAACTACTGTATAGGTTAAGAAGGATTCAATAGGATGTGATTTCTACAATATTTGTAGACTAGCTGGCTTGAACAAATAAATCAATGGCCATGAGAAATAAATTCTAATACCAATAATTGTAATCTTATTGCCTATTAGCCTTAATTTTATTTTCGAGTTGTGCAATCACCCAAAACATGTTTTGGTATACTGATCGTAACTCTCTTTACAGAGATCCAAATGACGAAATGTTATTTACATTGGAAGCTTAACTTCTAAATATATGTTTTTTGGTTTACGGATCAATTTCAGAGTTCAAAATACATTTAGAACTCCATGCTTGGGGAGTTAGAATAAAATTTTGGACTGCTACAGCATTTTGTGTTGTCCCCAAAAAACTTTTTTGGTAAAAATGGGCATAACATGAACCATTTTTTTCATTTGAATCTTGACTTCCAGATCTTTGTTTTTGTATATGGTTCATTTTGTAGTTCAAAATACATAAATAATGCCAAACTTGGGAAGACAAGATAAATTTCTAGACTGTTACATAAATCTTTAGAGATCTTAGAAGGTAAAAAATATTATAATCATTCACCATCTATGGTAAATCTTCGAAATTTAAAAGTTTTTACGATTATTCACCACCTTTGGTGAACTTCGAAATGTAATTCTTTTTATAATTATCAATTATCTTTAATGACCTCTGAAGTTTAAATTATTTGCACTATTTTTGGTGACCCTTCAAAGTTTAAATGTTTTTGTGATTATTCACCATTTTTGGTGACCATCGAAGGCTAAGAATTTTCAATTATTAACTATCTTTATTGATATATTGTAATGATTCACCACCTTTGGTAAACCTTCAAAGTTTAAAAGCTTTGTGATTATTCACCACCTTTGGTAACCTTTGAAGTGTAAATTTTAGCAATTATTAACTATCTTTAGTGATTTTTGAAAGTAAAAAAATATTATAAATATCCACCATCTTTGGTAAAACTTCGAAGTTTAAAAGCTTTTGTGATTATTCACCACATTTGGTGACCATATAAGAAAAATATGTTGCAATTATTCACCGTATGTGGTGATCCTTTGAAAAAAAAATTCACGATTATTCACCATCTTTAGTGACCTTCGAAGTAGAAAAATGTTGTGATTATTCACCATCCTTGGTGACCTTTGAGGTTGAAAAGGGTAGATTTTATTTACCATATTTGGTGACCTTCGAAGTCAAAAAGGCAGAACTTATGATGAAGTTTATTCACGGCTATAATTATCAAAGTTTCCCCACCTAAATCTTTTCTCAAAATTCATGTTGTGCGGGGGGTATGTTTACACCATATTTTACTGATTTACGGCCTAGTCATTTTTTCAATACGTGTCTGAAAATTGAGAGAAGTTAGAGGCAGTTATATAGTGGATTTTCTAGTAATTTAAACGAAAGTTGAAGGTGGTTCAAGGTAGTTATTATCTGAATTTTAATTAAAGCTTATTTGGAGGCAAAAAGTGGTAGTTATTGTAGAGAATTAATTCAAATTCAAATTAGCTGTTACTTGGAGACAAATAATAGTTAGTTATTATAGAGAATTCATTTGAATTCAAACTGGGAGTTACTTAGAGGCCAAGGGAAGAAATTATTGCTAATAAGTAATTCAAATTCTAATTAGCAGTTATTTGGAACCAAATAAGAGTTTGTTATTATAGAGAAGGTGGGATCTTTTAATTGGGTAACCACCCAGCAGTTAGGAAGTAGTTGCATGGCAAGAAACACTATAAATAAGCAACAAACCCAACAAAAAATAGTGGTTTCCCTCACCAAAAATGCATTTACATTCTTTTATCCTCTTTTTTCTTTTCTTTTCTTTTCATTCTTTTATTTATAGTTTTTATTTCATTCCGTTGTAGATTTTAAGGTAGTTTGTAATATTTCATTTCAAAGTTTATTTAAAGTTTGTTGACTTTACTTTCGTTGTCATTTACTTTCTTACTTTACACTTCCTTAGTGTAATTCTTTACTTTGTTCGCACTTTAATTTCTTCAATCCTTTACTTTAATCGCATTTTCTTTTCTTTTACTTATAAAACTTTACTTTTTCATGTAATTTACTCCCTGCTTGGAATTGTGTGCACCAAAAGATCTGACCATGCGCATGGAAGCCCCAAATTTTGAAAATATTCTACTTAAAGGCCAATTTCCCTCCCATTTTTAATGATCTGAAATTTACATAATTGAAATATCCCTCTGAGCAAATTTTGAAAGTTCAGATCTCTTTTATCTCTCTTTAAAACCAAATCTCACTTGTTCTCAAAAAACTTTTGAAACTTTGGTTTATGTTCAATCCAAAATGTTTTTGAGAGAACTGAGAGTGGATTTAATTAGATCTTCAAAGTAGCATTTGTCAATTCAATCTACATTTGCTGAATTGTTATGATCAACCACACCATGATCTAAATTATAGACATTCTATATTGTTAGAGATTTTAGAGTGTGGAGTGACTTCTAGGGAACATAATGGATTTCTTCATTCATGACATGGAGCTTTCGATGGATTCTCATTGACTATGGGGTAAAGTTGAAAGTTACATAGATAACTACACGATAGATATTGTATGAGAGGCACCATTTTGTCTTTTGTAAAAAATGTTTTTCAAGTAGAAATGAAAATTGGAGTGCGTCAAGGTTTTTTTTCCCCTGGGTGGGGTTTTTCCTGATAAACCTTGACTTATGCTTTCTTATGTATGTTTAATGTCAGTTTATAATAAATTCATCATGCACATCACATAGATGTAGTTTGCATCTTGTGAATTTACCTAAAATTTGATTGAGTGTTGTAGATCTAGGTTTCATCACTAAATTCACTTAATTTCATCTTGTGTGAATTTATCAAGTCATTTGAAAACATTTTTTTTATCAAATTAAGTATTGAGAATTTAAAATTGGGAATTTTTTTTATGAGATTTGAAAATTTTACCTTAGAATGCTATCATACCTATTCACCCCCTAGGTTTCTTATTGATGTTTACTTGATTGTTAACACACGAATATTTAAATTAGTGTCAAAGAAAAGTGTGCATTTATTTGGCATTATCATGCTTGAGTAGATCTTGCTTGTTTGTGTGTTATTTGAAATTTGGTCAAATACTTGTTTGATTTGTGATTTTTGCTAAGTTTGCTCTTATAGATCAATTTTATGAATTTAGTTATAGAAATTGCCCACTCTACCTTCATGGCTCAAACTCTGGACATTAGAAAGTAGAAATGAGAGAACATCTTAGATCAAAACATGAACGTGTGTGGATAAGTGTTGAAGAAGGTTGGATGTACCCTACCATAGAGGAAATTGGAGTTAAGATGAAGAAACCAAGAGAGTTATGGACGCATACCAAATTCGTTAAATTAAAAGTTTAGATCGGATGCTTTAAATGATCTATTATCTTCGGTTAGTACTCAAGAGTACAATTGCGTTCCCAATTGCGAGCAAGTCGAGGAGGCGTGGGATATTTTGAGAGTTAGTCATAAGGAAACTTTAATTATGAAACATGAAAAATTTCAATGTATCATAACAAAATTCGAAACCATAAGAATGGATGAGATTCAGTCATGAATGACTACTATACTAGGCTGACGGAGGTTGTGAAGGTGTGTTTCAACTTAAGTGAGAAGATTTCGAAAAATAATTTTGTGAAAATGCTTCTTAGAACCTTAACTTATAAATTTTCTACTGAGGTTTCTATTTTGAATTAAGCCAAGGACACTGAGTTATTTAGCCCAAAGTAAGACCTACACTAAAGTCTTCCCTAAGGGAGCACAAGTCCTCTTAATTGAGGCATCGAACACAACACAATCATTTGATATTATCAATAGTCCAAGAATTTTGCTTCGAAGACCACAAATCTCACTTGGAACGCTCCCAATCATAATTGATCACCAAGACAAGTGAAAAATTAACCCAAACACAATCGTGTTTTCCAATAATTAGTATTAGAGTCCTCGGTTGTAGATTGTTCATGCTTTTGAAAGGTCCACGTTGTCCAACGAACCCTATGTTACATGTTAGAAATATGTGCATGGATGTGTATATGTTTTTACTAGCATGGTTTTGAAGGATGTGAATGATCCGTAGTTAAATTTATTCACAGATTCGATTTAGTTATAATACATAGGTTGTTTTAATTTTTATATTAATCGATGTATTTGGAGGAATTTGTGAGGGTATGTAATATATTTTATTTTATGTAATCTTATATTTTTATTGGGTTTGATCATGGTGGAAGTCCCATGGAATTTGGAATCATTTTGATCAAGATTCAAGGTCCTTTAATGGAGTAGTCAAGGCCGCTGAAGGGTCAAAACGACGTAGTTTTAATCAAAGGGGGAACCCCAAATTTTGGAGAAAGATGATTAGAGTGGAGAGACCCGAGCCCACATACCTAAAACTCATGCTCGCATCACTTTTAGTCCTGCCCATATATAATAATGAGAATGTCCAAAGCCCTTTTAAATTTGGACCCCTCACGATGGAATCTTCTTTAATGAGGTTTTGTGATCCAAATATGACTCTACTCAAGGGAAAATTCTTGGTTATGACGGATACAAAATTTGTTTCCTTTTTGATATATAATTGTTTGTGTTCATGTTTGATTATATACATAAGAAACACCACCAATTTTTTATTTTTCATAATTTTAATAAACTTAGCACTAATTTAAACCACGAGTATTGTGTGAAACACTTTTGCCAATTTAAGTCTTGACCTAAGCATGCATCTAGGTGAGAATACGAAAGAAAAAAAATAAGCAACCCATAACACAACAATGTACGTGGAAAATAACAAAGGGAAAAACCACAGACGGCCCAGCCACACAAGTCCACTACGATATAGGTAGTTTACAAGAACAACTTATAATTACTCACAGGCTCACACCTTCAAGGCTTGATGAGCTACCTCGTTCCTTATAGCTGTCTTCACAGCCACTATTGGATGACTTCCAATAGCCACACAATTCAAGTGCATTCCCACATCTTGGTATCCAATCGATCTTACTTGTCTTGCGACCAGTCCACCCGCCGATCAACACAAATACGGTCTCCACCGCTCGAAAGGCTCACAATATGAAGAGAAAACATATATGGTGCAACATGAAATATATCTCAAACAAATACAAGTGTTTAGGATTCTTGGATCTTTTACTTGGGTGTAAACTAGGGTTTTGGAAGCATAATATTTATCTTTGAAAAATGTTTTCATAAAAGACCTCTAAAATAATTAATTCCATACCTGAGTATTCATAGGAAACACGAATTTTATGGAGGCAAGTGTTTTAAGGCAACTCATTCCAACAAAAATATGGGTTCCTTTGAATGAAGACTTTATCTTATTCATACGAACTTAAACCTCGTTCGAACAAACACGTGATCTCGTTCAAACCAACATCGATCGAGCCTCGAACATGAGTACCTATGTTAAATAGAAGAACCCCGTTGGATGTTTATTGGAAGTTCATTCTAACGAAATTTTCTCATTATTAGAACTAACTGTTCATTCTTGTTCGAACGAAGCAAAACAAAAAAAAATATTTTTTCTATCAAAAAACATTTTACGAAAAAGCTTCAAACAAATTTAGATAAACAACAACCAAAATGTATCCATGGATCCAACACTATTATGCATTCACTCCTTCGATGAGATCCCTCGAATGTTGAAGATGAAAACTCGGCATGCAATCCAATGTATCCTCTATATACCTTTAGCTTTGTCGCATAGTCTTCAATCACACATCATAGCTTGAAGGATGCACAACTCAAGTCCTAACCTATGACTCAAATGAGTTTTGTCCAAACACAGAATAAAGGCAATATATACAAATTTACTCGATTCCAAAAATTGTCCTTACAAATCTCCCCCTTTGGCTATTTTGGGACAAAACTCAAAATAAAAAAAAAATATTGGGCCATCAAGCGCAATAAGACCCAACTCCCAACCCCAAAAGGAAAAAAAGTTATAGATGCTCGATTAACACAAACTTGAGTAGCTTTTCTCTTTTGTAGAACCTTTTCTCACTATAGCTAACCTACACACTTAAGAACACCTTTAAATGAAACTTGAATATAATAATATAAATATCGTATATGACCCACCCCCCTTTTTTGTCTACTAATATGTACCTAAGATAAGACATCACTACCTAAGATTAAAACCTCCCCCTGACTAAAAGATTGAGATAACATTTCTCCCCCTTTTTATTCAGGAATAGACAAATAATTTCTCCCCAATAAAACCAAATCTCCCCTATATAAAGTATGGGAATCATAAGGAAAAATTAAATATATCATGCAATGTTTTGAAGCAATTCATGTAACGTCTAGCAATTTGGTAACACAATCACAAATAATACAAACTACGAACAAATGATATCAACAAAGATGCAAGCATTTAAGTATCAGAAACCAAGATGAGCATAACACATGTCACTATAAATCAAATATTAAGAGAACGACACGCATGGATTAAATAAAAATGCAAAGACTCAAAACCCAAAACATACCATATATATTACCACGCATATACCAATGAAGCATAATTATATATAGGTATAAATAACCACAAAAATCACAAAACACACAAGTTTTACACAATCTCATAGTATCAATTTGTCTAAACATGATGGTACGGAGTGAAGGGGCATGAACGAGAAACAAGATAAAATGACCCAATCACTAAAACTTGTCCAAGTAGATCTATTTGAATGAAATAATTTATCAAGTAACACATCTCAAGTAAAGAACTCAAAAGGATAAACAAACACAATTCATACCTGCCTAAAAATATTGATGATTCTCAAACCAATAGCATCAAAACAATTAAGCTCAACTAGAACTCATCGTGCAAACCCATTGATCTTTAACTAAAGACCAGTAAAAGCATATCATTTTTCTTCACTCTTTCTCTTTTGAAGATATCAAATTTTTGAACAATCACTGTAAAAATTTGCCTTGGAAATTTGTCTATTTTTATTGCCTCTTAAACTTTTTAGGCTCTTGCATAAGGCAGCCTTTCATGCAAAGGAGATTTCACCTTTTGTAGCCCTTTTCCCGTTCCCACTCATATTGTTAAAAAAATATCAAACAAACTCACTGGTAATGGTTTTACATGCACAATTCCACCTTATTCAAAAATTTTATATATATAGCAAGATTATTGGGAGAACACCTCACTTAGCTCATGTGACATATGAAGTTAAAATCCAAATGAGCTCGTGCAAAGAGTGTGCAGTATATTCAAAGTGAACCCATCATGCAAATCAATTTCAAACATGAAGTATTTTGATCCAAGCATTGAAAATCAAAATCAAATGTCCTAGTCACATGGATACACGGAAGGAACGGAATTCAAACACACTGATATGCCACACAAAATGAGTAAAACTAACCTACATAAAAACCAAAAATTCTTTTCAGTTTATAATTAATTTTTTGAAAATGATACCAATCTTAAGAAAACCAAACTCAAAAGACAAATAAAATCTTTTTGTATTTTTCTCACAATGACCTAAAGAAATGGAAAATCAAAATACAAAAGATAAAGACCTCACAACACTAGCAAACATATATCATGGAGCACAAAACTAGTGTATGACAAACATGTAATCATAATCAATTATAAGATATATCATGGGATGAATCGTGTGAAAGGAAACGAGAGTCAACAAGCCTAGCATTTAGCTCGTCAGATCCCCTAACCAGCATTGGTGTAACATGACAAATTTAGGCTTGGGGAACCTTGGTGATACTAGACTTATTCTTCCTATGACATTTTTTAGATTATAACAAAACCTCCTAAGGAGGCCTTCCTTACTACAGTGTGTGAAAGTGAAGACACGAGGAATGTTAAATTTGGGCTAATGTTTTTTAACATCCCTAGCTTTGTTTGGCTCTCTCAAATGCATGGTGTTGGACTTTGCAGTGGAAGTATTTATATCATCATAGCCAATCCCACACTTGTCATCTTTGACTCTGATGGTGCCTAGCATTTTATCTAACCTCTCTAACCTAGACTCCAAATCAAATTTGACATTACTCAAGTCTCTTAACTTCTCCCCTAACTCGACAATCCTAGACTTAAGAAAATGCCTACTCTTCAAACACAAGAAGTTAATTCTTCAAAGCCTTCATCAAACCTCGAAGATTATATCTCTCTCCTTAAATGTAATCTAGTTTCTCTTTAAGAGTTCTCTCACGTTCCCTAAGATCCTTAATCAATTTTACATTGTCATCCTATATGGCACGTTCCTTAACCTTAGATTTTAAATGCAAAATGGATTTTTTTTCAACTTCAAATCTATGTACAACTCCTGAAAGGCCACTTAAATCTCAATCTCCTCCTCATCTTCTTCTTTTTCATCGTTCCTCTCCTCACTCTCTTTGGAACCTAAAGTCCTTACATTGGAACAACCATCTTCAATAAGGGAAGACATTTCATTTAAGCCCACATGACTAGCCATAAAAGTGGTGTGGTTGTGTTCCACGGGGAAATTAACTTCCTCGTTTGATTCACTATCACTAAGGGTGGTATTTTATACCTTAGGTTTCATACCTTCCTTCTTTAGTCTAGTGGGACACTCGCGAGAATAATGCCCAAAACCTTGGCATTCAAAATACTTATCCTAATTATCAACCTTCATAGTATCATTCATATTCTTCCTATCACGGTCCACAAAGTTCTTAGGTTTCTTTTTTAAATTCTTCTCAAAGCTCTTCTCATATCTAAGCTTAACAAACTTCTTAAACTTCCTAGAAAACCTGGATATCTCTTCAGCATCTAGCACACTATCACTATCAGAATTTGACACATTGTCTTTTCGAGCTTTCAAAGCAATGCCCTTTTTTCATTATTCCTTAGAGGACACATATTCATCTCATAGGTTTTAAGATAACCAACAAGTTCTTGGACTCTCATTGTGTCGACATCACCTAAAGAATCTATGACTGTGACTTTGGCATTAAATCTTTCACGCAATGACCTTATGATTTTTTGCAAAACTCTAGACTCGGGGATTGTCTCACCTAAGTTAAACGAGGAGTTAACAATATTTGACAACTTGGCATAAAACTCATCAAGAGACTCATTCTTTAACATCTTAGTAGTATAAAACTTAATAGTTAAATTTTGTAACTTAGAAACCCTAACACTATATGTTCCCTCGTGTGTGGATTATAAAATATCCCAACAATTTTATCACTTTCATAAGTCATAATGTGTATAAACTCTTATGTGGTCACAATGCAAAAAAATAGCATTCACACCCTAGGAATTAAAATTCGTGGCATTCTTTTTAATCGTTATCTAGGAATCATATGCTTTAGGAGCACCACCTTCAGTAGGAGCCCACACAAACTCAATCGTGTTCTAAACATTCTCATCAAACGACTTAAAAAAAATTCATATGACCTTCCAATACGGATAGTTTTTCCCATCGAACAATGGAGGTAGGCTAATGGAACTACCCTATCGGTTAAAATCCATCTAAACACTAGATAATTACTAAACAAGGATTTAATATAGAAAACTAGTTTAACCCACTCTGATGTCAATTTAAGATAGCTAGTGCACCCTAGGGCTTGTATAAAACACCACCAATTTTTAATTTTTCATAATTTTAATAAAATTAGCACTAATTAAAACCACGAGTGTTGTGTGAAATAGTTTTACCAATTTTAGTCTTGACATAAACATGCATTTAGGTGAGAATACACAAGAATAAAATAACCAACCCCCAACACGGCAATCTATAAGGAAAACCACAAAGGAAAATTCCTTGGACGACCCAGCCACACAAGTCCACTATGATATAGGTAGTTTATAAAAACAACTTATAAATACTCACAGACTCAATGCCTAGAAGCCTAGATACACTTCCTCATTTCTAGTAACCTTCTTCGCAGCCACTGTTGGATGCCTTCCCATAACCACACAGTGCAGGCTCATTCCCATATCTCAGTATACCATCAATCTTACTTGTATCATGACCAGTCAGGCCTCCGCTCAACATAAACATGATCTTCATCGCTCGAAACACTCACAATATGAAGAGCAAACAGATATGGGGAAATAGGAAAGAGATCTCAAACAGATATAAATGTGTACAATTCTTGGATCTCAAACTTGAGTGTAAACCAAGGTTTTGGAGGCATAGGATTTATTTTGGAAAAACATTTTTGTAAAAGACCTCTTAGAAAATTGATGCTAGAACTGAGTATTTATAGAAAACACAAATTTTGAGGTGGCACATTTTTCGAGGAAGCTCATTTAAATAAAAATATAGGGTTTGTTTAAACAAAAACCTCATCTCGTTCGAACAAACTTAAACCTTGTTCGAATGAATACATGATCTCGTTCAAACAAACTTCGAACGAGTTTCAAATGTGAGTACCTCTTGTTAAACAGAAGAACCCCATTGGATGTTCATTAGAAGTTCGTTCTAATGAACACAACATCTCGTTTGAACGAACTATTCATTCTCGTTCAAATGAACCAAACTAAAAAAATATTTTTTTTATAAAAAAACATTTTACGAAAAAGCCTCAAATAAGCTTAGTAAACAACACCGAAAATGTTTCTAGGTGTCAAATGCTATTATCCATTCATACCTTTGATGAGATCCCCCGAATGTTGAAGATGAAAACTCAGTATGCAATCCAACATATCCTCGATGTAGCTTTAGCTTTGTCGCATAGTCTTCAATCACCCATCGTAAGCTTTAAGGATACACAACTCAAATCCTAAGCTATGACTCAAACAAGTTTTGTCCAAACAAGGAATAAAGCCAATACTTACAAATTGACCCGATTCAGAAATTTGCCCTTAAAATATATTATATCTCATATTTTATGTTGCACAATTTTATGCGCTAATAAATTGATTAATTAGGGACCCACATTTTATGGACAATGTGGATCTAATTATAAGACTAGCCTAGATCTCCTTATTTTGTTGAAAGTTTGTTTATTTGTTCTTTTTCAAATTGAATTTAATTGGGTATTTAAAGGTATAAATTTAATTTTGATATTCAGGTATTATAATTTCAAAATGTTTTCATTTTTAGAAAATCAAAATAGTAAGATTGGGTAATTTAATTTGTAAAAGTAAATTAAAAATTACCAATGATTTAATTCTGTCTCTTATAATTGAATAAATTATTTTTCAAAACACCCTCATGTTCAATATATTTAGAGGGTGAAGGGTTCACTTGTGCCGTTAAGAATGTGATGTGATTACTTCCTTGCATCAACTTTGGTCTACCCCGTCAATGAATGGATTTAATCATCGCATTCGGTATTCTTAATAATCTTAGGTGATAATTCTAAGAATCAAATGTGCGTGAGTTTATGTGACACCTCGCCTATTTTAATCTCGGCTGATCAATCCTTTATTAAAATAAAATAGGATTCTCATATGGATCATTCTCAGCATCATTGTGGAAAAGCCAAATTAATTACTAATAACCTATTAGGCCTGGTGTCAAATTTTAAACTTTATAATCTTGTTAACAAAACCAAATAATAAATCCATCAACACAAATAATATACACATCAACAAAATTAAATAAACAATAACTGATAACTCTCGATAAAGCATTAATACAACCATATCGAATAGGCGCAAAAGAAAAGGCAGAAAATAATATAAATGATAACAGTTGGGAAACATGCCCGAATATAACTCACAATGCCTCATATCTAGATCATAAGGATAGAAGCGTCTAAACAATCCCTCCTAGCATCCACAGCTGCTGCAGCATCGTCTGACTTGAAGGAATAATATCATCCAGGCGTCCCTGTGTCTGGACACCTAAAAGTTTTTTTTAAAATATTTGCAAGCGGGTCAGAGCCCAAAATGTTTTGAAAATATTTAACAAGTGTTTAAAATACTTTAACAATTACAATATGATATTCTCCATATTTAAACTGGTGTCTCACTCACATGAGATACCCTTAACCTCTCATCTAACAGTGCACACCTAACGCATATATTTTAAACACCCTAGTTACACTAACCAACCTAACTAGCCTCTCAAAATCTCTAAGTCACTTTACGCTATCTCATACCCCACATCTATAATATTCTAAGCTTTCACACGAGCTTATGTATTATAATTTATCTCCTATAATTTATCCGTTCATTATGAATAACTTTCACTACTTATAATGTACTATTCATATTTTAGTGTTATTTGTCTCGTATATAATATTCTCATATTTATATACGTATCTCACATTTTATTCCTAATTTTATTTTTTCGGATAAACCAGAAATCATATCGCATCTCATTCTTTATTTTATCTGTATATATATATATATATATATATATATATATATATATATATATATATATATATATATATATATATATATATATATATATATAAAGAGAGAGAGAGAGAGACTCTTCAACATACCTCATTAAACATACCTATTTTTTTAAAATAGTAAAAACATAATTTTGAGTTGATATTTTTTATATGGGTTCATGATATTTCAATGTTCCCCTGTAAAAATATTCAACTCAAAATAATATTTTTTATTATTTTTAAAAATTAGGTAAAAAATCTGACAATTATATAGGGTAAAAAACTGTCAGTTTTTTTTACCTATTTTTTAAAAATAACAAAAAATATTATTTTCAGTTGATTTTTTTTTACAGGGGCACATTGAAATATCATGAACCCATATAAAAATATCATCTCAAAATTATTATTTTTACTATTTTAAAAAATGGGTATGTTTCTAGGTATGTTGTTAGGAGTTATGTTGGAGAGCCTGACTGTATATATATATATATATATATATATATATATATATAATATATACTATACACATCAAGTATATCCATACATATATATCAAACACTATATAAGTATAATAACCATCCTTCGGAGCTATAACTCAATGGATGTAGTCTCTAAAATGCTATCATCTTCCAGGGAACACACATCATCCTGGGTACCCCCGGTCGGGGTCTCACACCGACCTGATAAAAACATATCAGAAACGTCGGGGAAGCGGTCACTGATATGCCCCAAGTGTAACCTCGGCCTAGAGACACCAACCTCGGCCGAGATGATGGCCGAGATATTGATCGACCCAAGATAGGCCATGGGCCCACAATATCATCCCTCGGCCAGACCAGGGTCAGCCCAGGCCGACACTACCATCTACACTTCCAATGGGCACTGCGCGCATCACAGGCATCGACAGCATTCTCATATACCTGGGTATGGCAACCTCGGACGAGGGTAGGCCGAGGTGACAGGGAGCCTTGATAACTTTCAACATGGAACCAGTTCAACCTCGGCTTGGGCCGAGGTCACAAGAAGCCTTAGTAATCGTCAGCATGGAATCATTCCTACCTCGGCTGGGGCCGACCCAGCATAATGTCTTGACTGAGACCAGGCCGAGACTCTCTATGACACATCCCGGATTGGATGAATATCAAGCATTTACAACTCGGCCTCTCCTAGGCCGAGGTCATCCACCAACATGGCGGCCGAGCATCTGTTGAACATTTGGATAAGGACACATGGGCACAAATCAGTTGTAACAAGATTATTCCCCACATGTGGGGAGAATATTTCATCATCATTACTTACATGTGGCAGTGACAGATGGCACTCTCCCATTGGTGAGGCTACCACACACATGCACATTACATGCATGGGGGGTACATTACACCCCCTAGGCACTATATATAGGGATCATCCCCTACCTTACAAAAGGATCCAGTTATAAAAACCCTAGCTAAAACTCTGTCTAAATTCACAGTAGAGTGAGAAAGCTTGAGAGAGGTTGTACCCATGGCCATTAGTGCCTTCTTTCAGTGATATTATTCACACACACTCACAGTGGTTGTAGGCCAGATTGGCTGAACCACTTATATTCCGGTGTTGATTCCTCTTATCCTCACCTCATTCTCTTGTCTTTATATAAGTGTGATGCCATTGTTATTCTTATATTGAGCTTGGAAACACCTTATCTGGTGGTGCTGATTCTGGCATCATCATTTTGGCACCGTCTTTGGGAATGAGAAGCTATCTCTTCCTCCTTTTCTGCTTAACCTCATCGGAGACTCTGGTGGTGAACCAGGAACCACCCCTTGCGTGGAGCTATTTCACCATTGAAAGAGGTCCTTTAAGGTATTAAGCTCACTTGATACTCAAGCTCTATACAGTTAACATATGGCACCAGACTTGCCACCGCCTCTTCCGCCGCCCGGAGATGGAGGGGCTAGTTCCAATCAGGCTCCTCCCCAGTCCGAAATGGCCGAGGTAGCAGCAGCCTTGAAATCTTTGGCTGCAACACAACAAGCCATGAAGGAGCAATTTGCCAAGCTCAGTCAAATCATGATGATGAGGCCACCTGGAGTCTCACCGGACATGATCACTCCGGCGGCAGTTCAGCCTCATCCTGACGCCAGGGGACCACCCCAGGCGCCGATGAAGGACCAGCCTGCACCCCAGCGGAGAAGGGACGTTGCTGACCCTAGGCGCTTGCGCCTGGGGAGGCAAGGAAACCCTTGTCCAGAGGGCAGGTATGATGACCGAGGAGCTGAAGAGGCCCCAGAAGACTACTGGGAGCCGTATGAGGTATCAGATAACACCATACAACCTCTTAGGCAGAGTCAGGGATGTGTCGGCCGAAGAAGAGAAGAGGCCCAACAAAGAGGGACTGCCTTTGACAGGTTGAGTAGAGGGTCGACCTTCGAGAGGCTGGGCCCAGTTAATGACCTAAGACAGAGGCTATCGAGGTCAAGGAGCACGGCAGGCTCCCAAAGAGGGGATAGACAGGCTTGGCCAGACCAAGGCCGACCCTGTGAGAGAAGAACCAGGGAGCAGGAGGAGGTCAACAGCGAACGGGTCGTTGCTGGGGAACCCTCTGTCCATCGCAAGGAGGTGGCAGGGGATAACCTCGTCCAAGTTGATGACAGAAGACCCTGGAATGATTCAATCCAACGCCTTGAGGAGAAGATAGGGGACCTCATAAAGAGCAGGGACCCATTATAGAGGGGCTACTCGGAGGGCTCCCCGTTTGTGGCTAGGATAGTGGGGTTCCCAACCCCAGCTAAGTTCAAGCCTCCTACAGTGACTCCCAAATATGATGGCAGCACTAACCCTGTGCACCATATCGAGATGTATCAGTCGACGGTAGATATTTACTCAATACCCGATGAGATGAAGTGCAGGGCCTTCTCGGGAACCTTGACAGGGGCAGCGCACAGCTGGTTCACCTCTCTTCCAAAGAACTCGATCGAGAACTTCAAAGGCTTAGCTGAGCAGTTCATCCACAACTTCTGCTTTGGGGTAAGACCTCAAAAGAAGACTACTCACCTGTTGTATGTCAAACAGGCCAAGGGTGAAAGCCTGAGAGACTACATAGCAAGATTCAACAAGGAGAAGTTGGAGGTGGGGGATTACGAAGAGAGCATAGACATGACCGCCCTTATAGGAGGCCTCCAGAAGGGGAAGCTACTGTGGAAACTGGCGGAAGACCCTCCTAGGTCTATGGCGGAGCTGCTGGCAACCGCAGGGAAAGTGATGAATGCGGAAGAGGCAATGGCCGCCAAATATGAGGAGGAAAACCGCGGTAGCGCTGGGAGGTCCCAAAGTAAGAAAGAGGGGAAGAAGAGGTCAGGTGATAACAAATTCGCTCATTACACTCCTCTGGCTGTGAGCTGTGAACACATCCTTAATGAGATTAAGATAGACCGGACTCTGAGGTGGCCAGAGAAGGTGAAGGCCCCACCACATAAGAGGAACAAAAACTCTGGTGCGAGTTCCATCAGGATCACGGCCATGTCACAGATAGATGCTTCGCTTTGAAGGATGAGATTGAGAAGATGCTGAAATCTGGGAAGCTGAGAAGGTATGTGGATGGCAAGGCCCCAAAGGGTGGAAGAGAAGACCCTAAGAAGAGAAGAAATGACAGATGCCGTGGCGATGTCCCGGCCAGAAGGGACGATGACTCAGAGGGAGATGATGGAGATGACCCGGATCTCCCGCCAAAGGATGACAACACCCCGGTGAAGAGGGTCGGAATGATCTCCTTTGGTGTTAGCACCATTTATGGGGGATTCGCAGGAGGTGGCTCTGAGGTAGCCGACAGGAAGGCTCATGTAGCGGAGGCTAGGTCAGTGGACAAGCCTGAGGTTGTGAATCTAACGTCTTTTGACGCAGTGCAGAAAAGGAAGAAGGTATACATGGACACCCTCGTAGTGGGGTTCTCCAGACTCGACTTCAAGGCATCTTAGCCCCCCATGATGACCCTTTGGTCATAACAACAAGGGTGCATGGGTGTGAGGTGGGGAGAATCCTCATAGACGGGGGAAGCTCAGCAGATGTGATGTTTTGGCCTTGTTTCAAGAGCCTGGGTCTTAGTAGGGCGAGGCTGATGCCCTACCATCACCCATTGATAGGCTTCAGTGGTGAAAAGGTGCACCCCTTAGGCATGTATGAAATGGATGTACGGATGGGGGATGAGTGGCCTAAAAGGTTGACCAAGAAGATAAACTTTTTTATTATGGACGAAAACGTCTTCTCGGCCTACAACCTCATCATCGGAAGAGTGGCCCTCAAAGAGTTTGAGGCCGTGCCGTCGACGGTCCATCAGATGCTAAAATTCCCGACTCTTTATGGAGTAGGGGAAGTGCAAGGGGACCAGACCACGGCGCGGGAATGTTACTTCAACTTGGTTGAAGAGAGAGAGGCCCATAAGAGAGCAACCGCCACTTATAGCATTGACACTCTTGACCCGAGAGATGAAACAAATTGAAGAAGGGCGAGGCCGCGGAAGAGGTAGAATCCATCCTCCTCAATGATGATGAGCCGAAAAAAACCGTCCAGGTCGGCAAAGCCCTAGAGCCGAGGATCAAGGAAGAGCTGATAAACTTCCTCAGGAGGAGGCAGAGTGTCTTCGCATGGAGTCACACAGACATGCCTGGTATCGACCCTGAGATCATGACCCACAAGCTCAATGTGGACATAGATGCGAGGCCTATCAAGCAGAGGCGAAGAGTCTACTCCAGGGAGAAGTATGAGGTCATCCAGGAAGAGGTGAAAAAGTTGGAAGAGGCCGAGTTCATAAGAGAGGTTACCTATCCGGAGTGGCTCTCAAATGCAGTCATTGTGCCTAAGGCCAATGGAAAGTGGCGAATGTGTGTAGATTTCACAGACCTAAACAAGTCTTGCCCGAAGGACAGCTATCCCTTACCTAGGATAGACCAGATGGTGGATACCACAGCAGGGCACGAGCTCATGAGTTTCATGGATGCTTATTCAGGTTATAACCAAATCTTCATGGATGCCGAAGACTCTGAGAAGACATCCTTCATTAGTGATAAGGGGACGTACTGTTACAAGGTGATGCCCTTTGGTCTGAAAAATGCGGGGGCAACGTATCAACGTCTTGTCAATAAGATGTTCGAGGAGCAGATAGGTAAGACCATGGAGGTGTATGTGGATGATATGCTAACGAAGAGCTTGAAAGCCTGTACTCACGTAGCAGACCTGGAGAAGACCTTTGATGTCATGGACTCATACAGAATGAAGCTCAACCTAGCGAAGTGTGTCTTCGGGGTAGGAGCCGGGAAGTTCCTGGGGTTCATCGTTAATCAGAGGGGGATTGAAGCAAACCCTGAGAAAATCAAGGCATTACTCGACATGAAGACTCCTAGGAGTATCAAGGATGTCCAGAGACTCACGGGAAGAGTGGCTGCCCTTAACAGGTTTGTTTCCAGGGCAACGGACAAGTGTCTTCTGTTCTTTAAAGTTCTGAGAAAGGCCTTCCAGTGGGACAAAGAGTGTGAAAAAGCCTTTGACCAACTCAAGTCCTACTTGGGGTCTCCCTTGTTTCTATCTCGACCCATCACGGGGGAGAGGTTGTTTGTGTATCTGGCAGTCTCTGAATCAGCCATCAGTGCAACCATCATACGGGAAGAGGATGGAATCCAGAGGCCTGTGTACTTCAACAGTAAGGCCCTTCAAGGGTCTGAACAAAACTATCCCCGAATGGAGAAGTTGGCTTATGCCCTTATACATGCTTTAAGGAAAATGAAGCCTTACTTTCAAGCTCACTCCATGGTAGTCCTTACAGACTCTCCACTAAGACAAGTTCTGCACAAACCTGAGAAGTCCGGGAGACTGATGACCTGGGCCATCGAGCTAGGAGAGTATGATCTTACCTACTAGCCCAGGACAGCCATCAAGGGGCAGGCCCTCGCAGACTTTGTCGCAGAGTTCACTTGGGAAGAAGCCGAGACAGAGAAGGGTTTGGATAGAGACGAAAAGACGAACCGTAGTGTCTTCCGAGATTCGGAAGAGACTGCCTCGAACGTCTTCCGAGGCCGAGAAGAGGTTGTCCCAAGCAAAACCCGGAGCAGAGTAGAAGAAAACGAAGAGGATCGATACCTCTTCGAGAAGGGGATTATGAGAGAAGGGGTCTTCTCATCGGATGCAGACGTCTGGAGCCTCTTCGTTGATGGCTCTTCCTGTGACAGTGTAAGCGGCGCAGGGCTAATACTCTCAGCTCCAGATGGCGCCAACATTGAATACGCCTTGAGATTCAACTTCCCGGCCTCAAATAATGAGTCTGAGTATGAGGCCATGATAGCGGGTCTCTTATTGGCAACAATTCTTCGAGTAAAGCGGCTCCTACTCCATAGCGATTCAAGGTTGGTTGTCAATCAGGTGTTGGGGGTATACGAGGCCAAAGACGAAAGGATGGCCAAGTACTTAAAGAAGGTAAGAGGATTTCTAGAGTATTTTGAAGAAGCAAAACTGAAGAGAGTGCCTAGACTGGGCAACAGTCACGCTGATGCATTGGCAAGGCTGGCCTCGGCAATGAAGACAGATTTGGGAAGGACCATCCCAATCGAGGTCTTGGGAAAATCAAGCATCGAGGAGGACGAGGTATGTAGTCCTTGTCACAATGTGAACCTAGGAGACTCATGGATCGACCCTCTCGTCAGGTACCTAAGAGAGGGAGAGCTACCTGAGTCCAAGCTGGAAAGGAGAAAGTTGAGATACAGGGCTGCAAAGTTCTCATTGGTAGGAGATGTCTTGTATAAAAAAGGGTTTATCTTGCCCCTCCTCAGATGTGTGCATCCCATGGAGGTACCCCGGGTCTTACAGGAGGTTCATGAGAGTTCTTGCTCTAGCCACATTGGGGGGAGGCCCTTAGCCAAGAGGATCATCACTCAGGGATACTGGTGGCCTACCTTGTCTAAGGATGCTGCAGACTATATGACGAGGTGCGACAAATGCCAAAGGTTCGCCACTATCCCTCATCAACCCCATCAGCCTATGACGTCAATCTCTTCTCCATGGCCATTTGCGGTATGGGGAATTGACTTGGTTGGACCTTTGCCAAGAGCTGTCAACAACTATAGGTTCTTGATAGTTGCCATTGACTACTTTTCGAAGTGGGTGGAGGCAGAACCAATGATAATGATTACAGAGCAGAAGACCTTCTAGTTCATCTGGAAAAACATCATATGTAGATATGGCCTCCCAAACACGCTCATCTCGAATAATGGTACCTAGTTCAAGAACTCCTCCTTAGAGAAGTATTGCCAAAGTGTGGGGATTAAACAGTTCTTCTCATCTCCTGGTCGACCTCAGGCAAATGGCCAAACCGAGGTCACAAACAGAACCATCTTAGATGGATCAAGAAGAGGTTAGAAGACGCAAAGGGGAGATGGACAGAAGAGGTCTACGCAGTATTGTGGGCCTACAGAACTACGGCCAGGACACCAACAGGAGAAACCCCATTCATGCTAGCACATGGCTCAGAGGCTATCATACCAACGGAAGTAGGACTACCAACTCATCGGATTCAGACCTACGACCCTGACAACAATGGGGAAAAGAGGAGGCTAGACCTGGATCTTATCGAAGAGAGAAGAGAAGACGCAGAGGTCAGGAAAGCAGCCTACCAGCAGAGGGCAGCGAGATTCTACAACCAGAGGGTGAAGTCAAGATCCATTGCAGTGGGAGACCTAGTGCTAAAGAAGACCCTACAGAAGGCAAATAAGCTACACCCGAACTGGCATGGCCCCTACAAAGTAACAGAAGAGGTTGTGCCCGGCACTTACAGATTAGAAAACCTAAAAGGAGAACCTTTCGCTAACCCATGGAATGCTGACCACCTGAAGAGATATTACATATGATGTTGCATAGAATGTGTAATTTGTAAATGTACCATCTTATTGAGAAGAGGTTATTAATAAAGATCAGTTTCCATGACAAGTTCTTGCTCCATTCTTAGATCAGAGATATCACATGGGGATAACATCAGAAGTGATGACCTTAGACCCTCATAACATCACTCGGTGGTGACGAGGTCTGAGCTCAGACACCTTCCTAGATGACCTCAGACCCTTAACATCATTAATTTGGTGAAAATTATTATGAGGCTAACATCAGAAGTGATGACCTCAGACCCTCATAACATCACTCGGTGGTGACGAGGTATGAGATCAGACACCTTCCTAGATGACCTCAGACCCTTAACATCATTAATTTGGTGAAAATAATTATGAGGCTAACATCAGAAGTGATGACCTCAGACCCTTATAACATCACTCGGTGGTGACGAGGTCTGAGCTCAGACACCTTCCTAGATGACCTCAGACCCTTAACATCATTGATTTGGTGAAAATTATTGTGAGGCTAACATCAGAAGTGATGACCTCAGACCCTCATAACATCACTCGGTGGTGACGAAGTCTGAGCTCAGACACCTTTCTAGATGACCTCAGACCCTTAACATCATTAATTTGGTGAAAATTATTATGAGGCTAACATCAGAAGTGATGACCTCAGACCCTCATAACATCACTCGGTGGTGATGAGGTATGAGCTCAGACACCTTCCTAGATGACCTCAGACCCTTAACATCATTAATTTGGTAAAAATTATTATGAGGCTAACATCAGAAGTGATGACCTCAGACCCTCATAACATCACTCGGTGGTGACGAGGTCTGAGCTCAGACACCTTCCTAGATGACCTCAGACCCTTAACATCATTAATTTGGTGAAAATTATTATGAGGCTAACATTAGAAGTGATGACCTCAGACCCTCATAACATCACTCGGTGGTGACGAGGTCTGAGCTCAGACACCTTCCTAGATGACCTCAGACCCTTAACATCATTCATTTGGAGAAAATAATTATGAGGCTAACATCATAAGTGATGACCTCAGACCCTCATAACATCACTCGGTGGTGACGAGGTCTGAGCTCATACACCTTCCTAGATGACCTCAGACCCTTAACATCATTGATTTGGTGAAAATTATTGTGAGGCTAACATCAGAAGTGATGACCTCAGACCCTCATAACATCACTCGGCGGTGACGAGGTCTGAGCTCAAACACCTTCCTAGATGACCTCAGACCCTTAACATCATTAATTTGGTGAAAATTATTATGAGGCTAACATCAGAAGTGATGACCTCAGACCCTCATAACATCACTCGATGGTGACGAGGTCTGAGCTCAGACACCTTCCTAGATGACCTCAGACCCTTAACATCATTAATTTGGTGAAAATAATTATGAGGCTAACATCGGAAGTGATGACCTCAAACCCTCATAACATCACTCGGTGGTGACGAGGTCTGAGCTCAGACACCTTCCTAGATGACCTCAGACCCTTAACATCATTAATTTGGAGAAAATTATTATGAGGCTAACATCAGAAGTGATGACCTCAGACCCTCATAACATCACTCGGTGGTGACGAGGTCTGAGTTCAGACACCTTCCTAGATGACCTCAGACCCTTAACATCATTAATTTGGTGAAGTTGGTTATGAGAACGGCATATTAGGTAATGGCTTCAGAGCCTAATAGCGTTCAAAAATCATATAGCATTCATAGGCATTCAGAGATCAAAATAAGAGAAGAGATTGGCATTCAGTAAGAGAGATAATATAGCATTCAGAGGCATCGATTACAAATATTCATTACAAAATACTGATGTTACAAATTACAAATTACAAGTAAAGTGAAAAGCTACAAGTTAAAAAGGACTAAAGTTCTGAGGGGGGAACATTAGTAGTCTCGGCTGGGTTGACTTGATCAGCATTAGTTACCTCGGCCACGTCATCAGCAGGATCTACCCCTCCGACCTCAGTTCCTCCCAGGGTTGCAGTCTCGGCTGGGGCAGCGGTCTCGTCTTCTACCTCTTGAAGAGCCTTAGCAAATTGAGGGTCGGCATAGCCGAGACCCACAAGGTCAGAGGCCTTGAGAGTACCAACCTCCTTCTCTCTGGCCTCAGCCCATTTGGTAGTGGCCTTGATACCTCTTTCGAGGTATTCAAAGACAAAACCCATGAACTCCTCTGAGCCTTTGTAGTCAGAGATTATTTTGTCCGAGGCATCTGCAAGGGCAGCCTTCACAGCCGCGCAGACCTTTTGCTGTAGGACGTCATCTTTGTCCTTCAGGGCCTTGGCATGGTTCTTGACGAGCAGGGACATGTCTTTTTCCATCCCCTTAGCCTTATTTTCAGAATTCTACAACTCTGACTTTAGACGGTCAACCTCGGCATTCAGGGCACTTTCAACCTTCTCGGCCTCCTGCCCCTTCTGGATGAGGGGCAATTTCCTCATAGCCCAGTTAGACAATTGATACATGGCAGTCACCCCCTGCACATTTAATGAAGAGGTTAAGTGTGAGAAAAATCATATGTTGCACTTACAAAACTTTGACAAAGGAACAAGTCATACCTGGACGACTCGGTGAAGGCCGAACTCAACCATCACAGGGGTGTCCATGGCTCTATAAAAATGCTTGTCTGCCTCGGTCATTACAGAGGCAAGTGTGTCCATGGCCTGTCTGCTGTTGCCGACCACGCTATCAGTTAACTTCAACTGATCCAGACGAGCCGTCAGGATGTCAGCCGAAGAAATTGGGATCGCAGCCTCAGAAGTCTTCTTTTGTCTCGAGGTCGGCCTCTGATCCTCAGAGGTCGGGACCTTAGGGGCCCTCTTCTTGGAGACCTGGGATTTGGATGTAGTGGGAGCTAGAGGAGGAGCGTTCAGACCAGCCTTCTTTGCAAGCCTTGCCAAGCTCGGAGCTGCCATCTCCCACAGTCCGTCTGGGATACCTGGTGGTCTCTCTGCAAAAGTTAAAAGATAAGGGTTAGAGATCAGATATGAATGAGGTCAGAGGTTAGACTTGAAAAGAAAAATCCTTACCAAAGTCGGAAAGGGGACTCCCACCCAGGCTCGTCCCCGAGAGATACTGGGGGGTCAGCAGATGTTCGAACTTGACAAACAGACCATGTACCCCTTGGTCTTGCAGGGCCTTCACCTTTTTGATATTCTGAAGACTTAGACTGGGGTTGGGCCTTGCAGACATGGTGACCTTACCCCATCTGAGGGGTATCCTCGGCCCAAGAGTGGAAAAGGGAACAGATGAGCCGAATTCCCATGGCCCTGAGGCAAAAAAATATCGGGGCTTCCAATTGTGATTTGAGGTCTGAGTCACCTGGAGCATCTTCTTCTCAGGCCTCCGAGCCATGAAATGATAGTAGCTCGGATGGTTTTTGGCCGAGGTTGGGACATAACAACCAGCAAAGACCTGAATTTGGAGGTCAGAGTGGTGGACTGCCCTCCACAAGATAATGGCCCCTATAATGACTCTCCAGGCATTGGGAGAGAGCTGCGAGGGAGCCAAGTTGATAAAAGAGAGAATGGATCTGATGATAGGATGAATGGGTAGACAAAACCCTAACTTAAACATCTGCTCGTACAAGCAGATTTCTCCATATCGGCCATGGTAGGCCCTCTCTTCCCTCAGAGGTCTCCTTAATTTGATTGAGGGACTGATGGAGTATAAATATCTAAAGTGCAAAAGATCCACTTCAGTGACTGTGCTCTCGAACTCAGCTTCTTCAGAGATGTCAACATCACTTTCAGCATCCTCATCATCGTCAAGCTCAACGTCGGCTGGAGCAGACGTAGTTGGGTGACCAGGGAATCTATGAGCGAACTCAGCCCCTGTAACGGTCGACAGAGGGATGGCATCAAGAATGGGTGGCACATCCACACTCGGCTCAACAAGTTCAACCTCTGAAGAAGAATCTGAGGTGCTTGAGCCATTTTGGGATGAAGCTCGGCTGGATACCTGGTCCTGATTAGGGTCCTGATCAGGCCGAGGTGTAAAATCCATGGCTTCTTGGAAGGAGTCCACAGACATGGGGTCTGAGGTAGAAGACTCAGACTCAGACATCGACAATGGGTTAGCAGAGACCTCTGTCTGATAGAAGTTCTCAGGGGGATCAGGGTATACCACCTTGAGAGGTGGGGGAAAGATGGGTCTAATAGGAAACTCTTGTGACCTACGAGCTTCCTCTTCAGCTCTCTCTATTTGCCTGATCTTTTCTAGGGTCTTCTCTCTAAGAGAAGGGAAATCCTCAAGAAGCTGGTATAGGGGTCTGAGCATCAGAGGACGACCCTAAACTTAAGAAAAACTCCTAAAACTACAAACACGATTGACTTATAAAACAAAGAAGTTTAAAGATCAAACTTAGAAGTTTCAAGAAAACGCAGGTCGCTTGAGTTAATGAAGCTCACCGGAAAACTCAAAAACACGCCGGAAAATGCAAACCAAATACCATAAACAAAGGAAATAGAAAGGAAGAAGTACCTGGAGAATGAATCGATGAGTGAAATGAAAACTCGCGAGAAAATCGACGAAATCCTTTGCAGAAGAACGATTGAGTGGAGGAACTTAGAGAGAAAATTAGCAAGAACAGTGTGCGCGGGAACGAAATGAAGAAGAAGAAAGAGAAAGGAAGGGTTTAAACCCTTAAGTACTTGGGCACACTTCCCAAGGCCCATCATTGCCTTGGGAAACCCAAGGGACAACTGACAGCACACGCCAGCCAAGTTTGCACGCCCTAGCTTGGGACATGTGTCATGCAGGTATTAGCCTGGGACGGATAGGCCTCGGAGGTGAAGCAATCCCCTAGCCACTTGCTCTCGCATATGACTAAGGGCTGGGGGGTGATTGATATGCCCCAAGTGTAACCTCGACCGAGATGATGACCGAGATATTGATCGACCCAAGATAGGCCATGGGCCCACAATATCATCCCTCGGCCAGACCAGGGTCGGCCCAGGCCGACACTACCATCTACACTTCCAATGGGCACAGCGCGCATCACAGGCATCGACAACATTCTCATATACCTGGGTATGGTAACCTCGGACGAGGGTAGGCCGAGGTGACAGGGAGCCTTGATAACTTTTAACATGGAACCAGTTCAACCTCGGCTTGGGCCGAGGTCACAAGAAGCCTTAGTAATCGTCAGCATGGAATCATTCCTACCTCGGCTGGGGCCGACCCAGCATAATGTCTCGACTGAGACCAGGCTGAGACTCTCTATGACACATCCCGGATTGGATGAATATCAAGCATTTACAGCTCGGCCTCTCCTAGGCCGAGGTCATCCACCAACATGGCGGTCGAGCATCTGTTGAACATTTGGATAAGGACACATGGGCACAAATCAGTTGTAACAAGATTATTCCCCACATGTGGGGAGAATATTTCATCATCATTACTTACATGTGGCAGTGACAGATGGCACTCTCCCATTGGTGAGGCTACCACACACATGCACATTACATGCATGGGGGGTACATTACACCCCCTAGGCACTATATATAGGGATCATCCCCTACCTTGCAAAAGGATCCAGTTATAAAAACCCTAGCTAAAACTCTGTCTAAATTCACAGTAGAGTGAGAAAGCTTGAGAGAGGTTGTACCCATGGCCATTAGTGCCTTCTTTCAGTGATATTATTCACACACACTCACAATGGACGTAGGCCAGATTGGCTGAACCACTTATATTCCGGTGTTGATTCCTCTTATCCTCACCTCATTCTCTTGTCTTTATATAACTGTGCTGCCATTGTTATTCTTATATTGAGCTTGGAAACACCTTATCTGGTGGTGCTGATTCCGGCATCATCAGTCACAGTTCCTCACCTGAAAGTGACACCAAATCATACCCAAGACGTCTCACCCATGATAAAGAGCCACACTGCATAAATAACTGGACCCTATGACCTGGGGACTATACTCACCCTGCTCCTCAAGCTAGGCGATTCACCCACATCGCGCAACTTCCCATGATAGCACTAGATGGGTATGTTTCACATAGATATATCATACACACATAGATATATTTATAATCATTTCATATATATACTGTCTCTATTATCATTTCATAAATATATCATACACACATAGATATATTTATAATAATTTCATATATATCATCAAATTCGGCTATTCATGCCTATCTCACGTGGTATCAACCTATAATCCGGAATATACCAATTCGTATTAATTCACTTATACATGCACTTATTTTACTCCAATAAGTATTTACTCACTTATAATAGAATTCTCTCATCTTAAAAATTCCCTAATATTAGCTTAACACATCCAGATAGTATTCTAATTTCATCCTACTCACACATTCGGATTCACTCATATACTATCGGCATATATATTCTACACGCATATATATATCCGTCGAAATAATTTTCTCGAGTGTCGTTCGTACCAAATACTCCTAAAATTTATCACTCGGATCTTATTCTCGCTAACCCGAGATTTATATATCACCCGTTAAATCATTTAGAGGCCCTCACACTCTATTTAGGATCCCTTAATATTTATCTCCAAAAATAATTCTTCTTCAATCCTTTAAGTTCAAGAAAATTTCTCAATTTTTAACCGTTATATGCGAACTGAACCCATGACTCCGTAAATGAACCGATCCGATTCTCAAACAAATGAACCGAACTGATGACCAAATAAACGGACCGGTCTGGTGACTAAACTGAACCGCAATTTACCGATTCGATGTGGTCTATTTGGGAGTTCATCATCTTCTCTAACTCCAAAATTTATGGTTTCTAACATCACCAACCATCACTATAATCATCTACACACTTATTTTTAACCAGCACAACAATTTATTCATGAGATTCATCAATTTAACTAACATTTAAACCATATATTAATTAAACCAAAATTTTATTCAACTCTTCCAGTTTCCCACCAAAAATTACACCGCTAACATGGAATTGAGCTCAGATTTCATATGGAGTTGTTATACCTCAATTTATATGAAATCATTTCTAAAAACCCCATTTTGATTCAAGAATCCCAACCCAAAATTCATATAGTTTTCACCAACTATAATATGAATTATAAACACACATAAATAATTAAAGCAATTTAAACACTTACCTCGTTGGATAAATTCGACGACCTCGTGTCGGGATCCGCCGTAGCTTGGTTGGAGTTCTCCTTTTCTTTTCCCTTTCTCTCCTTCTTTATTTTCTTTCTTTCTTTCCTTTTTTTCTCTCTCTCGTGGCCTTATAAGAGATACATAAGGATTCTCCACTTATTAAACCCAAAATTGACTCGTATACTCAATTACGAGTCCCTTCCAGTCCAAAACGTCCCCGGAACCCAAACACTACACCCAGGTACTTCATTTTGACTATTTCGACCCATTTGGGATCTACCGTGCACTCGAAATCCCTATACAAGTCACTTATTAAAAATTCACCTTTTTAAATCCAATACAACTCCGCACGTATTTTCCAATTAAAATATTATAACTTGTCGCTTTGCCCAACCGCGACATGATATAAAATAATCCAACTTCATTTACTTATTCCCGTAAGTAAATATAGTATACACAAATATTAATCCATCACTCGCCAATTAATATTTAACCCGCACTTCAAATTCTCTTTCACTTAAAATTCTCAAATTATTAAATTATACCCACTTATGTAATTTAAAAGCAAAATTGACTCGTATACTCAAATGTGAGTCCCTACTAGTTCAAAAAGTCCCTGGAACCCAAACACTACCTTCGGGTACTTAATTTTGACTATTTTGACCCATTTGGGATCGACCGTGCACTCGAAATCCCTATCCGAGTCACTTAATAAAAATTCACCCTTTTAAATCTAATACAACTCCGCATGTATTTTACAATTAAGATACTATAACTTGTTGCTTTGCCTAACCGCGACATGATATAAAATAATCCAACTTCATTTACTTATTCCCGTAAGTAAATATAGTATACACAAAAATTAATCCGTCACCCGCCAATTAATATTTAACCCGCACTTCAAATTCTCTTTCACTTAAAATTCTCAAATTATTAAATTACACCCACTTATGTAATTTAAACCCAAAACTGACTCGTATACTCAAATGTGAGTCCCTACCCGTCCAAAAAGCCCCTGGAACCCAAGCACTACCCCTAGGCACTTCATTTTGGCTATTTTGACCCATTCGGGATCAACCGTGCACTCGAAATTCCCACCCGAGTCACTTATGAAAAATCCACCTTTTTAAATCTAATACTACTTTGCATGTATTTTCTAATTAAAATATCATTACTTGTCGCTTTGCCCAATGCGACATGATATAAAATAATTCAACTTCATTTACTTATTCCCGTAAGTAAATATAATATACGTAAATATTAATCCGTCGCTTGCCATTTAATATTTAGCCCTCACTTCAAATTCTCTTTCACTTAAAATTCTCAAATTATTAAATTACACCGACTTATGTAATTTAAATATCCATAAAAGTACGGGGTATTACGTACTCCCCCCCCCCCCCCCTACAAGGGAATTTCTTCCTCAAAATTCAGATACAACCGGTACTAAGACTTAGGATCTTTAACAACACAACATCCTCTAGTACTTGAAATCAATCTCAAAGTAACATAAGGGTTACTCTACTATACACTCGCTAATGGTACCCACCAGCCTAAAGGCTTAATAACTATAGCTCCAACTTCAAGTCAAGCTTGTTCAATTCTCTTCATACTAATATACTCCATCAGTCATAATCTCTCACCTCAATAAGGGCACATCACACATTGTGCTTCTACCAACAACATCTTAACAAGACGAGCCTATACATCACTGGCCCTATTGCCTTAACAATATTGGAAGGCCGCACATCACTAAGTGCTAGCTTCCTGTATCCATCCCAACATAAAACTCCCATCATGAGAGAAACCATAAGAACATCTGACCACTCTTGTCGGTCCTTCAAATCTCGGTTCATGGTGACATAACTCTTATGACGCTCAAAAGTCACCCCAAAATAGTTTGTGGTTAGTGCCCCTCTCGACAACGGACTCTAAATCACGTCTGATCCAAAATTCTACTTATTCTCTCACCTCTAAACATCCAGAGGGGGAATGATAAGGCTTTCCATGCAAAGCCTCAAATGGCACCTTATCCATAATAAACTGGCACGAGTTATTGCTAGTCGCCAATCACCTCCCGTTTACTCATCGGTCCAAAGGAGACACGACTTGTTCAATGTAATACCCCGTATTTTTATGCTATATTAATTTTGGGATTTATTAATATTAATGTGAATTATTTATTTAATAAAATCCGGAAATTAATTATGTTATAATTATTAACGTGACGAGAGTTAGTAATTATGGGAAATTTTTTGAATATTACTAATGAGCAAAGTAATATATATTATTGGTTATATTGAAGGTCAGGAGTGAATAAAATGACAATTTTGGAAATTTGAGTCGGGACGCGCCCGCGTCGCGTCGGGACTAATTATTGATAAATAAAAGTGAATATTTCATAAGTTGTTCGTATTGTCGTTTTGAGTTCGCCAAAGTGTCCGGAAGGGTCGAGATAGTCAAAAAAGTATACCCGGGGGTTTGATTTGGGTCTCGGGGCATTTTTAGACTTAATTAGTACCCCGGGAGGGCATTTTAGTCATTTTGTATTTTTGGGTAATTAAACCCACGAAAATTAAAGGGGCTATATCTGATGTTTAGGTTATCTCCTAGGGTTAAATAACTCAAAACACTAGAATGACCATTAGAGAGGAGAGGAGAGAGCTCTCAAGGCATTCCAAGGCTCAAAACTCACCCGTTTGCACCGCCGCCACCGCCGAAGCGTAGATCGCGAGACGGGGAACGCAACCACACCAATTTCGGCTCCAAACCAGACTTCTGAAAATCCCAGGCAAGTGTTTATCTTGCTTATTTCGTTGATGCATCTTTCATATTAGTTTAGGAATGATTAGGATGAATTGTACGGAAGAAAAACCCAATTTGAGTTAGGAAATTGGATGTAGTGATGACTTAAATGATATTCTGGAAACGTTTTGTGATGTAGAGGATTAAACCACAAAATTTTGATGTTGTATAAGAAGGAACCACAAAATTTTGATGTTGTATAAGAAGGAAACCTTAGAGCCAATCGGAATAAAGGAGAAAAATCGCGCTTCAGGACCCCTGAACCGGTTCGCATGTTCCTCGAACCGGTTCGCCCCTCAAACCGGTTCGCCCTTGGGTTCGCGAATGTTTGCTGGTCTGGGGTGCTTTTTCTTCCATTCAACACTTAGAAAATTTTCTTGTTTTCTTTCCTTTTTCCTTGGATTTTTCTTCAACTTCAATGGGTCATAACTCATCAACCGTAGCTCGGATTTGGGTGCCGTTTCTTCCAGTGTTCTCGTTGTTCCGAGCTCTTCAACTTTCCAGTTGAATCCTCCTTCGGGATCTAGCTGCAGAAATACAAAAATGCCCTTGAACTTTCCTTCTTAGATTTTCTTTCATTATCTCGCTTTCTCTTTTGCATTGCTTGTATAATTAACCTGTAAAACCAATAAGAGAAGCACGAAACACGAAATACTTGCCAACGAAGATTAGTAGCATAAATGTGCATTAAATCCATATGGGTTACATCACTCGGGTTCACAAATGTACTGAAATTAGGGGAATAAATATACAATATTTATGTCCAATCCCTTCGAATTAAAGTTAGAAATGAACCATTATACTTGATATATAATAATGGGAAAATAAGGATAAATGTTGTGAGTGTGGGTTATGGGATAAACCTAAATTGATATAATAAAAGTGGTATATTTATATGATTTTGTATGCATATTATATACTTGTGAAAATCATGCCCACGCTACTTGCTATCCCTGAGGTTACCGCGCTGGGACAGTCTTATCTTGATGGGACCTTTATGGGGATATTGACTTGTACCATAGAAGATAGATATCATTGGTACAGGCTATCGATGTGATAGTTCAGACGGTCCTAAGAGACACAGGCATGTGCCATCCTCTTAGAGACTTGGAATCTATGCTTCGCCTCAATATTGTTTGTGTATGTGTTAATACAATTCGAGAGTGATTCCGAATTTGTATTCCCCTTAATACGAGTGATACGGGGTTTTGGATAGTAGAGTATGCCCACACCATAGTTTTTATTTGGGGTGCTGTTATAATATATATATATATATATATTATACGAGTATTTAATATATGTATGAAATACTAGAATTTGGAACTGCCTACTGTGATATGGTAAGTAGGACATGGTTGATGACTCATATTGTAAATACTTGTTTTGAGAGAGTATAATATGACACTGGAAAACTTTATAAATTAATAAAGTTAAAATGAGAATTTTGGATACTAATTGAAATATTCTTTTCAAACAATTGTATCGTTCAATTTTAAATCCTGCAAATAACCTAAGATAAGTTAAATCCTTGGGGAAAGATAGTGTGATATATGAAGAGATAAACCATTGGGAAGGTTAGTGCGATAGGAGTGCACATTAGAAGAGAGGTGAGAATTTCTCAAGAGAGTGTCTCACTAATATGTTGTTGCATTGGCCTGTATCAATTTAAATACTTGCTAAACGAATTTTTAAATCATACACTATCGGGCTCTGACCCGTTCCTATTTCTCTTTCTCTCTTGTATATATATGTATATATTACAGGTGCCCAGCCACAGGGGCGTCTTGCTTAGGATCCCTTGGAAGGAACGTGCTGCAGCTTAGGTGGGAGTTACAGGTCACTTGATTAGATGATTTCATTTACTTGATTCCCCTTCTATCATTCTCCTTATTGGGGCTTGTGTCGCCCTTTCCACTATTTAGTTGTTTATTGGGACATTGTGATTTAGTTATTCTAGGTACTGTTACTTTGGGATTTATTCAGCATGTATGTTTTACTTTAAGTTTTAAATGCTGGGATTCAGTTGTTGAATGTCTAAATTAATTGGATTATATGTTCCAGGATTATTGTGGTGTGATTCTTTAAATATTGAATTGTTGTAGATAATTAAATCTTTATTTTTCAAAATAAAATTTGAAAGGAATGTTAAAAATGGTTTTGACACTTAGCTTAATTAATTAGGGTGTTTAAATTAGAAATTTATTTTCACGACAGTGATGGTAAGAATGATCCAACTGTTCACCTTGATTTTAATTTAATAAAGGAGTGATCGCCCGGTATTTAATTAGGCGGGGTGTCACAGGTGGTATCAGAGCATCAGGTTCTAGTGTCCTTTAGGATCTGTGCGGCTTATTATGCTTTCAGCGTTGCTTTCTTTGATATAGAGCCCTAATACTAGGAATGTTGTGGTTATCTCTATACATTAGAAATTCATGCTTCTGTGATTTGTTTATACGAATGATGAACTCATTCTGATGTAAATTTTATTTAAACTTTCAGATGGCCCGTCAGAAAGAACAAGCTAATTCCATTAAGGAAGTTAATGAGCAAGGACAACTCACGCCTCAGGTGTCTCCGAAAAGGGTACCAATAGCCGAACTTGCAGGCATTGTGGCACAAGTAGTGACCACTGCAGTTTTACAGTACCACGAACGCAGTATGAAACTAAAAGGAGGCAAAATACCTAGAGAGGTTGATCAAATTCATATGACTAACGTTGAAAATTGTGCGAAGGCACCGAATCTGCGACAACAAAACAATCAAGATCGAGTCAGTTCCAGAAGTAACGAGATTTATGTATAGGGGTAAAACTGTCAGGGCCAACAAAGTCAAGTTCAGAATGAAACCACAAAGAGGTGTTTCAGTTGTGGAATGGACGATCACAAACGTAAATCTTGTCCGAATCAGACTGGGGATAAACTACAATCCGACCAGCAAAGAATTTCGAAACTCTACTATAAATGTGTACAACTGGGTCACAAGTGGATGGATTTTCCTCACCCTGACATAGTTTTTCCGCAAATTTCCCCTCAAGGCCAGCAAGACCAAGGAAAAAGTGAGTCTAGTCAACAACGTGGTAAAGTGAAGCAGTTTCGAAAGAGGAATAAAGTCCCAAGTTAGCAAGGCCGACACCAACAGCAGCAGGGTCGGAGGGGGAGTAACTTCAGAGGCCGGTGTTTTGTGTGTGGCAAGCATGGCCATAAACGCCAGGATTGCCCAGAGGGTGTTAGGGCCCCACAACAGCAGTGTGCCCGTAATGAGGCGCAGAGACCACTTTTTCCACCTGCCCTCCCAGCTCCAGCCCAGGTACCTGCCCGACCATCCATTCTAGCAGCTCCAGTGCAGCAGGGGCAGTTACAGTATGGACGTGTCTATAATGTCCACCAGGCAGCTCCACAGACACCACCCACGATTTGGGGTATGTTTCCTATTCATGGTACTATGAGTCAAGTTCTGTTTGATACTGGGGCAACGCATTGTTTTATAGCTACGTATTTTGCGAAGACCTTAGAGTTATTAGCCACAGTAGAGAGCACTGTAACGTATGTAGACTCACCACTGGGGAATGGTTCATTTTCTTTATATGCCGGGGAGTGGGGGTAGAGATTGGTAGACATGTTAGTCTTAGATATGCATGAGCACGATGTTATTATCGGTATGGATTGGCTCGCAGCTTATAGAGCCATGATTGATTGCTTCGGTGGGAGCATTGTTTTTGCCATTCCGGGGCGAGAGATGTTTGTAGTGGCAATGCCTCGCCCAGAGGGAGGCTCGACCGCTCATTTGTATTATATAGAGGAGGATACCTCTAAGGAGGTTGTGATTCCGTTAGACTCGATTCCAGTCGTTCGTGGGTATTTCGATGTGTTTCAGGAGATACCAAGCCTAACCCCCCAGTCGAGAGAGAGACTTTGTCATAGACTTATTACCGGATACTAGACCGATAGCATGCGCTCCATACCGTATGGCTCCAGTGGAGATGTGAGAGTTACGAGATCAGATAGAGAAGCTGTTAGGTCAGGGCTTCATTCGCAGGAGTACCTCACCTTGGGGCGCTCCAGTCTTGTTTGTGAAGAAGAGAGATGGTTCACTGAGGTTATGTGTGGACTACCGGGAGTTGAACAAGGTCACGATACGGAATAAGTATCCGTTGCCTCGAATCGATGATCTGTTCGACCAGCTGAGGGGAGCAACTTTCTTTTCGAAGATAGATCTGAGGTCGGGGTACCATCAGCTACGTATTAGAGAGCAGGACATTTCAAAGACTGCCTTCTTGACGAGATATGGGTCTTACGAGTTCAGAGTGATGCCATTTGGTCTCACAAATGCTCCAGCCGTATTCATGGACTTAATGAATCGAATATTCAGAGAGTTCTTGGATCAGTTTGTCATCGTCTTCATATATGACATTTTAATATATTCACACTCCGAGGAGGAGCATGCCGAGCACTTGAGGCAGGTTCTTCAGACTTTACGAGAGCGTCAGTTGTATGCTAAGTACGAGAAGTGTGGATTCTGGTTGCGAGAGGTACAGTTCTTGGGGCAAGTTGTTTCTGAACAGGGGATAGCAGTTGACCCGAGTAAAGTGTCAGCGGTGAGGTAATGGGGACAGCCCACGACACCTACGGAAGTTCATAGTTTCTTGGGATTAGCCGATTACTACAGGAGATTCATTCGGGGATTCTCCAAAATAGCGGGTCCATTGACTAATCTGACTCGCAAAGGGGTACCATATGTTTGGGATGATGCTTGTCAATTGGCTTTCGATGAGCTGAAAGACAAGCTTACTTCAGCACCAGTCCTTGCTTTACCAAAGCCAGGTGTGGAGTACCTGGTTTACACCGATGCCTCTTTACGGGGACTTGGGGGAGTACTTCAGCAGGAAGAGAAGGCTATAGCTTTTGCCTCCCACAAACTTAAGCCGCATGAGAAGAATTACCCCACCCACAACCTGGAGTTAGCAGCGGTCGTTTTTGCATTGAGGATATGGAGACACTATTTATTGGGGGAGAAGTTCCGTTTGTTCACAGACCACAAATCACTACAGTACCTGTTCACTCAGCGAGAGCTGAATATGCGTCAGCGCAGATGGTTAGAGTTTGTGAAGGACTATCAATTCGACATACAGTATCATCCGGGGAAAGCCAACGTAGTTGCTGATGCGTTGAGCCGTAGACCGGTAAATGATGTAGCGGACGTCTGGAAAGCAAAGTGGAAGGAGTTGGGTCACCAGGACGCAGTAGCCCATTCCTTCATATCTGTTATGACAGTCACACCCGAGATTGTTACGAGGGTAATACAGGCCCAAACCACAGACCCGTTTTGCCAGGAGCAGATTGTACGACTTTTAGCCGAGGGTGCTGAGTACTATTCTGTTAGTTCTGATGGGGGTTTGAGGTTTAATGGGAGATTAGTGGTTCCAGAAGGGCCAGAATTGAGTCATGCAGTGATGACCCAATCTCACGGGTCCCGATTTGCGGTACATCCTGGAGGAGATAAGATGTACCAGGATATGAGGAGGCAATACTGGTGGAGTAGGATGAAGAAGGACATTGCTGAGTTCGTGTCCAAGTGTTCTACATGCCAGCTAGTGAAGGTGGACCATCAGAAACCGTCAGGGTTGCTTCAGCCATTGGAAGTACCTGCGTGGAAGTGGGAGAGTATTTCCATGGATTTTATTACAGGGTTACCTACATCACAACGGGGCCACGACTCCATCTGGGTGATTGTAGACCGTTTGACCAAGGTGGCTCATTTTCTGCCGGTGCGGACAAATTATACCACGGGTTAGTATGCTCAGTTGTTCATTTCTGAGATTGTCAGATTACATGGGGTGCCCCTGAATATTGTGTCAGATAGAGACAAGATTTTCGTGTCACTTTTCTGGGAAAGCTTTCAGGAGGCTATGGGTACTGAGTTGAGGTTGAGTTCAGCTTATCACCCACAGACAGATGGACAGACAGAGTGTACTAATCAGATGTTAGAGGATATACTACGCATGTGTGTTCTTGATTTTGGAGGAGGTTGGGAGCCACATCTTCCACTGGTAGAGTTTGCTTATAATAACTCTTATCAGTTTACGATTGGCATGGCTCCATTTGAGGCTTTGTATGGCAGGCCTTGTCGTTCTCCAACTTGTTGGCTCGAGGTGGGGGATAACAAGTTGCTAGGACCAGAGGTAATTCAGGAAACCTCCGCGAGGATTGAGATGATTAGGAGTTGCATTCGAGTAGCCCAGGACAGGCAGAAGAGCTACGCCGATGCGAAACGGTTCTCCCGGGAGTTTAATGTGGGGGACCAAGTGTTACTGCGTGTATCTCCTATGAAAGGAGTGATGAGGTTCGGGAAGAAAGGGAAATTGTCCCCGAGGTACGTGCGACCATTTCCCATTATCGAGAGGATTGGGCCGGTAGCATACAAATTGGGACTACCAGAGCATTTACATCGCATTCATGATGTATTCCACATCTCGTCGTTGAGACGGTATCTTCGGGATGATATGGCCCATACTCACATCGCGATAGATGAGATAGACTTACAGCCTGAAAGCTCTTATGAGGAGAAACCAGTGGCTATCCTAGACTATAGTGAGAGGAGATTGAGGTCAAAGATAGTTCCACTTGTACGGGTCCAGTGGGAGCATCATAACGTGGAGGAATCCACTTGGGAGCGCGAGGCCGATATGCCCGAGAGATATCCAGATTTGTTCTTACCATGTATGCCTTATTTTTCGAATTTCGGGACAAAATTCTGTTATTAGGGGGGAAGTATGTAATACCCCGTATTTTTATGCTATATTAATTTGGGGATTTATTAATATTAATGTGAATTATTTATTTAATAAAATCCAGAAATTAATTATGTTATAATTATTAATGTGACGAGAGTTAGTAATTATGGGAAATTTGTTGAATATTACTAATGAGCAAAGTAATATATATTATTGGTTATATTGAAGGTCACGAGTGAATAAAATGACAATTTTCGAAATTTGAGTCGGGACGCGCCCTCATCGCGTCGGGACTAATTATTGATAAATAAAAGTGAATATTTCATAAGTTGTTCGTATGATCATTTTGAGTGCACCAACGCGTCCGAAAAGGTCGAGATAGTCAGAAAAGTATACCCGGGGGTTTGATTTGGGTCTCGGGGCATTTTTAGACTTAATTAGTACCACGGGAGGGCATTTTAGTCATTTTGTATTTTTGGGTAATTAAACCCACGAAAATTAAAGGGGCTATATCAGATGTTTAGGCTATCTCCTAGGGTTAGATAACTCAAAACACTAGATCGGCCATTGGAGAGGAGAGGAGAGAGCTCTCAAGGCATTCCAAGGCTCAAAACTCACCCGTTTGCACCGCCGCCACCGCCAAAGCGTAGATCGCGAGACGGGGAACGCAACCACACCGATTTCGGCACCAAACTAGACTTCTAAAAATCCCAGGCAAGTGTTTATCTTGCTTATTTCGTTGATGCATCTTTCATATTAGTTTAGGAATGATTAGGATGAATTGTATGGAAGAAAAACCCAATTTGAGATAGGAAATTGCATGTAGTGATGACTTAAATGATATTCTGGAAACCTTTTGTGATGTAGAGGATTAAACAATGAAATTTTGATGTTGTATAAAAAGGAACCACGAAATTTTGATGTTGTATAAGAAGGAAACCTTAGAGCCAATCAGAATAAAGGAGAAAAATCGCGCTTCAGGACCCCCGAACCGGTTCGCATGTTCCTCGAACCGGTTCGCCCCCCAAACCGATTCGCCCTTGGGTTCGCGAATGTTTGCTGGTCTGGGGTGATTTTTCTTCCATTCAACACTTAGAAAATTTTCTTGTTTTCTTTCCTTTCTTCCTTGGATTTTTCTTCAACTTTAATGGGTCATAACTCATCAACCGTAGCTCGGATTTGGGTACCGTTTCTTCCAGTGTTCTCGTTGTTCCAAGCTCTTCAACTTTCCAGTTGACTCCTCCTTCAGGATCTGGCTGAAGAATTACCAAAATGCCCTTGAACTTGCCTTCTTAGCTTTTCTTTCATTGTCTCGCTTTCTCTTTTGCATTGCTTGCATAATTAACCTGTAAAACCAATAAGAGAAGCACGAAACACGAAATACTTGCCAACGAAGATTAGTAGCATAAATGTGCGTTAAATACATATGGGTTACATCACTCGGGTTCACAAAGGTACTGAAATTAGGGGAATAAATATACAATAATTATGTCCAATCATGTAGTAAGTTGGAAAAACCCTTCGAATTAAAGTTAGAAACGAACCATTATACTTGATATATAATAATGTGAAAATAAGGATAAATGTTGTGAATGTGGGTTATGGGATAAACCTAAATTGATATAATAAAAGTGGTATATTTATATGATTGTGTATGCATATATTATATACTTGTGAAAATCATGCCCACGCTACTTGCTATCCCTGAGGTTACCGCGCTGGGACAGTCTTATCTCGATGGGACCTTTATGGGGGATATTGACTTGTACCCTAGAAGATAGATATCTTTGGTACAGGTTATCGATGTGATAGTTCAGACGGTCCTAAGAGACGCAGGCATGTGCCATCATCTTAGAGACTTGGAATCTATGCTTCGCCTCAATATTGTTTGTGTATGTGTTAATACAATTCGAGAGTGATTCCGAATTTGTATTCCCCTTAATACGAGTGATACGGGGTTTTGGATAGTAGAGTATGCCTGCACCATAGTTTTTATTTTGGGTGCTGTTATAATATATATATATATATATATATATATATATATATATTATACGAGTATTTAATATATGTATGAAATACTGGAATTTGGAACTGCCTACTGTGATATGGTAAGTAGGACATGGTTGATGACTCATATTGTAAATACTTGTTTTGAGAGAGTATAATATGACACTGAAAAACTTTATAAATTAATAAAGTTAAAATGAGAATTTTGGATACTAATTGAAATATTCTTTTCAAACAATTGTATTGTTCAATTTTAAATCCTGCAAATAACCTAAGATAAGTTAAATCCTTGGGGAAAGATAGTGTTATATATGAAGAGATAAACCATTGGGAAGGTTAGTGCGATAGGAGTGCACATTAGAAGAGAGGTGAGAATTTTTCAAGAGAGTGTCGCACTAATATGTTGTTGCATTGGCCTGTATCAATTTAAATACTTTCTAAACGAATTTTTAAATCATATACTATCGGGCTCTGACCCGTTCCTATTTCTCTTTCTCTCTTGTATATATATGTATATATTACAGGTGCCCATCCACATGGGCGTCTTGCTTAGGATCCCTTGGAAGGAACGTGCTGCATCTAAGGTGGGAGTTGCAGGCCACTTGATTAGACGATTTCATTTACTTGATTCCACTTCTATCATTCTCCTTATTGGGGCATGTGTCGTCCTTTCCACTATTTAGCTGTTTATTGGGACATTGTGATTTAGTTATTCTAGTACTTTTACTTTGGGATTTATTCAGAATGTATGTTTTACTTTAAGTTTTAAATGCTGGGATTCAGTTGTTGAGTGTCTAAATTAATTGGATTATATGTTCCAGGATTATTGTGGTGTGATTCTTTAAATATTGAATTGTTGTAGATAATTAAATCTTTATTTTTCAAAATAAAATTTGAAAGGAATGTTAAAAATGGTTTTGACACTTAGCGTAATTAATTAGGGTGTTTAAATTGGGAATTTATTTTCATGACAGTGATGCTAAGAATGATCTAACTGTTCACCTTGATTTTAATTTAATAAAGGAGTGATCACCCGGTATTTAATTAGGCGGGGTGTCACATTCAAAATAAAACATCATCCCCACCGCTTCCCAAAAATCCCTATTGGAGGTGGGGTTCGAATATCTCATCCTGATGTTGGTAACCCATCAATGAAATTTACCAGCCTGTCTGTGCAATCTGTCACTAGAATCATCGGCTTGATACAAAATTTCTGGTTGATCATCTCGAACCAACCTATTTCGATCTATGGGTGGTGCACCCGGAGACAACCTCACTATGTCTTACTTAACACCAATTCCCACTTTTAATATCTCACATTAAGTGGTACTTTATACTCCCCTTCTTTCCATGGAGTATACCAAAAATCATGGCCCGTGCATTTTTTTGCCACAATGCGCACTTCGGGGCCCTTTTTACCTTATAGACATTAACATTCTATTTAGTAAGACTCCGCTCTACTTTCCCACAATAGTTGGATTTTCCTCTTCTCAAGAGATATTCTTTTAAATGGCTTCCAACAGTCTTTCAACCCTCTCAGGTGTGATAGCTCTCGTTGCACATATATACTTAGATTATCGTCTTTCTCACATGACATTTAACCATACTTACATTCCATCTTTGTTTATAACTTCCCCACATGCATATATTCCACCCTTCAATTCGCGGTGAGAAAAAAAATTTCAATGCTCTCTCACGGCACTACCAGCTCCACTGGACTTATACTATATAACAGCTCTCAGCTCAGAGTGTTTTCTCTACACTTTCATTGATTAACATTAAAAACTAAGGACCTAGTGTCCATCAACGTCTTTATACTCACGATGTTTATCAAAGTTCATGTGTATCTTATCCCGTAATAATATTCAAACAAGGAACTTTACCCAATGCACTATCACTTAGCATTTGTAGTAATCGAATTCCATAAACTTCAAACAAATAATGGGGACTCTCAAAAATTCTGTCCCCAGACATATAAATTTAAATCTCAACTCCCATGTCTCTAAAGGAGTGATATAACAATGTTCTCTCCCTATCACCAAGTCTTGAGCGCTAAACATAATAATGAGCTAAATCTCTCCACTCAATAGTAAAACCAATGTACCCCGAATTGTATCAGTAAAGTCCCTACACACCAGGATCAATATCTCGGGATAACTATACTCTCTAAAGTCTCTATCATAATATAATATAAATGCGAGCTTGACCCACTTGTAGGTGAGGCATCGCCAAAATAACACATCCTGTCTTGGAACATCAAACACGATAGCCTTGCAATATCAGCCCACTATCATTCTAACCAGTCTATACTCAAGTTAACATCATACTAGTATAACACGTCACTAAAATGAGTAATTTCAATAAAATATATTCTCACTGACTACACCCGCTTCCTTGCGGATGAAACCAAAGATAAACCCGCTATACCACGAAGAATACATACACATAATAAAGTTATTGATAAAACCATTAAACTCATCTCACACGCGAATCTAGTGCTAATAAAAATACTGTGACTCGCTCGTGTCATACAAAACTACCCTATTCACCCGAGGTTAAACTCATATTCTGACCTTCCCAATTTCCCTAGCTACTCAAATGGTTCCCGGACATGACACGCTTGTCTGAACCGAACCAAACTATCATAATCATTGCCTATGCTAGGAACCATACTCTTGTCCCTTTTACTCGCTTCGGGAAAAATCAATGCATGTGGTCCTATTCTCCACATAAACATATCTCTCCATATAATCCATTTATCTCCGGCCAAGATGGACCTATTAGGGTTGTCCTTCTCTCGGACCTTGGTAGCCTCAACCCAATTATTCCCTTAGCTCCGTTGGCCCTAAAGAACTCCCTATTGTCCTTAATAGCCCTGATTGAATCCATCATCACTCGTTAGCAATTAAGCTCTGAATCATTTAAATCGGTCCCTTGATGGGTCCCTCCCCCCCCCCCCGACGATGTTTCGCTAACACCATTACATTCAGTCTTACTCCCAGACTAAATTATTTTTCACAAATGGGCCTCTATCCATCCCTCTTGTAATAAATTCAGAATTTTAGTCACATCTCTTCCTGAACAATAGTTGAAGTATTTCACGATCAAACCGTACCTAAGATCCTTCCATTTGCATATTATTTCACTTTTCAAATGTGGTGATTGACTCTCACTATTACAATAATGCTCCCATGAGCAAAAAAAATTTTTACCCCAATTTTCACTTTTGGGTATACTACACTCTGCTATATGCCAAAGCCTCTAGGTATCTTATGTCCATTGGCTAACACACAATCTCCGCATTTATTAAAATTCCAACGGATGGCCCAATTCAAAGACCCCTCTCACTCTCTCCCATTTTAACCACCCTGGGTGAGTTTAATTTGGCACCACTTTCTGATATAGTGGTACCTAAAAATATATGCTACACCCTAGCAGTCCTTACAGCCCCAATAATAGGGGTGATCTCAACTATGGTCATTATCCCCAAAATTATTCTACAACTTCAATGAAGCCCCGCCTCCTGCTATCCTCCTAACGGCTCTCATTTCATTGTTTGGCATACGAAGCACACCCAAATGAATATAAGATTCACTATAATTATACATTATAGTAGGAGAATGAGATCTCACCATATGAATCAATAATCCTGAGCATAAGGCTCTATATCAAGTAGAAAGAAACATTGAAAACGTAGTATGTCCGCACAGATTCCTAAGGACACTAGAACCTGATGCTCTAATACCATCTGTGACACCTCGCCTATTTTAATCTCAGCTGATCAATACTTTATCAAAATAAAATAGCATTCTCATATGGATCATCTGATGAATCACTGTCGACAAGACAAATTAATTACTAATAACCTATTAGGCCCGGTGTCAAATTTTAAACTTTCTAATCTTGTTAACTTAACCAAATAATAAATCCATCCACATAAATAATATACACATCAATAGAGTTAAATAAATAATAACCGATAAGTCTCGGTAAAACATTAATACAACCATATCTAATAGGCACAAACGAAAATGCGGCAAATAATATAAATGACAATAATTGGGCAACATGCCCGAATATAACTCACAATACCTCCTATCTAGATCACAAGGATAGAAGCATCTAAACAATCCCTGCTAGCATCCACAACTGCTATAGCATCGTCTGACTCGAAGGAATAATATCATCCAGGCGTCCCTATGTCTAGACACCTAAATGTTTTTTTTTTAAAATATTTGCAAGTGGGTCAAAACCCAAAGTGTTTTGAAAATATTTAGCAAGTGTTTAAAATACTTTAAAATTTACAATATGATATTCTACATATTTAAACTAGTGTCTCACTCACATGGGATACCCCTCACCTCTCATCGAACGGTGCACACCTAACGCATGTAATTTAAACACCCTAGTTACGCTACCCAGCTTAACTAGCCTCTCAAAATCTCTAAGTCACTTTACGCTATATATCATACCCCGCGTCTATAATATTCTATGCTTTAGCAGGAGCTTATGTATTATAATTTCTCGCTTATAATTTATCCGTTCATTATGAATAACTTTAACTAGTTATCACGTTTTAGTGTTATTAGTCTCGTATATAATATTCTCATATTTATATACGTATCACACATTTTATTCTGAATTTTATTTTCCCAGATAAACAAGAAATCATTTTGCATCTCAATCTTTATTTTGTCAGTATATATATATATATATATATATATATATATATATATATATATATATATATATCTTTTCACATCTTCATATATATATATAATGTACTATACACATCAAGTATATGTGGTGGGGAGAGATGTGATTGATTCCATTACCTTATTTTCCATTGTAGCTACTTGCCTAGGCAATGGAACTGCACTGCTTTGGCGCTTATTCTGAAGGTAAATACTCCCTCTGGTATGCAGAACTTCAAGCCCATCTCTTGCTGCAATACCATCTACAAGTGTATCTCCAAAATTATTGCTGATAGGATGAAACCCATTCTCCCTTCCTTCATCAACCAGAGCCAGGCCGCATATGTGAAAGGTAAGTCAATCTCTGCCAATATATTATTGCTTCAGGAGCTTATGCAGGATTATCACCACGAGCTTACTCCCCCTAGGTGTACTCTTAAGATTGATCTTCTTAAGGCCTATGATACTGTTAGTTGGGAGTTTTTACTCAACCTTATTGTGCATATTGGGTTCCCATCTATGTTTGTTGGGTGGGTGGAGGAGTGTATCACCACAACTAGATTCTCTATCAGCTTGGATGGGCTCTTACATGGATTCTTTGAGGGGAAGATGGGGTTGAGACAAGGTGACCCTATTTCTCCTTTCGTTTTCCTGCTAGTTATGGATACTTTCTCTTGTATTATGGACAAGGCTAGCCTCAATACAGAGTTCAGTTTTCATCCTAAGTATAAGGAAGTTGGCCTTAATCATCTTTGCTTTGCGGACTATTTGATCATTCTGTGTGGTGGCGACCATTCTTCGTGTAGAATTGCGAAGGGAGCTATTGAGGTTTTCTCTTCGATCTCTGGTCTTTACCCCAATACTAACAAGTCTAGTTTTTACTTCTGTGTGATGTTGATGGGGTGAGAAAGTTGAGGGTTATTGGTTTCTCCCACAGTTCCCCTCCTTTTTGTATCTTGGGGAGCCCCATATTACTACTAGGCTTAAGTCCAAGGATTGTGAGAATTTAATTGATAAGATTACGGGGATGATTAAGTGTTGGACTAACAGATTCCTTAGTTTTGCTGGGAGACTTCAGCTCATCAATTCGGTCTTATTTGGTATTCAGGTCTACTGGTCTTGCCTGTTGTGACACCCCGCTCAATAAAATATCGGGTGATCAGTCCTTTATAAAATTTATAAAAGAATGTTCGGTTGGTTCATTCTTAGCATCACTGTCCAAAACTTAAATCCAAATAATTACCTAACATTTAATTAAGCTAGTGTCAAAACATTTCCCAATTTAATTTGAAATCAATTAATTCAATTAATTTCTGAACATTGAATTATAAACCACACACAATAAATGAATGTTGATTGAATTAAATACTGAATAATTAAGACTGGATAAAACCTTCCAGTTCAAAGTCACAAACAAAACCAAAATAAATACTCAATCAAACAGAAAAGAACTACAAAGAAACTGAGTACAATCCCGCTAATGAGGATGGGCGACACATGCCGGAACTGAAGCATCTGAACTAGGAACTGAATAAAATGAGAGAAGCGTCTAATCTCAATAACCCGCAAGTTCCACAACAGCTGCAACTTGGCAAACCATCATAGTATCTAGAACCGGTGTCCTTATGGCCAGGCACCTGTACTAATATATATATATATATATATAGCAAAAGAGAGAAGAAATACAAGAAATGGGTAAGAGCCCGAGGTGTAAAAATGATTTAGCAAGTTTTTAAAACTGGTTCTTAAAATAAGTCTTATACGAACGTTAGTTATCGAACTCTCACATGAGTTTCTCACTTCTCATCTATTGTGCACGCCTAACGTACATCTAATCTCCCCTAGTTATCCCTCCCACTCTAACTAGTTAGAAACCATACTAATACTAACTATGCTCACTAGTAGTATTCTTATATCGCCCATATAATACGCTATTCAAATAGTTTATCTCACATACTAAGTTTCATTATTCACCGTTTGAATGGTTAATCTTTTATCCACTAAGATTATTTTATTTCTCATTTCCATTTTATGTATTACTCTCACAAAGTAGAAAGTTCCCCAAGTACACTCATATATATATAGTCTCATCATCCCTCTATATATACACTAATCCTTCACCCTTAGGTTAAGACACTTGGCGCAATGTAATGATTATTATTATTACCAAGTCTACTAATTTCAGACAGTAGAAATATTCACAATGCACTAATCAATAATAATCAAGAACCCCCGGGTTATATATATATATATATATATATATATATATATATATACTAATCCGGCATCCCCGGGTTAGCACCCATTACTGCACTTATCAATGATAACCAAGCACCCCCGGGTTAGCACCCACTAATGAACCTATCAATAAAATCCTGCATCCCCAGGTTAGCACCCATTAATGCACCTATGAATAATAATCCAGCACCCCCAGGTTATCACCCATTAGTGCACCTAACAATAATCATCCTTGTACCCCCAGGTTATCACCCATTAGTACACTTAATCAACAATGTTCTTCTACCCCCGAGTTATCACTCATTAGTGCACCTAATAGTAAGATTATTGCATCCCCGAGTTATCACCCATTAGTGCTCTTAACAATAGTATTACATAATAGGCATACACACATCCTATTAGAATTTATAGGTATTTCTCCAACTTACATATATACTTCTCATATGTAGTTTAACCTCAACACTACGTATAGTATAAATATTTAGATTACTATCTCTCTCGTAATCTCCAGGGTACGTTCTCTCTATACCGAAATAAGTAAAGTATTTATTCTCACATACTTTCCCGAAATTCCGACTTATTTAAATTTACTATTTGGCAGTTTCTCTCACTCCAATAAATCGGTAAACTTAAAACTGGAATCTAAGAAAACCCCCAAAAATTCACCATGTCGCTCAAACTAGAATGACATGTCATTCGAACCAGAACGATATGCCATTCGAACCACTTCCACATGTCGTTCGAACGACTTCGCGCGAGATCCCCATCTCGTTTGAACCACTTCGTGCGACTTTTTGCGAGACCCACTGTTTCGTCTTCTTCACCAAATTTCAGTGTTTTCTACCATTTTTGGACCTAAAAAGCTCTAAGATTTTATCACCCAACACCTCATCAGCAATCCCAATTAAGTCATAGTAGTTTATATAACATTCCTATCATCCTAGGATCATTAATTCGTCGTCAATTCGCATAATTATATTAAATCCCCAAATTAGTTCATATGAACCCTAGTTTCCAAATTTTCAATTAAAGACCCTAATCAATTCAGATTCGTTCATCAATATGTAATTCAATTTTGTGATTAATCCTCTACATACATGAAGGAATTCCAACCATTAATTAACCCAGTCCTTAATCATAATTTAAATCTCCAATTTTCACCCAATTAACATGTAAATCATGATTAATTTCACCTACACTAACATGAGCATGATTATTGCTAAAAGAAAGCAAGTAATAAACACTTGCCTCGAATGTGACAATCCTGATCCGTTGGTGATGTTGGTATATACGCGTTCCTCTCTTCTCGATCTATGTGTTGGTGGTCACAGTTGTGCAAGGTGAGGATAATTTGGCCTTCCCTCTTGGAGTTTGGTTCTCCCTCACACCCTCTATGGCCGTTCTTTCCTTCCTGTGTCTCACAACCCTAAAAGACTTTTCTTGGCTGATAAAATAACTCCCAATTTTTGTAATACGCCACATTTTTTATGATTTAAATAATTAAAGGATTATTTATTACAACGGGATTAATTAAATTGAAATGTGAAGAATTAAATTGTTAATTAATCCTGATCCAATAAAAAATAAATATTAACTAGCGTGTTAAGGGTTAATACTTATTAGTTTAATATTACTGTGCGATATGTAATATGGAACTATACACTTTGATAAATTTTTGAGAGATAATAATACGACAGTTTAGTAAATTAAGTCAGACGCGCGTGTGAGTCATGTCGGGACTAAATTGGTGGAATAAATATATCAATTATTTTTAGTAACTCGTATGATGATTTCGAGTGTAATGTTGAGTCCGAAAGGGTCGAGATAGTCGAAATAGTATACTCGGGTGTTTAGTTTGGGTCCCGGGGCAATTTTAGGCCTAATCGGCACCCCAAAAAGGGCATTATGGTAAATTGGATTTTTAGGCCTAATTAATGGACGAAAATTAGGACTTAATTTATCAGCCAAAACATTTGCATTAGGGTTAGAAAGATGGAGAAAGCAAGAACTGCCATAGGAAGTGTGAGGGAAAACTTTTTCCAAGAGAAGAGGGCTCAATCGACATCACCGTGCACAACCACCACCACCACCGTGTAGATCGGGACGAGGGGAACACACCTATACAACCAACATCCAGAAATCAGACTACTCACTCAACGCAAGTGTTTATAACCTGTTGTATTTCGGTATTAATCTGATTCATGTTAGTGTAGGATTGTTAGGATTATGTTGTCGGTGATAAAAATGGTGAAATTGAGGAATTTGAAAGTGTAAATAAATTCTGTAATTAATTAGATCGAAACCCTTAATGTATGTAGACTGAAAATTACGTTTTGAGGAATTTGCATGTAGAACAAATCTGGAAATTATGTCTTCTTGGACATAAATTGGAAGAACTAGGGTTTTGATAAATTTAAATTGGGGATTTCACGTTTTATGAACGATTCATAAGGAATTGATGATCTTAGGATGTTAGAATTCATATGTTATTGATCGGGTCCGATGTATAACAGTTTATTTGGAGTTTGGGGTGTTGAAGGAGAAGATTTGAGGTTAAAAATGGTGGAAAACGTAGAAAATTCTAGGTAGGGGACGAACAATGAATTCTCGCACGAAGTCGCTCGAAGTCGTTCGAGCGAGATTGCCATCTCGCGCGAAGTCATTCGAGCGACACGTGGCAGTCATTCAAACGACTTGCCACCTCGTTCGAGCGACAGAGTGAAGTTTTGATAATTTCTTTTAAGACAAGTTTTGAGTTTATTAGTTTAGAAATGAGAAATATATTTTCTAATAATAAACTTAAGTAAGGCAGAATTTCGGAAGAAGTATGAGAAGCTAAATACTTTAATGAATTAGGTATGAAGAGAATGTACCATAGAAATCTCGAGAGGGAGAATAACCCAATAACTATTATTAAATGTTGGAATCAAAATGCGTAAGAGAAGCATACGTAGGTAAGGGAAATATCTATTTATTATAATAGTATGTGTGTATGTCTATTCTGTATTATTACTATTAAAGACACTAATGGGTGATAACCCGGGGGTGTGAGAATATTATTATTATAAGTGTACTAATGGGTTATAACCCGGGGGTACAAAAATGTATTGTAAGTGTACTAATGGGTGATAACCCGGGGGTACAAGATTATTTAAATAAGCGTACTAAAGTGTGATAACCCGGGGGTACATAATTGATTAGGTGCACTAATGGGATATAGCCCGGGGGTGCAACATCATGTTACACATATATATAGGGTAAACGTGACTATATGTATATATGTATGAGAATTGTGAATCAATCCAGTGTGTATAGTAATGAAAATGAGCATGCAAATTTGTTAAGAAAATTCTAATCGAATATTTGACTTATTATGGAAACAAAAAATTTATTAATTAGCTTTTCGTCATAGGCTAATTGGTTAACGTATTGTATGGGCGATACGGGCATACTAATAGTGAGGGTAAATACTATTAGGATGGATTCAGACTAGTTATATTGGGAGGTATAGCTAAGGAGAAAATTTAGATGCGTGTTAGGCGTGCACATTAGAAGAGGGGTGAGAATCTCAAGAGAGAGTTCGAACTAACATGTAATTAATACTTGCTTTACTGCAAATTTTAAATACTTGCTTAAACAAATATTTTTACACATCGGGCTCTTACCCGTTTCTTGCATCTTCTCTCTCTTACTATATATATGTATTATATCAAGTGCTCAGCTCCAGGGACATCAGGCTTAGAGTTTCAGATTGTGTGGTTTGCTGTAGCTGTTATGGGAGCTGCATGACCTTATTTAGATGCTTCGATTATTTTCTTCCCATTCATTATGACATTTTCTGTAGGGCATGTGTCGCCCCTTCCTTAGACAGTTTCAGAGACTATGTTTACTCTATTTCTCGTTTACTTTCATTTGGATCGATGGGTACTATTGTTTTGGTTTAGTGTTTTGAACTGGGATGTTTTATCCAGTCTTATTTATTTCACCATGCGATTCTGATTTAGTATTTGTATTAATTAATTGTGCGTGGATGTTTTATATTAAATTACTTGGTTTGGTAATTAAAAATGGTTTTAAATAAATAAGAAAAATGTTTTGACACTTAGCTTAATTATATTGGGTGATTAAATAAGTTATTATGATTTCGACAGTGATGCTAAGAATGAACCAACCGAACATTCTATTTTAAATTTTATAAAGGACTCATCACCCGATATTTAATTGGGCGGGGTGTCACAGGTGATATCAGAGCATCAGGTTCTAGTGTCCATTAGGATCTGTACGGCTTACTATGTCTTCAGCTTCGCGTCCTTTGATACAGAGCCCTATTTTTAGGAGTGTTGTGATCTTATATTTTGCGGTTACGTCTTCAGCTATTTGAGATTTTGAAATAACTTTAGACTAATAATATTCTTTCTCATCTTAGATGCCTCCTCGACGTGCACCAAGAGACCTACAGGCCCAGCTAGAACACCCGTCCATACAGGAATAGGGGATAATGAACGCAACCGAAGTTGCCGCGATCGTTGCACAAGCAATAAATGCAACCTTAGCGGTGGTGCAGCAGGCCCCACCTCAGGTTCAGGCAGTAGCACCATTTCCAATGCATCCATTTCCCACTGCATGGGAGAGAGTTAGAGAGTCCTTTCAGAGGGCTTGTCCCCCAGAGTTCTTGGGCAGTTCCGATGTGGTTACTGCGAGTCAGTGGAAGAAGGACATACAGTGGCATCTTCGCATGTATGAGTGCACAGAGGTTCAAAGGCAGGTTTTGGCTACCTTCAAGCTGAGAGGGGCAGCCTTACAGTGGTGGGAATCCACTACTACTACCGAGGAGCGACATGTGATGACTATCAACAATTTTTAGGTGCGGTTTGACCGCAAGTATTTTCCTTCTGCCGTCAAGACGGAGATGAGACGGAGACTTTTAGACCTCACCCGGGAAGGGAAGACAGTTGCGGAATGCGAGGAAGAGTTTACACGTTTGACAAACATGGTACCGGAGGAGGTGTCTACTGAGGAGAAGCGCATTCAGATGTTCATGGATGGCTTGACTTGGAAGATACGACAGAATTTATTGGGTAACCTTTCTCTACACTCATATACCGACATTCTGAATGCAGCCTTATTGCATTGTCAGGACAATCGCTTTCATGCTAAGGGAAGAAAGCGAGGGGGAGATCCCAATCAGTTGGGAAAGACAGGGGGAGGTAATGCCAGTGGAGTACCAGTTGAGCAGAGTCAGAGGCAGGGTTCCCAGCAGGGGGAGTCTGCTAAGAGGTTCCGTTATGGAGGGTTCAGGCATGGTCATGGGGGTTGGAGACAGGGCCACCAGGGCCAGCAACAGGAGGACCAGCCACAAAATCAGCAGCAGGGTCAACAGCAGGGAGGACAACAGGGCCAGCAGGGCCAAGGTAGAGGTGGTAACGGCCAATCGGGTCGAGGATACCAGGGGCAGAGAGGAAGAAACTTCATTGGGAAATATTATACTTGTGGTAAGACTGTCCATAAGAAATAGGAGTGCCCGGATAGGGACAGAGTTCCTCGACAACAGGGTACTCACCAGGAGCCCCAGAGACCCATTTTTCCCGCCGCCCTACCAGCGCCGGCTCCAGTTCCAGCTTTACCCGCAGTTCCGATGTAGCAGGGATAGTTGCAGTATGGACGTGTCTATAATGTCCACCAGGCCGCAGTTCCGCAGGCACCGCCCGCAGTGGAGGGTAAGTTTCTATCCATGGCACTTTAGGTCACATCTTATTTGACACGGGGGCATCACATTCTTTTATAGCCACTAGCTTTGCAAAGTCCACAGGGTTGTTAAGCACGACAGAGAGTACAGTGAGTTATGTAGACTCACCACTTGGTAATGGGTCATTGATTTTCTTTATATGCCGGGGAGTAGGCATAGAGATTGGTAGTTTAATCTTATCGGCCGATATGCTAGTATTAGATATGTTCGAGTACGATGCCATTATTGGTATGGATTGGTTAGTCGAGTATAGGGCCATGATTGATTGCTTCAGTAGGAGTATAGTGTTCTCTATTCCGGACAGGAGATGTTCTTGGTGGTGATGCCTTGCTCGGAGGGAGGGTCGTCCACCCACTTGTTTTATATAGAGGATGAGACCTCTGCAGTCGTGGTTCCACTCGATTCGTTTTCGGTCATCTGCGAGTTTGCTGATGTATTTCAGGATACACCGGGGTTGCCTCCGAGTAGGGAGATCGAGTTTGTGATAGACTTAGCACCAGACACCCGTCCGATAGCACGTGCACCTTATCGTATGGCTCTGGCAGAGACGAGGGAGCTACGGGATCAGATAGAACAGTTGTTGGGACAGGGCTTCATCCGTAGGAGTACCTCACCATGGGGTGCCCTAGTTCTGTTTGTAAAGAAAAGGGATGGGTCCCTACGGCTTTGTATTGATTATCAGGAGCTTAACAAAGTCACGATATGGAATAAGTATCCGTTGCCTCGGATCGATGACCTATTTGATCAGCTGAGAGGAGCGGCCCACTTCTCGAAGATAGATTTGAGATCCGAGTACCATCAGCTACGCATCAGTGAGTAGGACGTGGCCAAGACTGCCTTTCTGACGAGGTATGGATCGTACGAATTCAGGGTTATGCCATTTGGGCTAACCAATGCCCCAATAGTATTCATGGACTTAATGAACAAAGTATTCAGAGAGTTCCTAGATCAGTTCGTCATCATCTTCATAAATGACATCCTGATTTATTCCCGCACTGAAGAAGAACATGCCGAGCATTTACGTATGGTTTTACAGACCCTACGAGAGCATGAGTTGTATGCTAAATATGAGAAGTACGAGTTTTGGCAGCGGGAGGTACAGTTTCTGGGACACATTGTATCAAAAAAAGGGGTATCTGTAGACCCTAGTAAGGTGTCAGCGGTGAGGGAGTGGGGACAACCCACGACACCGACGGAGGTGCAGAGTTTTCTAGGATTGGCCGGATACTACAGACGGTTTATTCGGAGATTCTCGAAGATTGCGGGTCCGATGACAAATTTGACTCGAAAGGGCGTACCGTTTGTTTGGGACGATGCATGTCAGTTGGCATTTGATGAGCTAAAGGACAAGTTAACTTCAGCACCCGTTCTAGCACTTCCCAGAGCGGGAGTGGAACACCTGGTCTATACGGACGCATCATTATAGGGGCTTGGGGGAGTACTCCAGCAAGAGGAGAAGGCCATAGCTTTTTCTTCCCGAAAGCTTAAGCCTCATGAAAAGAATTACCCCACCCACGACTTAGAGCTGGCAACAGTTGTGTTTGCGCTTCGAATTTGGAGGCATTACTTGTTAGGGGAACAGTTTCGCTTATTTATAGACTACAAGTCACTACAGTACTTGTTCATGCAGAAGGAGTTGAATATGCGTCAGGCCGGTGGCTTGAGTTTGTAAAGGATTACGAGTTCGAAATACACTATCACCTGGGAAAGGCTAATGTGGTTGCTGATGCATTGAGCCGCAGGTCGGTCGATGAGACGGTCGAGGTGTGGAAAGCTAAATGGAAGGAATTGGGACATCAGGATGCTGTGGCCCGGTCAATCATGTTGGCGATGACAGTTACACCTCAGATCATTATGCAAATAGTACAGGCACGGGCAGCGGATTCGTTCTGTCAAGATCGAGTTAGGCAGCTTTTGGCCGGGGGAGCCGAGTCTTATTCAGTAAGTTTTGAGGGTGGTTTGCGCTTCAATGGGAGGCTTGTTGTTCCAGAGGGGGAGGACCTTCGATATGAAGTAATGACGGAGTCGCATGGGTCCCGATTTGCGGTACATCCCGGTGGGGACAAAATGTACCAGGATATGAGGCGGCAGTATTGGTGTAGCGGGATGAAAAAGGATATCGCAGAGTTCGTATCCAAGTGTACCACTTGTCAGCTAGTGAAAGTGTACCATCAGAGACCACCAGGTTTACTCCAGCCATTAGAGATTCCTACCTGGAAATGGGAGGGCATTTCTATGGATTTTATCATCTGGTTGCCCACTTCGCAGAGGGGGCATGATACTATATGGGTTATTGTAGATCGGTTGACGAAGGTAGACCACTTCTTGCCCATTAGGACAGACTACACAGCGATACAGTATGCTCAGTTATTTATTGCAGAGATAGTAAGACTGCATGGTTTCCCTCTTAACATCATGTCAGATAGAGACAAGACATTTGTATCTCATTTTTGGGAAAGCTTCCAGGAAGATATGGGTAATGAGTTGCGGTTGAGCACAGTGTATCACCCACAGACCGATGGGCATACTGAACGCACTAATTAGATGCTCGAGGTCATGTTGCGCATGTGTATCCTTGATTTCGGGGGAGGTTGGTAGCAGTATCTTCCACTGGTAGAGTTTTCTTATAACAACTCCTATCAGTTTACGATTGGCACGACCCCGTTCGAAGCATTGTATGGTAGACCTTGTCGTTCCCCAGTTTGTTAACTAGAGGTAGGAGACAACATGATACTCGGGCCAAAAGTAATTCAAGATACGTCAATCAGGATCGAAATGATTCGAAATCGCATACGGGTAGCCCAGGACAGATAGAAAAGCTACGCAGATGCAAAAAGGTTCTTTCGTGAGTTCGTAGTGGGAGACCAGGTTTTGTTGAGAGTATCTCCGCTGATGGGAGTAATGAGATTTGGGAAGAAAGGGAAGTTGGGTCCGAGATATGTGGGACCATTTCCTATTATAAAAAGGGTCAGACCAGTGGCATATAGATTGGGGTTACCGGAGCACTTGCATCGTATCCATGATGTGTTCCACATTTCGTCACTGAGGCGATACCTTCGAGATGAGTTGGCACACACTCACATTGCGATTGAGGAGATTGAACTACAGCCAGATAGTTCATATGAGGAGAGACCAGTAGCTATTCTAGATTATAGTGAGAGGAGGCTAAGGTCAAAGGTAGTTCCACTTGTTCGGGTGCAGTGGCAGCATCACAACGTGGAAGAGTCTACTTGGGAGCGTGAGGAGGATATGCGTGAGAAATATCCAGATTTATTCATACCAGGTATGCCTTATTTTTTTCCGAATTTCGGGACAAAATTCCTTTATTAGAGGGGAAGTATGTAATACCCCACATTTTTGATGATTTAAATAATTAAGGGATTATTTATTACAACGAGATTAATTAAATTTAAATGTGAAGAATTAAATTGTTAATTAATCCGGATCCAATAAAAAATAAATATTAACTAGCGTGCTAAGGATTAATACTTATTAGTTTAATATTACTGTGAGATATGTAATATGGAACTATACACTTTGATAAATTGTCGAGAGATAATAATACGACAGTTTAGTAAATTAAGTCAGACGCGCGTGTGAGTCGTGTCGGGATTAAATTGGTGGAATAAATATATCAATTATTTTTAGTAACTCGTATGATGATTTCGAGTGTACTGTTGAGTCCGGAAGGGTCGAGATAGTCAAAATAGTATACTCGGGTGTTTAGTTTGGGTCGCGGGGAAATTTTAGGCCTAACCGGCACCCCAAAAAGGGCATTATGGTAAATTGGATTTTTAGGCCTAATTAATGGACGAAAATTAGGACTTAATTTATCAGCCAAAATATTTGCATTAGAGTTAGAAAGCTGGAGAAAGCAAGAACGGCCATAGGAAGCGTGAGGGAAAACTTTTGCCAAGAGAAGAGGGCTCAATCGACATCACCGTGCACAACCACCACCACCACCGTGTAGATCGGGATGAGGGGAACACACCTATACCAACAACATCCAGAAATCAGACTACTCACTCAAGGCAAGTGTTTATAACTTGTTGTATTTCGGTATTAATCTGATTCATGTTAGTGTAGGATTGTTAGGATTATGTTGTAGGTGATAAAAATGGTGAAATTGAGGAATTTGAATGTGTAAATAAATTCTGTAATTAATTAGATCGAAACCCTTAATGTATGTAGACTGAAAATTACGTTTTGAGGAATTTGCATGTAGAACAAATATGGAAATTATGGCTTCTTGAACATAAATTGGAAGAACTAGGGGTTTTGATAAATTTAAAATGGGGATTTCACGTTTTATGAACGATTCATAATGAATTGATGATCTTAGGATGTTAGAATTCATATATTATTGATGGGATCCGATGTATAACAGTTTATTTGGAGTTTGGGGTGTTGAAGGAGAAGATTTGAGGTTAAAAATGGTGGAAACGTAGAAAATTCTGGGTAGGGGATGAACAGCGAATTCTCGCGCGAAGTCCCTCGAGCGAGATTGCCATCTCGCACGAAGTCGTTCGAGCGACATGTGGCAGTCGTTCAAACGACTTGCCACCTCGTTCGAGCGACAGAGTGAAGTTTTGATAATTTCTTTTAAGACAAGTTTTGAGTTTATTAGTTCAGAAATGAGAAATATATTTTCTAATAATAAACTTAAGTAAGGCAGAATTTCGGAAGAAGTATGAGAAGCTAAATACTTTAATGAATTAGGTATGAAGAGAATGTACCGTAGAAATCTCGAGAGGGAGAATAACCCAATAACTATTATGAAATGTTGGAATCAAAAGGCGTAAGAGAAGCATACGTAGGTAAGGGAAATATCTATTTATTATAATAGTATGTGTGTATGTCTATTATGTATTATTACTATTAAAGACACTAATGGGTGATAACCCGGGGGTGTGAGAATATTATTATTATAAGTGTACTAATGGGTGATAACCCGGGGGTACAAAAATGTATTGTAAGTGTACTAATGGGTGAAAACCCGGGGGTACAAGATTATTTAAATAAGCGTACTAAAGTGTGATAACCCGGGGGTACATAATTGATTAGGTGCACTAATGGGATATAGCCCGGGGGTGCAACATCATGTTACATATATATATAGGGTAAACGTGACTATAAGTATATATGTATGAGAATTGTGAATCAATCCAGTGTGTATAGTAATGAAAATGATCAAGCAAATTTGTTAAGAAAATTCTAATCGAATATTTGACTTATTATGGAAACGGAAAATTTATTAATTAGCTTTTCGTCATAGGCTAATTGGTTAATGTATTGTATGGGCGATACGGGCATACTAATAGTGAGGGTAAATACTATTAGGATGGATTCAGACTAGTTATATTGGGAGGTATAGCTAAGGAGAAAATTTAGATGCATGTTAGGCGTGCACATTAGAAGAGGGGTGAGAATCTCAAGAGAGAGTTCGAACTAACATGTAATTAATACTTGCTTTACTGCAAATTTTAAATACTTTCTTAAACAAATATTTTTACACATCGGGCTCTGACCCGTTTCTTGCATCTTCTCTCTCTTGCTATATATATGTATTATATCAGGTGCTCAGCCGCAGGGACATCAGGCTTAGAGTTTCAGATTGTGTGGTATGCTGTAGCTGTTATGGGAGCTGCAGGACCTTATTTAGACGCTTCAATTATTTCATTCCTATTCATTATGACATTTTATGTAGGGCATGTGTCGCCCGTTCCTTAGACAGTTTCAGAGACTATGTTTACTCTATTTCTTGTTTACTTTCATTTGGATTGATGGGTACTATTGTTTTGGTTTAGTGTTTTGAACTGGGATGTTTTATCCAGACTTATTTATTTCAGCATGCGATTCTGATTTAGTATTTGTATTAATTAATTGTGCATGCGTGGATGTTTTATATTAAATTACTTGGTTTGGTAATTAAAAATGGTTTTAAATAAATAAGAAAAATGTTTTGACACTTAGCTTAATTATATTAGGTGATTAAATAAGTTATTATGATTTCGACAGTGATGCTAAGAATGAACCAACCGAACATTCCGTTTTAAATTTTATAAAGGAGTGATCACCCGATATTTAATTGGGCGGGGTGCGACAATTTTCGTCCATTAATTAAAGCCAAAAATAAAATTTACCAAAATGTCCCCTCGGGACGCCGGTTAGGCCTTAAATTGCCCTGGGCCCAAACTAAACACCCGGGTATACTATTTTGACTATCTCGACTCTCCCAGACTCAACGGCCCACTTGAAATGACCATATGAGTTAATAAAAATAAATTCTCTTTTTATTCTATTCAATTAGTCCCGACACGACTCACACGCGTGTCAGACTTAAATTACCAAACTGTCGTATTTGTCACTTTCGACAATTTATCAAATGTTATAATTCCATATTACATATCACACAGTAATATTCAATAATTCTCAACAATAAGTATTAACCCTTGGCACGCTAGTTAATAATTATTTTAATCCGGATTAATAACAAATTAATTTCTCGCATTTTAATTTAATTAATCCAACAACAATAATTAATCGCATACTTATTCCCATAATAATAATAATTAATCACATAATTATTTAAATCGTCAAAAATACGGGGTATTACATGCTTCCCCCCTTAGAATGGAATTTCGTCCCGAAATTAGGAAAAAGTATACTAGGTACAGACAACGCTGTAAAAATATTGCGCATCGCATCCTTGCGCTCACAAGTAAGCTACTCCGTACCACCCATATAGTACGCTATCGAATACCCTTAATAATGAACACTTCACATGTGTTTGTTTTAAACTCCAGGTTACCATGTCATATAGGCTCTTGCCCAAGCCTTTCTGCTTAAGTTTCACTGCTTAAACTTTATTTTAGATATTCACAATCTAGCCTTCTACTATTTTCACCTTAGTAGATTTATCCTCTTTTCATATACATACGACTTCGTCTCGTGTCGTTCATACAAGTAAATTGGTTGTGCGATATATATTTCACACACAATATATACGATAATATCGATTCTTCTCCGACATTTGTAATCATAATTAGTCCCCCACCTCTAACTCTCAAGTAGGACAACAACAAAGTTTACCGTGCCATACATCTACTGGCACTCTTCTCGAACGTGAACTTATAGGAGTTATTTGGACACAAACTCCAGTAGTGGAAGGTACTTCTCCCGTCCTCCTCTAAGATCTCAGGGTCCACACAATTTTTTTTCTCCCGCATCCGATTAGACTTCCTGTCCTCCCCATCCCTATGTGGGTATTAAGCCGTACTCAATCGCATTTTAGTATTTATAATCTTACCATCTCACCTACATGAGAAGATACTTGGGGATACTCTTCCATTATCTAGTGGAAGGAGCCCCTACTGGTTTCGAATTGTCCGTCCTTTTTCTAACAGTCAGCTGACCCACTGCAAGGCTAACTTTGAAAATTACTCTGCATTAAACCCATTACCACTGTTATTTGTATCCTGATACATTTTATACTCTCTTGAATGTACTTCTAATCGTGATACGTGTGACTTTGTCGTACCGTGTGACACAAGTCTCTTTTCCCACTCAAAAATCTCAGTTTATTTTAAAACATAAGTCTCTAAGAAATCTTAAAAGGTAATCTTCGGCTTACCCGACTACATGTTATCGAATTCACAAGATAATAATGATCCACCATTTGATTCAATCCCCTAGGGCGCCCATACACCCTATGCCTCGCTCATCATTATACAAATGACATAAGATTTTCTTACTTCAATTCTTTCACACTCGGTATGCGGATGTGGTAGGGGTGCACTCAACCACCCCACTAGTCAAAACTTAATCAATCCTTCAATGGTATCATTTCTCTATTCAGAATGATACTAAGACTACGAGACTCTATTGGCCTTAAGTCATAACAGAATTATCAACTCTCAATTATATTCTTTTATAGGTACAATAACCAAGATACAAAACTTATGCACTATCGACCAAACTTCTCTCCAACTACCGACGTTCACTAGTTTCATGCGTGGGATGTCTCGTAAAGTGAAATCCAAACAAGGAACCCCCTGATACACTACTATGTAACCTAGTCAGTTGTCGAGGTCCGTAAGGCCCTCAGTCCATACTATGTACCTTCCCACAATCTATATTTTGACATAAAAGTCTATTCGTTCACTCTCATGTCCCTAAAAATAACATGAAGCATGGCGCTCTCACTATCCCAAGTACTTGGCGCTATAAATATATAACGAGCTATGTTTCGCTGCTCGATAAGAACACAATGTATTCTAAGTCTTAATAGACAAATAAATTCATATGCACGGGAATCACGTATAATTAGACACTATACTCGCTGAGGTCTATAATACTATAAAAGTTTCATATATACCCATATCTGGGCCCAACCCTATTTCAGGTGGCGCCGCACAAAATTAAGGTCACTCCTCCCGGAGTATCCGGCACGACAGTCATATCACTACATTTCTACTATCGTTTAACCATACGGTAATTAATCACTACACATTACCATAATAAACTCTACTAAAGCTGATTCAATGCAGTAGTAAATTATAACAACAAAACATATTCTTAAGGCCCACCCGGTTCACTCACGGGAAGCATCAAAATGCCCTGCTAACAATGAGAAATACGTTTATAACAAGACTGTTAAAACTAAAGTTCCCCACTCAACTCGACTTGCACACGAATCTTTAGGTCTCCAATTTACATAAAAGTTGTGGCATATCCATGTCACTCGAATCTATCCTTTACTCACAAGGAAGAAGCAAAACCTCACCAGTCTCACCAAATCACAGGATCTCAGCACGTGGCTGCCATCACAACCCATGAACATCTGTAATCGTCATACATCCTAGGATTTCATCCTATAGTTTTCCTTTCTCATCATGGACAATTTATTCCATCATGTGGGTTTCGCACCCATTACTGAAACGTTGGCCCAAACTCTCTAGGCCTCAATTATAGCTTTATTGAACTCCCATTTACATCCCGGGCCCCGTAGACCCTGACATACTGTATGCTACTATTAACGAGGACTCTACTGGTCCAGCCTGAACCCATCACTCTTGGGTTATAAATTTCCTGGCCCTAATTCTCTTGACCCCAAATTCTTTCATTGGAAGTCTTGCTCTGCCAGTTGTTATGCCTAACAGGCATGGTTTACCATTTCTAATCTCTTCAGTCTCACTTCTCAATTGTGGACACCTTTAATACTTGTAGTTCTACTTCCTTGACAAAAGGAAAACTTCATGAACCATTTCCCCGTCACTGGTCCCACTGACCATTTTGGGATCGTCCTTCTCTCGGACTGAGTAGTCTTAACTTACTGGCCATGCTGGCCTTTTGGGACTATGGTTGGCCTCTATGGCCCTGATTGACTTCATTGTCACTTTGTAGGAAGTTAATCAACTTAAAATCATCTAACCGTGTTCACTATTTGGTATACACTCATGTGGGGTTTCACTAACACCGTTAAGTTCAATTTTTCTTTTCGGCCAAATTCTCTAACCTTTCTGGCTTGCTTCTTCTAAAAAGAACGCAAGAACTAGTCACCGTATAACCTTGATGACATCAACATTAGTCATCCTAGCTGGATTTCTCATTTATGTTTATGTTCTACTCACAGGTTCTTTATCAACTATAGACCCTTTGGATAATTTATGCCCCTCTATTAGGTACAAAGTTCATTATGCAATTTAACCTTTCTCTCATAATCGGTTTCTATCTTACCCATTGCTAAACATCAAAATTTCACTCGCATTTTGTTACCACATCGAATGTAAGACCTCACGGTCAAATCGTAGCCAAATTTCTCTTTAAATTTCAAACACACTTCTTCATATATGGTGGTTGCCACTAATCACTACATGATGCTCGTAAGAGCTATAGCTTTTAACTCCAAATTTAATTCTGAGTGTCGTCACACCCCACTCTACACCATTGCCTTCTGATTGTCTACTTCCGTTGGTCTGTTACATTTTCTCATTTTCTACTCTGCATCTTCACCGATGGGTTTTCAAAAGAGTCCCTCTGATTTACCCTTTATCGACTATGCTAGGTGGTCCTGAAATCACTCCATTGTTATCTATGACTGTGTCCTGGGAACCCACTGTTCCCGAGTGGTGATTTCTATTATCACTTACTTAAGTAACCCTCATGGTGATTTTTGTCACGATCACTCTTTCCCGATTACTCTATGCCTTTTCTTGGGTTTCTTCTCCTGTAGTTATTCTTACGACCCTCGTTGGTCGTCCTAAAATGTTCGGTGTTCGAATCACACAGAATTTCGTATAATGAGTCACATCCATTATAATTCATAGCAGGAGAACATAAGTCGCATACGTAAGGGAACACAACAATCCTATCATAAGTCTCTACATCAAAGAACGATGCGTTGATACGTAATAGGCCGCACATATCCTAAGGACACTAGAACCTAATGCTCTGATACCACCTGTGACACCCCGCCCAATTAAATATCGAGTGATCAGTCCTTTATAAAATTTATAACAGAATATTCGGTTGGTTCATTCTTAGCATCACTATCCAAAACTTAAATCCAGTTAATTACCTAACATTTAATTAAGCTAGTGTCAAAACATTTCCCAATTTAATTTGAAACCAATTAATTCAATTAATTTCTGAACATTGAATTATAAACCACACACAATAAATGAATGCTGATTGAATTAAATACTGAATAATTAAGAATGGATAAAACCTTCCAGTTCAAAGTCACAAACAAAACCAAAAGAAATAATCAATCCAACAGAAAAGAACTACAAAGGAACTGACTACAATCCCGCTAATGAGGATGGGCGACACATGCCCGAACTGAAGCATCTGAACTAGGAACTGAATAAAATGAGAGAAGCGACTAATCTCAATAACAAGCAACTTCCACAACAGCTGCAGCTCGACAAACCATCCAAGTATCTAGAACCGTTGTACCTGTGGCCAGGAACCTGTACTAATACATATATATATATAGCAAAAGAGAGAAGAAATACAAGAAACGGGTCAGAGCCCGAGGTGTAAAAATGATATAACAAGTATTTAAAATTGGTTCTTAAAATAAGTCTTATACGCATGTTAGTTATCGAACTCTCACATGAGTTTCTCACTTCTCATCTATTGTGCACGCCTAACGTACATCTAATCTCCCCTAGTTATCCCTCCAAGTCTAACTAGTCAGAAACCATACTAATAGTAACTATGCTCACTAGTAGTATATTCGTATTGACCATACAATACGCTATTCAGATAGTTTATCTCACATACAAAGTTTCATTATTCACCATTTGAATGGTTAATCTTTTATCCACTAAGATTATTTTATTTCTCATTTCCATTTATCTACTACTCTCACAAAGTAGAATGTTCCCCAAGTACACTCATATATGTATAGTCTCATCATCACTCTATATATACACTAATCCTTCACCCTTAGGTTAAGACACTTGACACAATGTAACGATTATTATTATTACCAAGTCTACTAATTTCACACAGCAGAAATATTCACAAGTTCATATATATACTAATCCTGCATCCCCGGGTTAGCACCCATTAATGCACCTATTAATAATAATCAAGCACCCCAAGGTTATCACCCATTAGTGAGCCTATTAAGAAAATCCTGCATCCCCGGGTTAGCACCCCTTAATGAACCTATCAATAAAATCCTCCATCCCCGGGTTAGCACCCATTAATGCAACTATCAATAATCATCCAGCACCCCCGAGTTATCACCCATTAGTGCGCCTAACAATAATCATCCTTGTACCCCCGGGTTATAACCCATTAGTACACTTAATCAACAATGTTCTTGCACCCTCGAGTTATCACTCATTAGTGCATCTAATAGTAAGATTCTTGCACCCCCGGGTTATCACCCATTAGTGCTCTTAACAATAGCATTACATAATAGGCATACACACATCCTATTTGAATTTATAGGTATTTCTCCAACCTACATATATACTTCTCATACATATTTTAACCTCAACACTACGTATAGTATAAATATTTAGGTTACTATCTCTCTGAAAATCTCCAGGGTACATTCTCTCTATACCGAAATAAGTAAAGTATTTATTCTCACATACTTTCCCGAAATTCTGTCTTATTTAAATTTACTATTTGGCAGTTTCTCTCTCTCCAATAAATCGATAAACTCAAAACTGGACTCTAAGAAAACCCCCCAAAATTCACCCTGTCGCTCAAACTAGAATGACATGTCATTCGAACCACTTCCACATGTCGTCCGAACAACTTCGCGCGAGATCCCCATCTCGTTTGAACCACTTCGTGCGACTTTGTGCGAGACCCACTGTTTCGTCTTCTTCACCAAATTTCAGTGTTTTCTACCCTTTTTGGACCTAAAAAGCTCTAAGATTTTATCACCCAACACCTCATCATCAATACCAATTAATACATAGCAGTTTATATAACATTCTTATCATCCTAGGATCATTAATTCGTCATCAATTCGCATAATTATATTAAATCCCCAAATTAGTTCATATGAACCCTAGTTTCCAAATTTTCAATTAAAGAACCTAATCAATTCAGATTCGTTCATCAATATGTAATTCAATTCTGTGATTAATCCTCTACATACATGAAGGAATTCCAACCACTAATTAGCCCAGTCCTTAATCATAATTTAAATAGCCAATTTTCACCCAATTAACATGTAAATCATGATTAATTTCACCTACACTAAAATGAGCATGATTATTGCTAAAAGAAAGCAAGTAATAATCACTTTCCTCAAATGTGACGATCCTAATCCATTGGTGATGTTGGTATATAAGTGTTCCTCTCTTCTCGATCTACGTGTTGGTGGTCACGGTTGTGTAAGGTGAAGATAATTTGGCCTTCCCTCATGGAGTTTGGTTCTCCCTCACACCCTCTATGGCCGTTCTTTCCTTCTTGTGTCTCACAACCCTAAAATACTTTTCTTGGCTGATAAAATTACTCCCAATTTTCGTCCATTAATTAAACCCAAAAATACAATTTACCAAAATGCCCTCTCGGGACGCCGGTTAGGCCTAAAATTGCCCCGGGACCCAAACTAAACACCCGGATATACTATTTTGACTATCTCAACTCTCCCGGACTCAACGGCGCACTTGAAATGACCATATGATTTAATAAAAATAAATTCTCTTTTTATTCTATTCAATTAGTCCCGACACGACTCACACGCGTATCAGACTTAAATTACCAAACTGTTGTATTTCTCACTTTCGACAATTTATCAAATGTTATAATTCCATATTACATATCACATAGTAATATTCAATAATTCTCAACAATAAGTATTAACCCTTGGCATGCTAGTTAATAATTATTTTAATCTGGATTAATAACAAATTAATTTCTTGCATTGTAATTTAATTAATCCAACAACAATAATTAATCGCATACTTATTCCCATAATAATAATTAATCACATAATTATTTAAATCGTCAAAAATACGGGGTGTTACACCTATTCATTCTGCGTAAAGGGGTTATTAGAAGAATTGACTAACTTATGAAAGACTTCTTGTGGACGGGTACTGATTCCAAACATACTGGGGCGAAGGTAGCTTGGAAAGATATGATGTGCAGGCATGAGGAAGGGGGTTAGGCATTAAGAATGTGGAATTATGGAACAAGGCTTCTATTCTCAAGCTCCTTTGGAATCTCTGTAGTAAGAAGGATTGCCTATGGGTCAAATGGTGTAATGTATACAAGATCAAGAATAGAAGTATTTGGGCCATTAATATTCCAAATGATTCTTCTTGGTGTTGGGGAGAGTTGCTGCAGTTGAGGGATGTGGCCAAGCCTCTTATCATGTCCAGCATTGGCAATAAAGAAGATACATTTGTGTGGTATGATAGTTGGCATACGTTAGGTCCTCTAATTGATCGCTATGGGGGAAGACTTATTTATGATGTGGCTAGCAATCATAAAGCTAGGGTGGCCGACTTTATCTATGGGGAGAGGTGGAGGTGGCCTTCTTCTGTTACTTGGGAGCTGTTGGAGATTAGGAATACTGAGTTTCCTGTTATTCGTCAAGGGGCTAGTGATGAGGTGGTGTGGAATTCCAATCGGGGTGGATACTCCATTAGGTCAGCTTTTGCAGCTCTTACTACCGCTCGTCCTCTTTTCAAAAGGCACAAGTTGATTTGGAACGCCAATAATATACCGAAATGTGCTTTTAGTTTATGGATCATACGCTCTTCATTCGAGGGATAAACTGTTTAGCTGGGGTATTTCCAACAATAACTTGATATATACTTGTGGTGAGGAGGTGGAGAACTGGGAGCACTTGTTTATTGAATGTAATATTGCTAAAGAGGTTTGGCGCGAGGTTATATTCAAGAACCAGGAGGACAAAGAGGCTCTTAACTGGGATGGAGAATTGGATTTTGCTAATTCTGAATATATGGGTAAGAGCTTCTATAATAGACTGAGGTGTCTATCCTTTTCCATCACTATCTACTGTCTATGGATTGAGAGGAATGTGAGATTTTTCAAAGGCAAGGCCAAGAATATTGATATGATTGTCAGAGATATTGTTGCTATGGTTTGCGCCAGGGCTTCGAAGTGGACAAACAATAGGAGGAGCTACACCAACTGGATGGCATGCATGAACTGGGACATCCCAGATTCGGTGTTATCTTAGTTGGTTTGTTTTGTGTTTGGTTGTTTGTGTCCTTTGGGGTATGCCCCTAGGATTGTGGTTCTCCTTTGGAGGTTGGTTGTAAGTAGTTTTTCTTGGTTCTAATATACATAATTCCCCCCCCCCCCCCCCCCCCAAAAAAAAAGTATATCCATACTTATATATCACACACTATATAAGTATAATAACCATCCTTTAGAGATATAACTCAGTGGATGTAGTCTCTAGAATGCTATCATCTTCTAGGGAACACACATCATCCTGGGTACCGCCGGTTGGGGTCTCACACCGACCTGATAAAAACATATCACAAACGTAGGGGAAGTGCTCATAGTTCCTCGCCTGAAAGTGAGACCGAATCCTACCCAAGACATCTCACCCATGATAAAGAGCCACACTTAATAAATGACTGGACACTATGACCTAGGGACTATACTCACCCTGCTCTTCAAGCCAGGGGATTCACCCACATTGCGCAACTTCCCATGATAGCACTAGAGGGGTATGTTTCACATAAATATATCATACACACATAGATATATTTATAATTATATCATATATATATTGTCTCTATACCCATGTATATATATATCATCAAATCTGGCTATTCATGCCCATCTCACGTGGCATTAGACTGTAAGCCTGAATATACCGATTCGTATTAATTCATAAGTATATATACGCACTGATTTTAATCCCATAAGTATTCACTCACTTATGATAGAACTCTCACATTTTAAAAATTCCCGAGTATTAGCTTAACACATCCAGCTAGTATTCTAATTTCATCCTACTCACACATTTGGATTCACTCATATACTATCAGTTTATATATTCTACACGCATATATATATATATATATATATATATATATATATATATCCGTCGAAATAATTTTCCCGAGTGTCGTTCATCCCAAATACTCCTAAAATTTATCACCCGAATTTTATTCCCGCTAACCCGATAAAATTTATCACCCGAATTTTATTCCCGCTAACCCGATATTTATTTATCACTCGTTAAATCTTTTATAGGCCCTCACACTATATTTAGGATCCCCTAATATTTATCACCAAAAAAAATTCTTCTTCAATCCTTTAAGTCCAAGAAAATTTCTCAATTTTAAACAGTTATATGCGAACTGAACCCATGATTCCATAAACGAAACGATCTGGTTCTCAAACAAATGAACCAAATCGATAACTAAATAAACGAATCGGTCTGGTGACCAAATCGAATTTCAATTTACCGATTTGACGTGATCGGTTTGGGAGTTCATCATCTTCTCCAACTCCAAAATTTAAGATTTCTAACATCACCAACCATCACTATAAACATCTACACACTTATTTTTAACCAACACAACAATTTATTCATGGGATTCGTTAATTTAACCAAGATTTAAACCCTATCTTAATTAAACCTAAATTTTATTCAACTCTTCCAATTTCCCCTGAAAAATTACACCATTAAAATAGATTTGAGCTCAGATTTCATATGGAGTTTTTATCACCTCAATTTATATGAAATCATTTCTAGAAACCCCATTTTGATTCAGGAATCCCAGCCCAAAATTCATATAGTTTTCACCAACTATAATATGAATTATAAATACACATAAATTATTAAAGCAAGTTAAACACTTGCCTCGTGGGATAAATCCAACGACCTCATGTCGGGATCCACCGGAGCTTGGACGGAGTTCTCCTTTTCTTCTTCCTTTTTTCTTTTCTTTCTTTCTTTCCTTCTTTTCTCTTTCTCTCATGGCCTTATAAGAGAGAAATAAGTGTTCTCCACTTATTAAACCCAAAATTGACTCGTATACTCAAATGTGAGTCCCTACTAGTCCAAAAAGTCCACGAAACCCAAACACTACCCTCGGTACTTAATTTTGACTATTTCGACTCATCCGAGATCAACTGTGCACTCGAAATCCCCATCCGAGTCACTTATAAAAAATTCACCTTTTCAAATCCAATACAACTCCGCACATATTTTCCAATTAAAATATTTTTACTTGTCGCTTTGCCCGACCGCAACATGATATAAAATAATCCAACTTTATTTAAGTATTTCTGTAAGTAAATATAGTATACGTAAATATTAATCCATCACTCTCCAGTTAATATTTAACCCTCACTTCAAATTATCTTTCACTTCAAGTTCTCAAATTATTAAATTACACCCACTTATGTAATTTAAATATCCATAAAAGTATGGGGTATTATAGTTTTGTCCTCCCAACGAGTAAGTGCTTCACGAGTGAATATATATTCGAGGAATGAACTGACGAAATATAATTAAACAAGTATTATTGATATCCTCTTCAATGGAGTCACAATCATTGATTGTGGGATGAAAAAATGTCATTATTGATTATGTTGGATAAAAGTTTCCTGGAGTGTTCGAATAACATAATAAAAGATAAAAAAATCTTTCTAATTCAAGTTTGGGTGATTTAAGCTCCCAACAATAAATCTCACTCCATAAGGGAACTAGGATGTTCAATTGGATTAGTTTTAAATTAGTAGTAGTGGGTTACCCCTTTAAAATTTAATCAAACTAATTCTCGCGTTTAAATAAGAAAATAATTTTTAATTATGATTTTAAGAAAGTATTCAATTTTTTCTCACTATATTAGTCTTAAAGTTTTAATTGTAATAATTTTATATAACTGAAAATGTAACTGGACATTGTTTTAACTTAAGGGGATAATAAACTTATGTCACTTACATTTGATCAATGATGTCATTAACTCGCTTCATCTTGTCTGGTCCTCCATCGTATGGTATTTTAAAATTTAAAGTATTTATTTTAAATTAATTGTTATATCTACTCGGTCCCCCCAACAAGGAAGTTCTTTATATACATGTTTAATTTTAAAGAATTGACCAATGAGATTTCAGAAACACCGATGTTGGTTGATGATGCTCAAGTAAGATTTATGTTCTTGAAACTCCATCATTAATTAAACAAAGGATTCTTTGCCTTAGGTATGGTGGAGAAACCCAAATTCATTTTGTAATATGGGAGTAAACAACATCAGTACCCCTGGGTTGTTGTTGGCTATTGAGAAAAGCTTTACTTTTTTCCCAAAATGAACGTAGGAAAATAAGGATAAGTCTCAAGTACAATGGTTTGGGTTAAGAATGTTCATATTCCTTGGTAGTAATGAAATATCTGAAAGGAAGGTATACTCACTACAAGTAGTTTGAACTTTTATAGCAACGGTTTTCGATTTTCCTTGCTTGATAAGGCAAAGGGCATGGTAGTGGTTTTTCTATTAAACTAATTGCATGGTTTATGTGCTGATCCACAAGGTGTGTAGACTTCAGAACCAAAATTAAGGATTTCAACTTGTTGCAGAGGTTCTTGGTTACCGAGTAATTACTTAAAAAGAGATATTTTTAATAATGGGAAATTAGAGTAAGGCAATAGTATTAGCAGTAGGATATTTTTTTTAGGTTATTGTGAGGACATAAGGATGATGTAGGTCAATTATTTTAATGTGCCCAATTTCAGAAAGGTTATTTTCAGTTTTTAATTTTATTTTGAATAAATATTTTATCATTTTAATAAAATTGTTTTTTAATTGAAAGTGGGATATCCTTTGTATGTTCTTGTAAATTGAAAAATAATTTATACATATAAGTTTTTCTCACCAGTATTGCTAAATATTGATATGAATAATTTCAATGGATGAATCAGTAAAGTGAGTTTCTTTCTAGAACAAAAGTTTTGGTGCTTACGGTTAGGTTATTTTATTCTAAAATGAATTAAAAGGTTGGTTTAAAATGGACAATTATGTTCAATGGAAGTGGAGGAAATTCTAGTATATGAATCCCATTTAAAATCTCAAATGACCAAGTGGGCATTTAAAAGCTAAAGAGCCAAAGATGTGTTGGAAAAGTGGACTCAACTCCAGTCTACGAATCCCATTTAAAAGGTAACATGACCAAGTTGACCTATACGGCTAAAAGCTAAAGAGCTAAAGAGCTAAAGATGTGTTGAAAATGGTTCATTTCGATTTATACGGTCCTTTGACTATCCGTTTAAGAGGTGCTTTTAAGTTCTTCATCTATATCATTGATTATTACTAAAGGGATGTATATGTTTACTTTATGAACCACGTGTTTGAAGCCTTTGATCTATTCAAAATGTATAAGACTAAGGTGGTGCATGGGTGAGATAAACTAATCCAAACCCTACAATTTGATCGAGGGGTGTATACCTCTCGGGAGAGTTTAAGGGATCATTAATCAGTGGTCTACACCTGGTATTACACTTCGAAATGGCGTAGAGGAAAGGAAATAAAAAAGCTCTTTTGAATATAATAAGTTACATGGTAAGTTATTTGGGATACAACATTCTTTTTGGGATTTTTCATTAAGAGATGAATAGATGCATTGTAAATTTAGTTTCTACTTAATCGATGTCCTTAACTCCCAATGAACATTCGAGTGGGTGGAAGATCATTATAGGGCATGTTTGGATCTGGGGGTGATAACATTCGTGTTGTGGAAGGAGATAAAGAAGATGGAATTAAGGACAAAGATATGTCTCTTGTTGGTAATCCCAAAAAGGTTATAAAGGTAGTTTACATCATATTCCTAAGTACGAGAAGGTCATTGATTGTATCATTGACCGGTTCTTAAAAAAGGATTATGTAATCAACCACGTTCGCAAGTGTATGGTAGTCTTACAAGATTAAAAGGGAACATCATATTACCGGTGTTTCTATACCACTCGTACAAGATGGAAATACAACTTTATATCGATAATACTCTACCTGGGTATAGTGGGAGTATTACCGATACACAGAATACAAGTGTCACTTATACTTGATAGCAATAGGTGGCACATCGTAATGGGAGCATCAGGAGTCATCTTAAATGGTTAGTGTTTTTGGTGATCATTTCAATGATATCCAAAGAAAACACAAATCGGATCCCAAGAACTAGAATGAGACATTCTAATAAAAGTACTATTGTTGTAAACATGCTGATGGGATAAAACCAACCAGGTTCAACTGGACTATCAAGAAGTTACAAGATATAAGGGAAGGTAAAAACCTTCAAGGCAAGCCTTGAAAAAGTGTTACTCAGATAGAAAGGATTTGACTATGAGAAAACCTTCTTACTAGCAGCCATCCTAAATTCTACCGGGATTCTTTTAATGTCAAGACTTCTTTCTTGAATGATTGTCAAGATAAGAACATATTAAGAAGTTGGGAAATCAAACTAATGTCATATTTTGAGATCCATTTATGGATTTAATCTAACGTAAAGGTCTTGGATCATTTGGTTTAATTAGTAAATCAATCTTTTAATTATTATCAAAGATCGAATAATATTTGTTAGTATAAGAAGCATGATAGAAATGTGGTGGTATTTCAAGTAAAAATTTAGCTAATATTCGCCTAATCAGGAATGAGGTGGGAGTATTGTCTTACATAATAATAGTGTGGTTATCTAGGTAGATTAATATAGAATGCTTAGGAAAAGACAATCACATCCTTATGATCAAGACTTTTCTAGATTCGATAAAAGGATGTTGGGATCAAAATGTAAATGTCCGTATTTAATATAATTGTCTCTGTCATGTGTAAAAACATTCGAGTCATGCACTACATTGAGCCTAAAAGTTTGATTCAAGATAGATAAGTGAGTGTGTCTTTATCCTTTACCGATGGATATCATTATTTAGAGACATGAAGATCACTCAAGTTTTTAAAATCATCCATTGTTGAATTTGAAGTATATTCTATTGCGGAGTTGGATTAAACTTTGGCTATTGCAGACACTCATGGTTTTTTCACTTGAGAGAATTTTTCGTAAAATTGATTTGAAAAGTACTTTTCTTTGTTGTGTTTTTGTTTTGAAAAATGGGATCAAGTCTTATTTGCAAAAAACTTTTTAATGCTATTTTTAAAGGTTTGTGGTCTTAGGCGTTCGCATGGCTAAGAACTTAAACCTTTCGCATGGTTAGTGAAAAACCGTGATCAAGATAATGTTTTTCCCTCCTGCACATGAACCTAGATCAAAATCGAGTTGGGGACCCACTGTCAAACATCATATGCAAGAAAAATACTTAACCGTATGCATGAGGGAGCAAGGATTTGAAATGTTGCTATAAATAATCTTATTTCCCTCCGATTATTTTGAACTATTTTCCTCATTTCAAAATACATTATATAAGGATGTTTTCATTTTTGGCACGTTTTATTTCTCTCTAATTCAAATTAGAAAATTCAATTAAGAGATTGTGAGATTTTTAGATCTGACATGAGATCTACATTTGAGAGGCCTTAATCCACATTTATCCAAGTTTACATCTGAATGTTGATCCAACCATTTGACCTATACTCTAATATCTAAAATGTAGGTGTTCTAGCTATTAAGAGTTAGAGCATGGTGTGGATTTAAGGTGGAAAATGGACTTCCATGTTCGAGTGATGGATTTTCACTTGGATTTCCCATTGAAACGGGGGAGAGTCGTAATAATCATAGGTAAATTCTTGTGAGTGGCCTTGATTGATTTTCCTTCTTTTATTGTGTAAAGAAAATTTTAAAATTAATGAGATTCTAGGTCACAACAAGGTTTTTTACCCATAGGTTGGGGGTTTTCCTCATCTACCGGGTGTTATACATTTTTGTGTGGTTGTTTTTTATTTTTCATTACTTAATCATGTTTGGATGATAGAAATTACATTGGTTCAGCATGAAATTTGAAAAGTTGACCTAGAACTAGGTTTTGTGAAATTAAAAACTAAAATTTGGGCAAGTTTGTTGTAATAATCTCTTCACCCCCTCCTTTTTAAGTTATTTAGAATGAACACTCGCTTGCATTTTTATCTGCTTATCTAAAACTACTTATATTGATGTTGTGCTAGTCTGAACATCTGTTATGCTTTATGCATGGTCAGCAGATTTAAAACTCACTTGCATCTTAGAAAGACTAGGTTTTTAGTTAGATAAGGATTCCAAGTTTTTTACCTCAGAATACATGTTTACCTAAGGAGGTTGAGATATAAGTTGGAGGAGTGTGAAACCATCTTGGATTATTGACTCCACCAAGGAGGATGGAGTATTTGCCACTTCAGAGGAAGATAAAGAGGTTATATATCTCGGTTATTTCCTAAGTAACTTTCGTGAGGTTCCTTGAAGTGAAATTGGTTATTACATATTTAAGTGTGAATGGCAATACAATTTCAAGTTCAAAAGAACCCATAACCCAGAAAGAGTTAATCACATTGAGTATAGGTTTCACATAGTTCCAAGAGATTGAATGAAGAGGTGGTAAGTTTATGAAGAAGGTTATATCAAATTACATCTGATTAGTCCTTATACAATTAGGCAACAAATAGCTAAGTGGATGGTGTGGGAATTATATACATAGATACATGGCTTTAAGATTAAGTAGGACAATGTTCGGGTATTATTCTTAAAACCATGTATCATATATAGCCTTTAGTAAAGGTGTACCAATTCATTTTAAAATAACAATCGCGGTTATGAGAATGCCTAATATTTATGTTTAAATATATTGTATATAATTTTTATCAATTATACTTAGTAAGAATTCCAATGAGTTGGATTCGGCTCGATCACAGGAGATCGAAATTTTGATTCAAGTACAATCGAACATTTGATAACCTAGGTAAGGAGTTGACATTATATTGGACTGGCTACATTTATAATCCTGGTAATATATCTCAAACTATGGGAGCATGTCTGATTGTTTGAGAATTTGTCCAATAGTTCAAAAGAGCATTGTCACCGGTACATTTAAGAATGTGTTAAACATGATCATTCATGAGATTTAAGTATAAGGGTTGTCTTGATTACACTTTGGTTTTCTCACATCATTTGCAAAGAATGCATAAATTCTAAACCTCGAGAGTTTTGAGGATTTTAATGCTTGAATGATTATTTATTTGATTACTATGGGTGTGGTTCAATTCTATATTAGGTCAATAGATTCTCGCATGTTGGGTAATGGTTTTGTGAGTATGTTTGAGATCATAACTCAAAGGAATCCGCGTCTAAGAGATATTTTGGATTGTGATACCCCCTTGATAGACTTATATGTTTTTTTTCACTAGTGAAACCCAACCGGGGAATTATTTTATAATCCAGTGGAGTAGCAAATAAGTGAGATTTGAGAATCAAGGAATTCATTATATGTTTATTAAAATCGATTAGTGGAAAATTTATTTGACCAATAGGTATCGAAAACTTAATGTGGGGAATTATATTATGTACCATAATTAACTTTGTAAATAATACCTCTTTATCCCAAGTGATTTATAGATGATTAAATTTGAGTGAAGTTATGATTATTTAGTGGTATGAATTCCAATTAAATAAAGAAAGGGAAATTTACAGTAAATATAATTGGGATTTTCGAGCTTTTATTTGGAAGATAATTTAGTTATTTGTCTTAGGTCCCTAGTATAGTCCAATACACAAGTAGTGGGCTCAAAACTCTCTGTAAGCCTAGTTAAGGCTAAGACCATTACTTATACCAGTTTATATTAGTGTAAGCTAGGGTTTTAAGTTAATGATCCATTATGGAGGGTTAGAGAGGGAGAGTAAAAACACTATTCACATTTTTATAAAGGGGTGAGGGAATATAATTTTCTATCATTTTCACCATATGTTCATCTCCAAGACTGTCCACACACAATGCTTACTTTAGGTGGATCATATATTAGAAGATTCGATATGTTTGGAGCATTTTAGAAGGTGTTTTTATACCTCAAGAGGGAAGCAAGATCTTCATCTTCTTTAAACTTTTTTCTCCTTATACGAATCATCTTCTTGAAACGCAAGGCTTATTCTGTAAACCTAGTCCTTGTTTTCTTTCCAATGCATGATTAATCAAAGATCTTAGGGTTAAAATTCTTTCATATTTTAAATATCAACCCCATCTCCCAACAATTAGTATGAGAGCCCTCGCTTGTAGCTTGACCATGTTTTGGAGAGGTCCATTTTATCCAATGATCAAAATCCTATGTTGCATGTTAGAAATATATGCATGATGTGTATATGTTTGGACTAACATGCTTTTGTAGTATGTGAATGATTGTATACCTGACATTATGGTCACATGAACGTATTTGTTATGGGAATTGATCCTATGGTGGTCTATTCATAGTTAAATATCTTCATAGGTTGGATTTAGTTGTTATGATTAGGTATTTTAATTATTACGTTACTCAATGTATTTTGAAGAGGTTTTTAGGGGATGTGATATCTTTTATTTTATGTAATCCTAAACTTTTATTGGGTTTGATAATGGTGGAAGTCCCATGGACTTTGGAAGCATTATGATAAAGATTCAAAACCCTATAATTTAGTATTTAAGGTTGTTGGAGGGTTAAAAGGACACGGTTTTGATCAAATGGGATAAAACCCTAATTTTGGAGAAGGAGGATTAGAGTGGAGAGACCCGCAGCCCTAAAACCCAATATCGCATCACTTTTAGTCGTGCCAGTGAATAATAATGGGCATGACTAAAGACCTTATTTATTTGGACTCCCCATACAATTCTAATTCCTGATGACGCTTCTTCAATGAGGTTTTGGGATCCAAATAAGATTCTGCTCAAGGAAGAATTCTTGGCCATAATGGAAATGGAATTTGTTTCTTTTTTGATATACAATTTCTTTTATTTGGGTTTGATTATAAATCTGGTATCATATATTTTATGTTTCATAACTTTGTGCGCTAAAAAATTGGCTAATTTGGAACCACATTTTACACACAATGTGTACCTAATTATGAGCCCAGCCTAGATCACGTTTTTTCATGAAAAATCATTTTATTTATTCTTTTTTAATTTGAGTTCAATCGAGTAATTAATTTAAAGGTATAAAATAAATTTTGATCTCCGTGTTATATTTTAATTTTAAAATAGTTTTATTTTTAAAAGATTAAAATAGTGAGATTAGGTGATTTAATTTGTACACGTAAATTAAAAATTAGCGGTGATTTAATTTGATTTTTTAGAATTAAATAAATTATTTTTCAAAATATCCCACAAGTTTGAAATATTAAGTGGGTGAGGGTTTTCCACACAAATTTCGCGGTCTCTATTGGTGTCTTTAAGAATGTAGTGTGACTACTTCCTCACATCAGCTTTGGCCTAGCCCCTCAATGGATGGATTTAATCACGGTATTAAGTATTATTAAGACTCTTAAGTGGTATTTCTAAGAATTTAGTGTGAGTGAGTTCGGTCTTCCTAATGAGTAAATTCTTCACGAGGGGATTTAGATTCGAGGAATGAATCGATGGTATACACTTAAACAGTATTAATGACATCCTCCCCAAGGAACTCACTATCTTTAATTGTAGGACAAAAATATATTGGCTATTCATTATCTTGGATATAAGATTCCTAGACTATTCGGATAACATAATAAAATATGAAAATCTGTATAGTTCAAGGTGGGGTGATTTAAGCTCTCAAGGATAAATCTCACTCCATAAGATAACTAGGATGTCCGACTAGATTAGTTTTGAATTGGTGGGAAAGGGTTTTCACTTTAAATTTTGTAAGGACAAATTTCTAATCGAGTCAATTTTCTTATAATCGGCTAAATTTCGGACAAAATATTTGAGTCGTAGGATAGGCTTTGTATTCTCAATCTCATAAGCCTATGACATGTTTGTTAAAAACATAGCGACAAAGCTTCAAAGATGGATACGCATCGTGTCGTGTTTTCTTGCCAAGTTTTCCTTCACATTTAGCAAGGATCTCCCAGGTATGGATGCATTTAGAATATGATCCTTGGATATATTTTTGGGTGTTTCTTTTTAAGCAAAATCATTTGGAACTGCTTTTAAAATATTTTTTGGAGAAAACTATTTTTTGGTTTTTAGGTTCATTAGAAGGAAAATAATACTTCGTTAGAATAGGTTTGTGATCTCGTTAGAGCAAGATACATACTTCGTTCAAATGAGGTTGAGATATCGTTGGAACGAGCTATGAACCTCATCAAAATGACATCAAACATAATTCAAATGGGCACTCTATGTCAAATAGAAGTCCACCCATTAGAAGCTCGTGGGAAGTTCGTTAGAACAAACTTTGCTTATTCATTCGAACGAGACTAGTTCTCATTAAAATGAAACAAGAACTTTGTTTGAACGAACCATATAATTTCATCCGAACGAACCCGTTCCCTCAAAAATTGTGTTTTACTATTAATAGGCGTGCTAGACTCAGATTTTTCAAGAAATTTTGGCAAAAATCAAATTCCTCTCTATTTACCAAAGCTACAAAACCCTAGTTCCACCCATTGAGTTTAAAGATCCAAGTTTTCATATTCTTATGCTTTGAGATCTTTGTGTTGAGAACGTTTTTTTGCGGTGGACTCTGTACGGGTTTGCTGTGTTGTGGTGAAGAAGTGATGTTCCATGTTCCAATTCCATATATGGTTGCTGAGCTTCTTCGGTGGATACCAAGGAGCATGAGGATTCATGTTCTATGTCATCTTGCATGGGTGGAGTCCTACGTTTCACTATGAAGGAGAGGTTGAAGATAAAAAATCGTCAAGGCTTGCAAGGGAGACGAGTCATTGAGTAAGTTTACTATCTAGTCTTTGTAAAACCTTATCATAGTTATTTGTTTGGATGGGCCATCCGAGATTTTTCTCATTGTGGGTTTCCTCCTACATCGGCGCATTATGGATTATTTTACTTAATTTATATGCTTATCACCTAAATGTATGTTTTATGTTCAAAAGATAAAATTTGGTTTTGGGTTTAATTTGTTGAAAGTTTTATTCATTAAATTTGAAAAATATAAAAATAAACTTTTTATTTGGTAGACCATCCCTACCTAAGCACTTCGTAGGAGAATTCTCAAATTATTATCGGAGATAGTTACACTAAATTATTGTGTGATCCTTGCTTTAAGTGCAGAGATTTCTTGGTTACTAATTTTCTCAAATTGGTATCAGAGTGGGTTACACTAAGTTATCATATATATCCATGTTTCCTGATGTTCAGCGTGGTATGCTTTGCTCTCTCTCTCTCTCTCTCTCTCATGTTTGTTTTCTTATTTTCTCTCAATGTATCCTCATAATGATAAGTTATTCAATGCATTTATCTATGATGATGACTTTGATGTTCGAGATGAGCATAATAAGCTTCATAACAGTTCTAAAACTTTAGCTCTTGGGAATTTGAAATTCGCAAAAGGAACTAAAATTCTTGAAAAAAATCTTCATTTTAAAGCGATAATTGAATTTTTACAAACTATTCAGACTCAAAGAGTTTTCCTTGATTAGAAGCTCATGGAAATGAACTGAGATTTTAAATATTTAGAAGTTTCCAAGAAAGTGAGTGAGGACAAAGTCTGATTTTCGAGAAAGAATTAGAGGACTCTAAATTTTTTAGGGTTATTGTAGTGCCAGTGAGGATTATGATAAATTTATTTATGATTTTAGGGAACATGAGAATACTCCTAGGGATAAGTTCACTTGCATTGAGGGGGAGCAAGATAACCTGCTATGAATAGTTAAAAATTTGAAAAAGGAGTCCCTAACATTTAGGAGTCTAATTCTTTGCTTGAGTCTACAATTTTGAAGTTTTGGCTTCCATGATTCTAATGGTTTAGTTTCTAAAGCCAAGACCATTTTTTATTTTAGAGGATGAACCACATCCTAGAGTGTTAGATAAGGTCATCCTAAAGGTCTAGTTCCTCGTCGCATATACACGTGCACACACTGCGTTAGGAAAGGTCACCTTAGGCATTTTTTCTATTATCTTAGAAAAGACCCTAATAAGTTGAAGTCTAGTGTCCCCATGGTTCCCAAATTGTAACGAGTTAAGTATTCATCTATTTAGGTTAGGAAATCAGTTTTGGAGGCCCTAAATACTAGACTGGTTGATTCTCGCTCACTTGCACATGACTCTTCACATACTATATCTTATGGGTGATTGCTTGTATGTTTACATACACTAGATTTTGTGCTTCATGATATATCTGCTTGATAGTTATATGTTGTTTGAGTCTTTTGTGTTTTGATTTTACATTTATTAAGTCTTATTGAAAAATACAAAAAGATTTTGTTCGTCTATTGAGTTGTGTTTTTAATTCGTATTTTTTAAAATAGTTTAAAAACTCAAAAAGATTTCAATTTTTGTTTATTTTAGTTTTACACATTTTGTGTGGCATATTGGTGTGGTTGATTCCAATTAATTTTGTGCTTTCCATGTGGCAAGGAAATTTGGTTATTACTGTCAAAACTTCGATTGTTCTTAATCATGCTTGCATGGAATTATTTCGAACTTGATTTGTTTAAAGGATTCAACTTTGTATATGCCTCCACACACACATTCACGAGCTTTTTGAACGTTAACTTCTCATGTTATATTTGAGGTTTGTGAGATGTTCTCCCATAAATCTTTTCATCTACATATTTTGTGACTACGGGGGACTTATCCATGCAAGAACCATTGCCCATGAAATTATTTGATTTTACTAAAAATATGAGGTTGCACGAAAAAGGGCTACGAAAGGAGAAAATCTCCTTTGTGAGAAATCCACCACTGGCAAGATCTTAATGAAAAGATTAGAGGCAACAAAAATAGAAAAATGGTGAGCCCGACATGTTTAATTTGTTTGATTTTCCAAAACAATTGAGCGAAAACAATACATGACATATGTTGATCTTTTGAGGATGTTATAGTTGAAGATCAACGGGTTTACAAAATGAATCATAGTTATTCTTATCATATCAAGACGCTATTGATTTATAGAATCATCAATATTCTAGATTTGTTTGTATTGTGCTTGTTTGCTCATAGATTTTACTTTATCTTGTTACTTGAGGCTAAATCTTAGTTTCATAAAGTTTTGCAATATTTGAGTGATTGGGTAATAATTCATTTATATCTGGTTCACACACATTCATTATATCCTATATGTTTTCACACATTGATACTATGATAGTGTGTAAAACTTATGTGTTTTGTGTCGATTTTTGTGGTTGTTTTTACTTATATATATGTGCCTGTATTTCATTGGCATATTTTACATATATATATATATATATATATATATATATATATATATATATATATATATATGATAATGTTTTTTTTAGTCGTTGCGTTTTCATTTAATCCATGTTTTCCATATACTTTATCTTTGAATTTTATTTGGCGTGCTATTTGATCATATTGGTATCTCTCATTATATGTATTGAAATTTCAAATTTCAATTTGGTATCATTAGTCACTTCTTATTCATATTGGTATCGTTTGGCTTCGATATTGATATTATTTGACCATTGTTTGGATTGTTTGTGCAGGTACTTCCATATTGCAATATTATTGCACTTAATTTTATTCCTTCCTCCCTATTTCTCTTAGTATCATATGTTCACACATTTAGGGGGAAATTTTATATATGGGGAAGAAATAGTTTTATGCTTTCTTACTTTGTCTATTCCAGAACAAAAAGGGGGAGAATGGTATATTTCCTTTCATGATTAGGAAATCTTTATTTAAGGGGGAGATGTCTTACCTTGGTTAGATTGTTAGACATAGTTCGAATTTTATTCTTATGCAGATTTATACTTGTTATATTCTCTTTGCATTTGAAGGTTTATTGAAGTGTACAGGTTTACATCCTGCGGCAAAGTTTACAAGCGTGTAAAGCTACTCAGTGTAAGTGTCTGTCGAGTGTCTGCATTCTTTTCCCTTTTGGCGTTGGCGAATGAGTATTTTTAGAGAGATTTGCGGCCATGGGGTTTTTATTTTGGTTTTGTCCTGGAATATCCAAGGGAGAGATTTGTAAGGATAAATTTCCATTCGAATCATTTTGTTTGTAATTGTTTTACTTTCGGACAAAACATTTTAGTCATAGGCTAGGATTTGCATTGTCAATCTCCTAAGCCTATGATATGTTTATTGAAGATGTAGTGGCCAAGCTTGAAAGATGAATATGCATCATGTCATGTTTTATGCCATGTTTGTCTTCATGTTTATCGAGGATCTCGCATGTAAGGATTCATTTAGAATATGATCCTTGGCTATATTTTTGGGTCTTTCTTTTTAAACAAAATCGTTTGGACCTTTTTTTAAAATATTTTTGGAGAAAAATGTTTTTTGGTTTGTAAGTTCGTTAGAACGAAATGGAGACTTCATTAGAACGAGTTTATGATCTCCTTAGAATGATATATATAGATCTCGTTTGAACGAGGTTGAGATCTTATTGGAATGAGCTTGGAAACTCGTTAGAATGTAAATCCAACGTACTTCAAGTGGGAACTATCTATCAAACAGAAGCCCACCCATTATAAGCTCATGGAAAGTTTGTTAGAATGAACTATGCATGTTCGTTCGAACGAGACTGGTTCTCATTATAACAAAACAAGAAGTTCATTCGAACGAACCATAGAATTTTGTTCGAATGAACTCGCCGCCTAAAAAATCATGTTTTATTATTTATAGGCATACTGGACTAAGATTTTTCAAGAACTTTTTTCAAAAATCAAATTCCTCTAGGTTTACCAAAGTTCCAAAACCCTATTTTCACCCATTGAGTTTGAATATCCAAGTTTCCATATTCGTGTGCTTTGAGATCTTTGTATTGGTAACCAAAGTTTGTTTCTCATTGTCTTAAGTTGAGAACTTATTTCGTGCGGTGGAGTTCGTACTAGTTTGCTGTGTTGTGGTGAAGAAGCAATGTTTTGTGTTTCGATTCCATAGATAGTTGTTGATCCTCATGGGTTGATACCGAGGCTTGTGAGGATTCATGTGTTGTGGCAACTTGCGTGGATGGACTCCTAAGTTGCACTGTGGACGAGAGGCTGAATATAAAAGAGCACTAACGCTTGCGATGGAGAAAATTCGTTGAATAAGTATAATGTCTAGTATTTGTAAAACCTTATCATAGTGATCTATTTCACTCGGTCATTCGACGTCTTTTCCGTTGTGGATTTTCCTCGTACATCAGCGCGTTGTGGATTGTTTTACTTAATTTATCTGCTTATCATCTACATGCATTTTTTAGGTCAAAAAGATAAATTGAGTAAATTGGTATTTAACAACAAAGGTTTAAAATAGGTGTGCATGTTTTATTGGGTTTAATTTGTTTTTAGTTTTATTCATTAAATTTGGAAAATATAAAAATAAACTTTTTGTTTGGTAGACCATCCCTACAAGTATCCCTACCTAAAAACTTCGTAGGGGCATTCAAAACATTAATCGAACCAATTCTCATGTTTATATTGGAAATTAATTTTTCAATCATGATTCTAAGATTTAAAAAATGAATTCAACCTTCTCTCACCGTATTAGTCTTCTAGTTTTAATTTGAATAATTTTCTAGGACTGAAAATGTAATTGGACAATGTTCTAACTAAAAAGGATAATAAACATATTAAACCCATAATTCCCAACAAATTTTTAAAATTGTGATGGATTAACTCATCGCGTCAGCTTGTCTAGCCTCTATCAGATGGTATTAATCAGGAAATCATGGTATTTAAAATGTATTGTAATTATTTAAAATTAATTATTTAATATTTTCGGTCCCCTCCCAACAGGGATGTTCTATATGTACATGTTTAATTATAAAGAATTCGCTGCTGAGAATTTGTAAACACCGATGTTGGATGATGACTCTCAAGTAAGAATCATGTTCTTGAAATGGTCTCCATCATTGATTTAACAAATGATTCTTTGGATTAAATATGGTGGGGAAAACTAGATCCATTTTATAATCCGAGAGTAAGCATTACAGGTACCCATGTGATGGTGTTAGTTGTTAAGAAGAGTTTCACTTCTTTACCGAAAGGAAAGTAGGAGGATAAGGCCAAGTCACAGGTACAATTATTTGGGTTAAAAAGGTACATATTCTGTGGTATTAGTAAAATATTCAAAAGGAAGGTATACTCACTACAAGTAATTAAAACATTTATTGCAATGGTTTTCGATTTTCCTTGCTTTATAAGTAAAAGAACATGGTAGTGGTTTTTTAAAAGTAATTGTATGATTTATGATCCGATCTACAAGAACTTGGTGTGTACACTCGAGAACCAAAAATCTGGATTGCAACTCGTTGTAGAGGTTCCACGTAACCGGGTAATTACTTAAAAGAGAGATATCCTTAATAATGGACAATTATAATAAGGAAGTAATATTAGTAGTAGGATATATGTTTTAGGTTATGGAGAGGACATAAGGATAGTGTGGTCGATTATTTTAATATACCTAGTTTTAGAAAAGTAGGTTTCGGTTTCTAATTTTGTTTTGAATAGATATTTGATTATTTTAATAAAATTATTGTGATAAAAATCTGGATATCCTTTACATATTCTGGTATATTGGAAAACAATATATACATAATAAGTTTGTCTCACTAATACTGATATTACTGATATGAATAATTTTTATGGACAAATCATTAAAGAGAAAGTTTCCTTCTAGATCCAAACACAGTTTTGGCACCGATGGTTCGGTTATTTTATTCGAAAAGGAATTCAAAGGCTAGTTTAAAATCTAAATTTCAGTTCATTGAAAGGGGAGGCAATTCTAGTCTATGAATCCCATTTAGAAATTAAAATGGCCACCTTTATGGCCAAAAGTAATAGAGACAAAAATGTGTTGGAAATGATTCATTTCAACTTGTGTGGTCCTTTGACTATATGGTGAAGAGGTGCTTTAGAGTTCTTCATCAATTTCATTGATGATTAATCAACTTATGTAAAGGTTTACCTTATCAAAAATAAGTCTGAAGCCATTGATTTTTCAAAGTGTAAAAGACTAAAGTGGTGAATGGTTGAGGTAAACAAATCTAAACACTGCGATTTGATTGTGGGGGTGTATGCCTCTTAGGAGAGTTTAGGGGATCATTAAATGTAGGTTGGGATTGTATCCTAGTGTTTGTACTGAGTAATCAACTTTGGAATGGTGTTGAGGAAAGGGAACAATAAGTACTTTGTGAATATGATAAGGTCTATGTTATTTAGACTAAAACATTCATTTATTTTTTTTATTATGAGATGACACATACATTTGAAATTTAGTTTCTACTTAATCTTTCTATTTCAATCCCATTTAACATTGGAGCGGGTGCAAGATCATTCTAGGGCATGTTCAGGTCTGGGGGTGCCTAACATTTGTGATATGGGATGAGATAAAGAAAATGAAATTAAGGACAGAGATATGTCTTTTTGTTAGTTATCACAAAACTGTTGTAAAGGTAGTTTATATCACATTCCTAAGTATGAGTAGGTCATTATTTGTATCAATGCTTGGTTCATGAAAAATAATTATGTAATAAACCATGTGTAAGGGAGTCTTATAATAGTAAAAAGGAATGTCATATTACCGGTGCCTGTAGCTCACCTTTACATGATGAAATAACCTCTTATCAGTAATACACTACCTAGCGATAACAGGAGTATTATTGATAATCAAGATACATGTGTCACTTATTCTAGATGGCATGTTGAAAAAATAGTGTATAAAACTATTTGTCTACTAAGTTATTAACAAAATGTTAAAGTTTAAGCAAACTCCGAATAAACTCTTTGATTGAAACCTTTTTCAAAAGAAATCACACAAGATGCGTTAAAACAATTTGAATATGGATATCAAATCTGGTAGTTGGTTACCTTAGGTTTTTAAAATAAAATACCTATACTATGTCTTTAGTATGAAACCGAGCATAAACAGTTAAGAACAATAAAGTAAATTAACACTAGATTTTAACGTGGTAAAACACCAAATTAGGGAAAACTTCCACGGTGACATCTACGCCACAAAATAAAAATCCACTAAAACAATCAAAATATACAAGTTACAGCACTAAGCATGAAAATCAAGATCCTAAACTAAGTTCAAAGATTTATACCTACATGAGTTACTCCACTCTCAAAGGTCTCTGAAGAAGTTTTGATCTCCCTCCAGCAGTTTCTTTGCTTTTCCTTGCTTTTTGATCTCAGCGGCTCAAACAACACAAGATCTCTCAAAAGAACCACTAAGTCTAAGTGTTCGCGTGAGAGTGATGGTGTTTGTGATGTGCACTAAATGTAGAAATGCAACTCACTCCTCTCAGAATAGTTATACAACAAGTCCTATGAATTTACAAATCAATCTATATGACATGCAGGACTATTTCAAATTATTTTTGAAAATCAGACTTCTTTTAAGATCAGATCTGAAATGTTTCAACCCTTATTTCTTTACAACTTTATTTCACAAAATGTGAAATATAACTACTGAAACATAAAACGTTCAGATGTGAAAGAACCTTGAAAATCGAAGTCGATTTTTCAAAATAACTTGAATATCAGAGAGTGGATCTTGAAAAGTGAGATTTTAAAAAAAAAGATCCACTAGAGAAAAAAACAGAAACCTTAAGATATTCGTGACAAATGTTTCTCAAGGTAAATCTCACAAGTTCTATGGAGAATATATGATATTTACGAGGAGAAAGGTTCCCTAAGAGAGATCTAGGTTGAAGAATAACTTCAACACGAACAAACCCTCACAATAACTCTAGCTTTTTGGAAAAGGAAGGTGTTTAGGGTTGTGTATGGAGGAAAACGTTTGGATTAACTCTCAAGTGAACTGGTTTTCTCTCCCTTTCTTTTTTTTCTCTTTCTCTCTCTAGTTTTTTCTCTCTGGTTTTTCTCTCAAATAAGATGAGTGGCAACTTTTGAAATGTAAACCAAGGTCTCCTTTTTCACTGATCAAGAGAAGGATCCAAAAGATCGATCCAAATAGATGGCTAAGATTATGACCGTTTGACTCTCAATCCAAGGGTTAAAAAGAAGCGGTGATGAAATGGTCGCTCATTGGTTGGTTTAGGTAACATAGGGATTGGTAATAACACATGCAGACTGTAGATAACATTTGAATCAAGGGTTGCGATTAACTCTTACATGTTAGACATAGAGAAAACACAAATCGCACCCATATAAAGCAGACACGTGTATGGCTATGATCTGACAGAAAACGCATGTTTTTTATGTTTAAAAAATGTGAAATGTATCCACAGAATTCTCTAGCGCTTTGGATTCTAACCTAAACCATTTTTTTAGGAAAAACAAGATTTATATTTTAAACCCCAAACATTTAAAATCACATTTTAATTCATTTTGAAAAATCATTTATAATGTTTAAAAAATATTTTGAGCAATGTAAAATTGTTGAAAAATTTCCTAAAAATTATATAACCCTTGTGCACACATAATAACACTTATATGAAGTAATTGTGTCCTAATTGTGTGGGTTCTTCAGAGTAATACTTTCCTTTAAAGATCATATGAGGTTCTTGGACTGATTCTTCATCTTGTAGCTTGCATTCTTTGAGAGAAAGCAACTCTAAAAAATCTAATACTATTTTGTCTTAATATCCAAACTAGTTGGAACTCCTATATGGTACAGACTCAAGTAAGTCAACCATATAGTGTGTTCTAGTCAACCATATAGTGTGTTCTCACATGTGCCACTTCATAGTGATCATAGGCAAGTGGAGTTATCCTGAATGGTTAGTGTTTTAGGTGATCATTTTGATGTTGTACAAAGTAAACACAAATAGGGTCCATGGAACTTCAGCAAGGCATTCTAAGATAAACACTTTTATTTTAGCTTATGACTACGGATAACAAAAGGTATCTATGTTTTTTAATCAATTTTTTTGACTTGGAGACCTACTGATGGGATAAAACCTAACGGGTGCAAGTGGACCTACAAGAAGTTAAAATATAGATGGATGGGAAGGTGCAATGCTTAAAGTCAAGGCTTGTGAAAGGGTTTACTCAGAAAGAATGGGATAAAAAATGAGCAAACCTTCTCACTGGTAGCCATGGCAAAGTCTATAGGGATTCTTATAGTGTCAAGACTACGTTCTTGAACGATCATCTTGACCATAACATAGTAAGAAGTCGAGAAACCAAACTAATGTAAGAGTGTGAGATCCATTTATGGATTTATGCTAACATCAAAGTCTTGGGTCATTCGATTTTATCAGGAAATCAATATTTTATTTATGATTAAAGACAAAATAATATTTGTTAGTATAAGAATCATGCCTGAAATGTGGTGGTATGTCTAGTACAATTTATGGATAATATTCACCTAATCTGGAATGAAGTGGGATTATTGTCTTACATAAGAATGATGATGTCCAAGTACCTTGATATAGAGTTCTTAGGACAATCCAGTCACATTCTTATAATCAAGATTTCGCTAGATCAGATAAAAAGGATGTTGTTCTTATCCAAAGATGCTTATATCGATGTTGTGCGAGACCAAACATCAGCTATGATTTTTGCATTGCCATGAGATTTTCAGACCCATAGTCTTATATCTTTAATGTATAAAGACTAGGTTTTTAGGCAGATAAGGATTATAAGTTTTCCACCTCATATTATCTGTTTACCCAAGGAGGTTGAGCTTTAAGTTGGAGGAGTTTGAAGCAATCTTGGATTACTAACTCCAGCAAAGAGGACGAAGTAGTTTCCACTTCGTAGGAAACTAAAGATGTTATATAGCTCGGTTATTTCTTATGTAATTAGGTGAGGTTCCTTCAAGTGAAATTGGCTATTAAACTTTTAATTGTGAATAATGTTATAATTGCAAGTTCGAAAGAACAGATAACCCACAAAAGGGTCAAGCACATTCAGACTAGGTTTCACCTAGTTCGACAGATCAAACACGGAGCTCATAAGTTTATGACAGAGGTTATATCGAATTACATTCGATTAGTACTATTACAATTAGAAAACAAACTCCCATGTTGATGGTATGGGATGGGACCTAAATACGTAGGTACATTAAGATTAAGTGGGAGATTATTGGGGTTTTATTATTGAAACCATGTATGACATTTACTCTTTGGTAAAGGTGTATCAATTCATTTCAATATAGAACCATGGTTATAAGAATACCTTATATTTATGTTTAAATTTATTGTATATAATGTCTGTCAATTGTACTTAGTAGGAATTTTAGTGAGTTGAGCTAGGCTAGTGTGACACCCCGCCTAATTAAATACCGGGCGATCACTCCTTTATTAAATTAAATCAAGGTAAACAGTTGGTTCATTCTCAGCATCACTGTCGATAAAAATAAATTCTCCAATTTAACACCCTAAATAATTAAGCTAAGTGTCAAAAAACATTTTCATACAACTTTCCCAATTTTAATTAACGAAAAAGATTTATTTAATTAAAACAACATTTCTACAATTAAGAATCACACCACAATAAACCAAATAACATAAACCATTCATCAAACGAATGTCAACATATGAAACTAAAATCACAAATCCATCCTAAATAAATTTCATGGAACAATACTGGAAATAACTGAAATATAAATGTCCCAACAACAAATGAAATAATGGAAAGGGCGACACATGCCCAATAAATGAGAATGCTAGAAGTGGAGTCAATAAAGGAAGCCGTCTACGCAAGTGACCTGCAACTCCCACCTAAGCCGCAGCACGCTCCTCTCAAAGGATCCTAAGCAAGACGCCCCTGTGGCTGGGCACCTGAAAATATACATATATATACAAGAGAGAGAGAGAGAAAAAGAAACGGGTCAGAGCCCGAAAGTGTGTTTGATTTTAAAATACGTTTAGCAAGTATTTAAATTGATACAGGCCAATGCAATAACATATTAGTACGTCACTCTCTTGAGAAAATACTCACCTCTCTTCTAATGTGCACACCTATCGCACTAACCTTCCCCACAGTTTCTTATCATTTAACGCACTGGTCTTTCTAAAAGATTTAACTTAACTTCGATTTCTCGCAAGATTTATAATTCATGACTCCATTTTAAAAGAATGTTCCAAACAGTAATTAAAGTCCTCCATTTTAACTTTATAAAATCAATAAAGTTTTACAGTGACATCTTATACTTTTTCAAAACAAGTATTTAATAATTTGAGTCAATAACCATGTCCTACTTATCAAATCTCAGTAGACAGTTTCAAATATCATAATCTCATATATATATTAACTACTCGTATAATATATATATATATAACAGCACCCTGAATAAAACTATGGTGCGTGCATACTCTACTATCCAAAGCGCCATATCACTCATATTAAGGGGAATACATTCGGAATCACTCTCGAATTGTATTAACAGAAATACACAAACAATTGAGGCGAAGCATAGATTCCAAATCTCTAAGAGGATGGCACATACCGGCGTCTCTCAGGACCGTCTGAACTATCACATCGATAGCCTGTACCAAGGATATCTATCTCCTAGGGTACAAGTCAATATCCCCCATAAAGGTCCCATCGAGATAAGACTTGTCCCAGCGCGGAAACCTCAGGGATAGTAAGTAGCGTGGGTATGATTTTCACATGCATATAATATATGTACACACAATCATATAAATATACTACTTTATCATATTAATATAAGTTCTTCTCATCACCCATAATTATACCGTATATCCTTAATTTCACAGTTATAGAATTTCGTATAAGGTTTTATTCCTAACCTTAACTCGAAGGGTTTTCTCACTTATTACCTAACACTCATGGGCTACATCCTCACAAATCTGAATTTCAGTAAGTGTCTTTATTAGGTTCCAACGTAACTCTCTTACGCACCTCACCCTTTAAATTCATAAGTCCACTAACCTAAAGTAAATATCCCATAAATACCATTTTCGATAAAGATAAAGGTTCCAACATTTATTCATATACCCTACTGGTCCTCAATGTCTCCCAAATCAACTTATCAAGAGTGCCCAAGAATTATATCACGACAATTTGAATTTAACGCATTTAGAGAGGGAATTAATAGTCTGCCAGGAGTGGTCGATCGATCGAAGCTTGGGGCTCGATCGATCGAACCTTCGATCGATCGAAGCTCTAGGCTCGATCGATCGATCAAGCAGGTCTGGGCAAAATTCTGCAGAATGCAGTTACGGGTTTCATCCAATTTCTTCATCTAAAACGATGTGTTTCCATTCTAATCGCCCCAAAAATCCTACTATCATCATTATAACATTATACCAGATGTCTATAACGTAAAGCATGCGTGTAACTATCATTAAACATGGGTTTTCAACCTAAAATCATGTTTAATTATCAAGAACCCTAAAGTTTTCTTAAACAGATTTCTAGTGAATCTTTCTCCAATATTTCTTTATTATGATCACCAAATTTCGTGGATTATTACCTCTACATGGCAAGGGTTTCCAGAATTTACATATACATCAATACTACATGGGTTCTCCTATCAAAAATGGGGTTTTCTTCCATAGTTTATATCACAATTTATTCCTAAGCTAACATGAAGATTGCATCAACGAAAATAGCAAGTTTAAACACTTGCCTGGGATTTTGGTATGCAGATTCCCGGATGATTTTGGTATGGCTGCGTTCCTTGTCTCGTGATCTACGCGGTGGTGGTGGTGGCGGTGAAATCCGGTGGCTTTTTGGCCTTGGTTTGCCTTGGAGCTCTCTCCTCTCTTCTCCAATGGCCGTCACTTGATTTGTGAATGTTCTAACCCTAAGAGGCTGACCTAATGGCTGATATAGGTTGGCTGAAATTCGTGGGTTTAATTGCCCACTTAAGTAAGATGACTAAAATGCCCTCCCGGGGCACCAATTAGGCCTAAAAACGCCCCGAGACTCAAACTAAACCCCCGGGTACACTTTTCTGACTATCTCGACCCTTTCGGACGCGTTGGCGCACTCAAAACGACCATACGAACAACTTATAAAATATTCACTTTTTATTTAACAAAATTAGTCCCGACGTGACACGGGCACGTCCCAACTTAAATTTCCGAAATAGTCATTTAATTCACTTATTACATTCAATATAACCAATATAGTATATCACTATGCTCATTAGTAATATTCAACAAGTTTCCCATAATTACTTACTCTCGTCACGTTAATAATTATAACATAATTAATTTTCGGATTTTTATTAAATAATCATTCTCATTAAATTTAATAAATCCCCAAATTAAATATAGCATAAAAATACGGGGTATTACATACTTCCCCCCTAATAACGGAATTTCATCCCGAAATTCGGAAAATAAGGCATACCTGGTAAAAACAACTCTGGGTATCTCTCGCGCATATCTGCCTCATGCTCTCAAGTAGATTCCTTCACATTATGATGCTCCCACTGGACTCGCACAAGTGGGACTACTTTCGACCTCAATCTCCTCTCACTATAGTCTAGAAGTCTCTCCTCGTAAGAGCTATCAGACTGTAAGTCTATCTCGTCTATCGCAATGTGAGTATGGGCCATATCATCCCGAAGATATCGTCTCAATGACGAGATGTGGAATACATCGTGGATGCGATGTAAATGATCTGGCAATCCCAACCTGTATGCTACTGGCCCAATCCTCTCGATGATGGGAAATGGTCCTACGTACCTCGGAGCCAACTTCCCCTTCTTCCCGAACCTCATCACTCCCTTCATAGGAGATACACGCAACAACACTTGATCTTCCACATTAAACTCCTGGAAGAACCGTTTCGCATGGGTGTAGCTCTTCTGCCTGTCCTGGGCTACCCGAATACGACTCCTGATTATCTCAATCCTTGCGGAGGTCTCCTGAATCACTTCTGGTCCTAACAACTTGTTGTCCCCCACCTCGAGCCAATAAGTTGGAGAACGACAAGGCCTGCCATACAAAGCCTCAAATGGGGCCATACCAATCGTAAACTGATAAGAGTTATTATAAGAAAACTCTACCAGTAGAAGATGTGGCTCCCAACCTCCTCCGAAATCGAGAACACACATGCGTAGCATATCTTCCAACATCTGATTAGTACGCTCTGTCTATCCATCTGTCTGTGGGTGGTAAGCTGAACTCAGTTTCAACTCTGTACCCATAGCCTCCTGAAAGCTTTCCCAGAAATGTGACACAGAAATCTTGTCTCTATCTGACACAATATTCAGGGGCACCCCGTGTAATCTGACAAACTCAGCAATGAACAATTGAGCATACTGACCCGTAGTATAATCTGTCCGCAATGGCAGAAAATGAGCCACTTTGGTCAGACGGTCTACAATCACCCAGATAGAATCGTGGCCCCGCTGTGATGTAGGCAACCCTATAATGAAATACATGGAAATACTCTCCCACTTCCACGCGGGTACTTCCAACGGCTGAAGCAATCCTGACGGTTTCTGGTGGTCCACCTTCACCAGTTGGCAGGTAGAACACTTGGACACAAACTCGACGATGTCCTTCTTCATCCCACTCCACCAGTATTGACGCCTCATGTCCTGGTACATTTTATCATCTCCCGGATGTACTGCAAATCGGGACCCGTGAGAATGAGTCATCACTTCATGACGTAACTCCGCTCCTTCTGGAGCCACTAATCTCCCATTAAACCGCAAACCTCCATCAGAACTAACAGAATAGGACTCAGCACCCTCGGCTAGAAGTCGCACGATCTGCTCCTGGCAAAACAGGTTTGTGGTCTGTGCCTGTATCACCCTCGTAACAATCTCGGGTGTGACTGACATCACGGATATGAAAGAACGGGCTACTGCGTCCTGGTGACCCAACTCCTTCCACTTTGCTTTCCAGATGTCCGCTACATCGTCTATCGGTCTACGGCTCAACGCATCAGCAACTACGTTGGCCTTCCCCGGATGATACTGTATATCGAACTGGTAGTCCTTCACAAACTCTAACCACCTGCGCTAACGCATGTTCAGCTCTCGCTGAGTGAACAGGTACTGCAGTGACTTATGGTCTGTGAACAAACGGAATTTCTCGCCCAATAAGTAGTGCCTCCAAATTCTCAATGCAAAGATGACCGCTGCTAACTCCAGGTCGTGGGTGGGGTAATTCTTCTCATGCGGCTTAAGCTTGCGGGAAGCAAAAGCTATAGCCTTCTCCTCCTGCTGGAGCACACCTCCAAGTCCCCGTAAAGACGCATCGGTGTAAACCAGGTACTCCACACCCGGCTTCGGTAACGCAAGGACTGGCGCTGAAGTAAGTTTGTCTTTCAGCTCATCGAAAGCCAATTGACCAGCGTCATCCCAACCATATGGTACCCCTTTGTGAGTCAGATTTGTCAATGGACCCGCTATTTTGGAGAATCCACGAATGAATCTCCTGTAGTATCCGGCTAACTCCAAGAAACTACGCACTTCTGTCGGTGTCGTGGGCTGTCCCCACTTTCTCACCGCTGACACTTTGCTCGGGTCAACTGCAATCCCCTGCTTAGAAACAATATGGCCCAAGATATGTACCTCTCGCAACCAGAATCCACACTTCTCGTACTTAGCATATAACTGATGCTCTCGTAGAGTCTGAAGAACCTGCCTCAAGTTCTCGGCATGCTCCTCCTCGGAGTGTGAATATATCAAGATGTCATCTATGAAGACGATTACAAACTGATCTAAGAACTCTCTGAATGCTCGATTCATCAAGTCCATGAAAACGACTGGGGCATTTGTGAGTCCGAACGGCATCACCCTGAACTCATAGGACCCATATCTCGATAAGAAGGCCGTTTTTGAAACATCCTGCTCTCTAATACGTAACTTATGGTACCCCGACCTCAGATCTATCTTCGAAAAGAAAGTTGCTCCCCTCAACTGGTCGAACAGATCATCGATTCGAGGCAACGGATACTTATTCCGTATCGTGACCTTGTTCAATTGACGGTAGTCCACACACAATCTTAGTGAACCATCTCTTTTCTTCACAAACAAGACTGGAGCGCCCCAAGGTGAGGTACTCCTACGAATGAAGCCCTGGCCTAACAGCTGCTCAATCTGATCTCGTGGCTCTCGCATTTCTGTTGGAGCCATACGGTGCGGTGCGCGTGCTATAGGTCTCGTATCTGGCAATAAATCTATAACAAAGTCTATCTCACGACTGGGCGGTAGGCCAGGTATCTCCTGAAACACATCAGAATACTCCCTGACAACAGGGATCGAATCTAAGGGAATCACAACCTCCTTAGAGGTATCCTCCTCTATGTAATACAAATGAGCGGTCGAACCTCCCTCTGGGCGAGGCATCGCCACTACAAACATCTCTTGCCCCGAAATGGCAAAAACAATGCTCCACCGAAGTAGATAATCATGGCTCTATAAGCGGCGAGCCAATCCATACTGAGTATAACATCATGTTAATGCATATCTAAGACTAGCATATATACAGGTAATACCAAGCTACCAATCTCTACCCCCACTCCCGGGCATATAAATAAAAATAAAAGACCCACTCCCAAGATGGTGAGTCTACACACGTCACTGAGCTCACTGCCGTGGCTAACAACCCTAAGGCTTTCGCAAAAAAAAATATTTAGCTTATAAAATAGTGCGTTGCACTCGTAACAAACAAATCTCGACTCATGGTAACATGGATAGAAAAACATACCCTCAACCGCGGGTGGTGCCTGTGAGGTTGCTGCCTGTGGGAAATTATAGACACGTCCGCCCTGTAGCTTTCTCTGCTGAACCGAGGCTGTTGGAAAAGGTGGCGGAGTTGGCTTCTGAGGTACATTGTCAGCACATTCCTGCCGTGGGGCCCTATTCTTCTCTGGACAATTTTAACGCCTATGGCCATTCCTGCCACATTGGAAACACCTCCCCCGAAACTGCTTTCCTTCCTTACGGTATTGACTAGCCTCTCTTTTTCCCTGGTCTTGCTGGTCTTGAGGGGAAATCTGCGGAAAAACTATGTCAGGGCGAGGACAATCCATCCACTTATGACCCGGTTGTACACATTTATAGCTGAGTTTCGAAATTCTTTGTCGGTCAGGTTGTAGTTTATCCCCAGTCTAATTCAGACAAGATTTACGTTTGTGGTCCTCCATTCCACAACCGAAACACCTCTTGGTGATTTCATTATGAACCTGGCTTCGTTGTCCCTGACACTTTTGTCTCTGTACATAAATCTCGTTACTACTGGAACTGACTCTATCTTGATTATTTTGTTGTCGCAGATTCGGTGCCTTCGCACAGTTCTCAACGTCAGTCACATGCACTAGGTTAACCTCTCTAGGTCTTTTGCCTCTTTTAAGTTGTAGGCTGCGTTCTTGGTATTGTAGAACTGCAGTGGTAACTGCTTGTGCCACGATACCTGCAAACTCGGCGGTTGATACTCTCCCTGGGGATACCTGAGGTGTGAGTCGATCTTGCTCGATGACTCCCTTAATCGTCTTAGCTAGTTCTTCTTGACGATCCATCTGAAAATTTAAGTAAATTTGGATGAGTTCATCATTCAAATAACCAAATCGCAGAAGTACGAAGTTCCAAAGTATAGAGATAGACACAACATTCCTAGTAGTAGGGCTCTACATCAAAGAAAGAAACGCTGAAACATAATAGGCCGCACATATCCTAAAGGACTCTAGACCCTGATGCTCTGATACCACCTGTGACACCCCGCCTAATTAAATATCGGGCGATCACACCTTTATTAAATTAAATCAAGGTAAACAGTTGGTTCATTCTCAGCATCACTGTCGATAAAAATAAATTCTCCAATTTAACACCCTAAATAATTAAGCTAAGTGTCAAAAAACATTTTCATACAACTTTCTCAATTTTAATTAACGAAAAAGATTTATTTAATTAAAACAACATTTCTACAATTAAGAATCACACCACAATAAACCAAATAACATAAACCATTCATCAAATGAATGTCAACATATGAAACTAAAATCACAAATCCATCCTAAATAAATTTCATGGAACAATACTGGAAATAACTGAAATATAAATGTCCCAACAACAAATGAAATAATGGAAAGGGCGACACATGCCCAATAAATGAGAATGCTAGAAGTGGAGTCAATAAAGGAAGCCGTCTACGCAAGTGACCTGCAACTCCCACCTAAGCCGCAGCACGCTCCTCTCAAAGGATCCTAAGCAAGACGCCCCTGTGGCTGGGCACCTGAAAATATACATATATATACAAGAGAGAGAGAGAGAAAAAGAAACGGGTCAGAGCCCGAAAGTGTGTTTGATTTTAAAATACGTTTAGCAAGTATTTAAATTGATACAGGCCAATGCAATAACATATTAGTATGTCACTCTCTTGAGAAAATACTCACCTCTCTTCTAATGTGCACACCTATCGCACTAACCTTCCCCACGGTTTCTTATCATTTAACGCACTGGTCTTTCTAAAAGATTTAACTTAACTTCGATTTCTCGCAAGATTTATAATTCATGACTCCATTTTAAAAGAATGTTCCAAACAGTAATTAAAGTCCTCCATTTTAACTTTATAAAATCAATAAAGTTTTACAGTGACATCTTATACTTTTTCAAAACAAGTATTTAATAATTTGAGTCAATAACCATGTCCTACTTATCAAATCTCAGTAGACAGTTTCAAATATCATAATCTCATATATATATTAACTACTCGTATAATATATATATATAACAGCACCCCGAATAAAACTATGGTGCATGCATACTCTACTATCCAAAGCCCCATATCACTCATATTAAGAGGAATACATTCGGAATCACTCTCGAATTGTATTAACAGAAATACACAAACAATTGAGGCGAAGCATAGATTCCAAGTCTCTAAGAGGATGGCACATACCGGCGTCTCTCAGGACCGTCTGAACTATCACATCGATAGCCTGTACCAAGGATATCTATCTCCTAGGGTACAAGTCAATATCCCCCATAAAGGTCCCATCGAGATAAGACTTGTCCCAGCGCGGAAACCTCAGGGATAGTAAGTAGCGTGGGTATGATTTTCACATGCATATAATATATGTACACACAATCATATAAATATACTACTTTATCATATTAATATAGGTTCTTCTCATCACCCATAATTATACCGTATATCCTTAATTTCACAGTTATAGAATTTCGTATAAGGTTTTATTCCTAACCTTAACTCGAAGGGTTTTCTCACTTATTACCTAACACTCATGGGCTACATCCTCACAAATCTGAATTTCAGTAAGTGTCTTTATTAGGTTCCAACGTAACTCTCTTACGCACCTCACCCTTTAAATTCATAAGTCCACTAACCTAAAGTAAATATCCCATAAAAACCATTTTCGATAAAGATAAAGGTTCCAACATTTATTCATATACCCTACTGGTCCTCAATGCCTCCCAAATCAACTTATCAAGAGTGCCCAAGAATTATATCACGACAATTTGAATTTAACGCATTTAGAGAGGGAATTAATAGTCTGCCAGGAGTGGTCGATCGATCGAAGCTTAGGGCTCGATCGATCGATCAAGCAGGTCTGGGCAAAATTCTGCAGAATGCAGTTACGGGTTTCATCCAATTTCTTCATCTAAAACGATGTATTTCCATTCTAATCGCCCCAAAAATCCTACTATCATCATTATAACATTATACCAGGTGTCTATAACGTAAAGCATGCGTGTAACTATCATTAAACATGGGTTTTCAACCTAAAATCATGTCTAATTATCAAGAACCCTATAGTTTTCTTAAACAGATTTCTAGTGAATCTTTCTCCAATATTTCTTTATTATGATCACCAAATTTCGTGGATTATTACCTCTACATGGCAAGGGTTTCCAGAATTTACATATACATCAATACTACATGGGTTCTCCTATCAAAAATGGGGTTTTCTTCCATAGTTTATATCACAATTTATTCCTAAGCTAACATGAAGATTGCATCAACGAAAATAGCAAGTTTAAACACTTGCCTGGGATTTTGGTATGCAGATTCCCGGATGATTTTGGTATGGCTGCGTTCCTTGTCTCGTGATCTACGCGGTGGTGGTGGTGGCGGTGAAATCCGGTGGCTTTTTGGCCTTGGTTTGCCTTGGAGCTCTCTCCTCTCTTCTCCAATGGCCGTCACTTGATTTGTGAATGTTCTAACCCTAAGAGGCTGACCTAATGGCTGATATAGGTTGGCTGAAATTCGTGGGTTTAATTGCCCACTTAAGTAAGATGACTAAAATGCCCTCCCGGGGCACCAATTAGGCCTAAAAACGCCCCGAGACTCAAACTAAACCCCCGGGTACACTTTTCTGACTATCTCGACCCTTTCGGATGCGTTGGCGCACTCAAAACGACCATACGAACAACTTATAAAATATTCACTTTTTATTTAACAAAATTAGTCCCGACGTGACACGGGCACGTCCCAACTTAAATTTCCGAAATAGTCATTTAATTCACTTATGACATTCAATATAACCAATATAGTATATCACTATGCTCATTAGTAATATTCAACAAGTTTCCCATAATTACTAACTCTCGTCACGTTAATAATTATAACATAATTAATTTCCGGATTTTTATTAAATAATCATTCTCATTAAATTTAATAAATCCCCAAATTAAATATAGCATAAAAATACGGGGTATTACAGCTAGATCACGTGAAATCAAAACGCTGGTTCTATTACAATTGAATAGTTCACAACCTACATAGGGAGTTGAAATCCTATCATCATGGTTGAGCGTTATATCCTAGTATTTTATATCAAACAACGGTACATGTGTCTGAAGGTTTGAGAACTTGTACACTAGTTCAAAAGAGTATAACCGATACATCCAAGAATGAATTTAATAGGACCACCCATGAGATTTAAGTCTAATGGTTGTCTTTATTAGACTTCAGTAATCTCACACCATTTTTAAAGGGATCATAAATACTTAATCCATATAATTATGAGGATTGTCATGCTTCATTGATATGGGTGTGATTCAATTATATATTGTTCCAATAGATCCCCAGAAGTTCGTCATGGTTGTGTGAGTTGGCCTCGGATCATAATTTGGAGAAATTCGAGTCCAGGAGATATCTAAAATTATTATAACCCCAAAATAAACTTATATGTTTTGTTTCCAATAGTGAAACTAACCCGGTGGAGTTTGTTTTAATTCTGTGGAGTAGCAAATAAGCTAGGTCCGAGAATGAAGGAATTGATTAGATGTTAGTTAAAATCAATTAGTGGAAAATTGATTTTTCCAACAGGTATCCAAAAACTTAATGTAGGAAATCATATTATGTACCACAATTAACTTTGCAAATGAGATGTAACACCCCGACCCGGATGTATGGGTCACCCATAGTGAACCCGATCCAACCCCAGCGTTAGGTGTGAAGTGCAATGAAACAGCCTAAATAATGTTGTTATTCCAATTTTATTTTAACTAAGGTTTCACTTGTTAGCATGCGATTCCAGTTTCAAAATAAACTACGTGAGGAACCCATAGGGAGCACCCCGGTGTCCAAGTATATAGAGCTACTAACTTAAAGTAAAAAAAATACTTACTTGTATAACGCTCTCAAAATATGAAATCTCTCCCAACCTGTCGTAACAAAGCGAGGGTGTGAGCACATGCCCAGTGGAAAACATACATGTGAGGCATAGAATCAAACGTAGAAAGCAGACTCAACATGTTATTGCTACATGCACATGCAACTACATAGTATACATATATATGCATACATATATATGCATACATATACATACACCAAATAAATGAAAAGGTGTTTACTTTCGAAAACCTTACTCATCCATATTAATTTACCTTAATCTTATAGAGATTTTCTTTATTCACCCTTAGCATTTTCTCACTTTATTTAACACATCCGATTTAACACTTGAAACTAATACGTTTGATTTATCCAAAAACATTCCTTTACCAGAATCACCCTTTTTATTTATTTCAATACACTTTAGTATTTCGTTGAAATTCACCCTTCTAACACACACAAACATCGTGTAAGAAAATACTTATTTAATCTTTGAAAATCCTTTTACAACATATCGTTGTGTTAATTATGGGTTTAACCACTAGGTTGCTTAATCACCCATTTATTACTCACTCTACCTTTTTCCTTACTTTATGGACATTTATCAGTTATGCATTTACTTGTCCACTTTAACCTTTACTGAAATATTTATTTATTTATTTATTCATTCAAGTTAGGTTGTATTAACACATTTTACAACACAACCCACATGTTCCATATTCCTTTTATCTTTTCTCATAATCTTCCAGTACTGCATATTTTAACAGTCTCCACACCGTCGGCTATGGACACCATATACTCTGTCCAGTGGTTTGGGGCTTTTCACCCTAGGGCTCTGAGCCCTTATTCCTTATCCCGGTGTCATCCAAGTTCCTTTTCATTGTGTTTTAACATTTCACAAATATCCACATTATTCCACTTTTCCTTTTTATCCGGCCTAAGCCAAAAACTCAGGACTTTACCTCCCCACTTCTGTTACACTTTGAAATTTTACTATTTCATGTCATTTACACTTTAACCTTGATTTTTATTCCGAAAATGAAAGTTATATAGGACCACTTTGTGTAACACCTTATCCAACATTTTTATTTCATAAAATGTTCCACTTTAAGTCAAAGTACCATTTTACCTGTTTGTTTCCAAAATCACCTGTTACTCCATTTCTACAAGTGTTAATTTCCTAAAAATAATTAAGTCTTTTAACACATTACACTCTTTTCAGCCTTGGACTAATATTGTTCTTATTTGGAAACACATTCATCCCTTTAACTCCTTTCAATTTCAAAAGTGTTAATATTCTTCTACTAACTTTCCCATATTTACCCATTAACACTTATTCAATAACTTCATTAACAATTTCCCAAACCACACATTTGTTTACTTTCTTTATCCAAGAAATTCATTTACATTTAAGACTACTACGCACCCAAAGGGTTATGAATATTATTCAGATTTAAAAGATTTTATAAAAACAGCCCCATAGTTAGTGTCCACTTTTTCTAATCGAGTTACTAATTATTTTTAAGAAAACATGTAATTAAGTGTTTAGGCGACACTTAAAACGCATAATACTAAAGGAAAAGAATAGAGTATTTATGCCTGTGAAGATTGTGTTGAAAATATGATTAGATATCTGGATTCCTCTCGAAAAATTAGCAAATAAATGTTCTTGAATCAATCTTGATTAAGCCCCAATTAAGCCTCCCAAAACTTGTGACAAAAACTTGATTATGAAGAAGGTTGATGATTATGAGTGAGAGGAAAAATATTTGGAAGTGTTCTCTGGTGAAAAACTTGAGAAAAAAGTGATTATGAGAAGTCATCCTACGGATTAACAAGGTTATATAGTGATTAGAAGTCCTAATCCTACACAAACTCTAATTAAAAATAACTTTCAGCGCACGTTTTCTGAAGGCATCGATCGATCTATGAAAATTTTCGATCGATCGATCATGCCTAAAATATCACAGTTTCCCTTAAAAATGCCATAAGGAAAAATATTAAAAATTCTATATAAAATCCGTTTTAACTCCGATTTCAATTCCGCTTGAAGTTTTATTCTTCTAAAATCATAACCAACATATTTAGCCAATAAAATTATTAAATTCAAAAATTTATTTTTCTCGAATATTCTAGTTATTTAATTAAATTAATTAATAAAAACACGGGGTGTTACATACTTCCCCACTAGCAAAGAATTTCGTCCTTGAAATTAGACGAAGCATACTCATCAACGCATAAATCTCGCAAAATAAAATAAGGCTCACATATGCCTACCCGTAGAATGCCATAATTGGGTGCCCATACACCCAACCCTATGCGCACCTACCCCACGAATAACAAAATAATATATATATTGCCTATATGCATACGCATAACTATGAAAATAATGGCGTACCACACGCTCTCACAAATCCCCCGCTCGATCCTATATCCGAATGTCATCAAAATGCTAACATCCTCAAATTAATTCTCAACATCAAAAATCAATACATACGATACCTAACATCCGTACTAAAATCTCCAAAATAATTATCGTCTCCAAAATCCAATTTAAGGACCCTCATATTAAGCTTACTATTTCTAAACTCAATGCCTACGACGTTCTTAGCACAAAGCTTCACATCTCCAAGAAACACATCTAACACGTATGCTAAAACCCTTTACCTTAAGAAGTACGAATCAACAAAGGGAATCAAAGATCGACAACGCGGAAGCTAAACGGACTCATAACCTACGAGACCTAAGACCATGCTCTGCTACCATTTTGTAACACCCCACCCTTTTAATCGATGTGAGATCCTCAAAATACCCCTTAGTCCCATAACTAAGGGTCCCCAAGTTATTATTATGACCTACCCTATGTATAGGAAGAATTTCTATCCTAAACTTCGACCTAGTCTCATGCCTAGGCTAGCATAACGATGAAAAAGTACCAAAAATCAGCCCACCCCCAAGATGATAAAAATGCGATAATCTACCCTCACTAGTCCCATACCTAGAAGGCGTAAATCATTAAAAGGCCTACCCACTAGTCACATACCTAGAAGGCATCCTGAAGTATAGGGAGAGTAAAATTACCCAACAACCCGTCGTCACAAAGGTAATATAATAATACCAAAAATTCACACAAACAAGCATAATTAATCAACATATCAAACTACGCATGATAGTCCAATTCAATTTAATCATAATTTAATTATCACCTCGTCATAAACCTCCAATTAATCTCATTTAATTATTTAAATTAAATATACCGCTATTTCATTTTTTAAAACATCAAACTTCTAATTTCATTGTTTCAACACAAATTACATGAGTTATACGCCCTCAAATCCATTTATTTTAAAACTAGGGTTTTTCAACATGCAACCTACACCAATAAAACCCAAAATCACTCATGAATCCTATGCACCCAAAGGGTTATGAATATTATTCAGATTTAAAAGATTTTATAAAAATAGCCCCATAGTTAGTGTTCACTTTTCTAATTAAGTTACTAATTATTTTTAAGAAAACATGTAATTAAGTGTTTAGGAAACACTTAAAACGCATAATACTAAAGGAAAAGAATAGAGTATTTATGTCTGTGAAGATTGTGTTGAAAATCTGATTAGAAATCTGGATTCCTCTCAAAAAATTAGCAAAGAAGTGTTATTGAATCAATCTTGATTAAGACCTAATTAAGCCTCCCAAAACTTGTGACAAAAACTTGATTATGAATAAGGTTGATGATTATGAGTGAGAGGAAAAATATTTGGAAGTGTTCTCTTGTGAAAAACTTGAGAAAAAGTGATTATGAGAAGTCCTCCTACAGATTAACAAGGTTATATAGTGATTAGGAGTCCTAATCCTACACAAACTCTAATTAAAAATAACTTTCAGCGCACATTTTCTGAAGGCATCGATCGATCTATGAAATCATCGATCGATCGATCATGGAGGCAAAATATTAAAATTTCTATATAAAATCCGTTTTAACTCCGATTTCAATTCCGCTTGAAGTTTTATTCTTCTAAAATCATAACCAATATATTTAGCCAATAAAAAATATTAAATTCAAAATTTTATTTTTCTCGAATATTCCAATTATTTAATTAAATTAATTAATAAAAACACAGGGTGTTACATAAACCTAACAAATCTTCTTTAAACTTGTTATTCTTCTACTAACTTCGAGATATTTTAATATGGAAAAAGATTAGATTTGTAATTAACTTAAACTCTTCACAAATCCTCAAACTTGCCGACACTGACCAGTTTGAATTGATTCGCCCTCTAGGCCAAATCAATTCGGTCTGGTCAGGTGCATAAGACGCCCCAAAATTTTATATATGTGAATAAAAATCCGATTCCTTCCCCGATTTCAATTTCGATTAAAATCCTACTACCCATAAATAAAATCCAATATGTTAAATTGATAAAAATAATTAAATCCAAAAAAATTATTTTTTTCCGAATTCCAAATCAATTTAAATTATTATCGATTTAAAATCTACGAGTTGTTATACACTTCCCCCCTAGCATACTAATTTCATCCTCAAAGTTTGACGAAGTGTAAATGCGCAAAAATAAAATAAGACTCACATATGCCTACCCGTAGAATTCCACAATTGGGCGTCCATACACCCAATCCCACACGCATTTACCCCATGAACAAAAGATACAATATATATCCTAATTATATATATACGCCCTCAAGCAGCATTAACTTCTCTATAAATGTGGGAGCATACAAATTCGATCTTAAAATTTTAATGTTTACAATTATTCCATCTAGTAAGCAAGTACTAAGGAGGCTTGTAGTTTTTATATTGAAAAAATGGAAAACTGATTTGGAATTAGTTTCCAACCAAATTTTGTTCCATTTGTAACTCCGGGAAATCTTTATCCCTGTCATAGCTACAATTCAAAGGATAATTTGGCTTTTACTTTACAACATAAGGAACCTCTTAAGAACCCCCTACGGTTTCTATACACCCCAACAATGGCAACTCTATTATTTTCAAACACTCCATCAGTGTTGATTTTATTCCATCCTTGGATAAGAGTGAACCATTTGACTTCTATGATATTTGGTTCTTTTTTAGGGATGCCTTTTATATTCAAACTATTAAGTATCTTCCATTCCTCTATTATATTGTTCATGTGACCTTTACAAAGGCTACCAATGTTGTTGATCCAAAGACTTAATTGATGGATAGTGCTTATATGAGATGGGAATTTGTTGTCAAAATGGCTTGATTTGTAGCTCTCCATATAAAGTCAAAAGCTCCAATGATAGATGACAACCAAAGGCTTTTTATTTGTGGACTAAAATCCACATTCATAGCTTGATTCCAAATGAGCATGGGGCAGCTGAACCACACCTGATGATTAAAAATACCAGAAATCCAATTCCAAATATATTTTACATAGATGCATTCAATAAATAAATGATTCCAATATTCATTATTAGCTTTTCATAGAATACATCTAGATGTTAAACGAAACCCTTTTTCTTTAAATAAATCAAGCACAGCTAATTTATTACGGAAGAATTTACATATTGTCATAGAAACTCTAGGAGGTATGGCTCCTTTACTAATGAATACTTCGCATTTAGATTTGTTTACTTTCTGGCCAGATATTGAATCATAATTGTCAAGAACTGTCATGATAGTATTCAAAGATAAATCATCACCCCTGCAAAAAATCATAATATCATCAGCATACATTAAGTGAGTAGGAACTTTAAATCCTCTAAGAGATGAGATATGAGTTATATATCACTCTTACACTTTTTGAATAATGAGCCTGCTTAGATAATCCTGAGCAATACAAAAAGGAGGGGAAAAAAGGGGGTCACCTTATCTCACACCTCTAGAAAAATTGAAATAACCAGTTGGAGATCCATTTATGAGAATGGACAGCTTGGTTGAATTTAGGATTGCATTAATTAGTTTAACAAACTTATCACAAAAACCAAAAGAGGATAAGGTTTGAAGGCTAAAGTTCCAATAAATAGTATCAACTGCCTTTGCAATGTCAATTTGTATGCCAACATGCCCACCATATGCTTTATAGTTTAGAAGGTTAAACTTTCAGAGGTAATCGTTATTGAATGGGAGATGGTTGTACCAGATATGAATCCAAAATGGTTATCATAGACTATAGATCCTATAATAGGTTTTAATCTATTAGCTATAATCTTAGTGATAATCTTAAAAACAGAATTGGCCAAGGCAATTGGTCTATATTCAGTGATGCAAGCAGCTTCTATTACTTTGTGATGAGGACAACATGACTTGGTATTAAAACGAGGTAATATCCAACCATTGACAAAGAAGCTTTATACTGCTCTACAAACATCTTTTCCTATAATGTTCCATCAAACTCTATAAAAGTTGCCACTAAAACCATAAGGGCTTGGGGATGCTAAAAGGTCCATAGAGAATTCAATTATTTTAATCGAATCATCAAAAGGAACAAAAGTTAGATATTCAAAATCAGACCATGTGACTAGCGTAGGAATCACATTGAGAGCATGATTATCAAGATCAGTGTATGGATGTTTAGTGTATGAGGATGAAAAATGATTGACAATGTGATTTTTGATAATATCATGATCAATAACCATAACAGCCTCATGTTTAAGATAAGTAATTGAATTATTTTCTCTTATTTGTTGTACATGTTTATGAAAATAGGCAGTGCATTTATCACCATATTTCATCCCTTTAATCCTAGATTTTTCTTTCCAAAATTGTTCTCCATATTTCAAAATATCAATAAGATTCTTCTGACATTCCATTTTAAGTTTATCTCGAGCTTAATTGTGACCATTAGATTCAATTTCAGATTGAATTGCAAATAATTCTTCTTTTGCTAAATGTAGTTTGGCATAAACATTACAAAAAATCTCAATATTCCATTTTTTCAATGCAAGCTTTAAGGTTTTAAGTTTTTCTTTGAAAACAAGCATTGGCCAACCATAAAATTTGGAATTCTTCCACTAAAGTAATGAAATTGGGGTTATCAGTCCAAAAGGACAAGAATTTGAAAGGTTTATGACTTATTTCTATAGTGGATTTAGCATCAAACATGATGGGATAATGATCACATCCTGATTTAGCTAAAGCAAGACAGTTTAGACCGACCAAGTGGTAATCCATGCTTGATTAAATAGGACTCTATCTAGCTTCCTCTCAACATTAGATGTGGGGATTTATTTCTAAGTATAAAATATTCCTTTTAAATCAATTTGCAGAAAGTTAAAGTTATCAATCATACCTTTAAAGTCATAGCATGCTGCAGCATAAGGTGTTCTTGTGCCAATGCATTCAGGAGAACCTAGATGTGATCACACCCCTCTTATTAAAATAACAGGTGGCCAACCCTCTACTAAAATAAAACAGGAATCTCAAATGGCTCATTCTTAGAATCACTATCGCACCGACCAAAAATATAACTAACCACACATAAATAATAATAGAGCGGATGCCAAAAGTTTCCAGTTATATAAATATTACAATTACATCCATTAAAAGCAATTACAAACATGAACATATATACACGTAACAAACTGCGCACCAAAATAACCGAATAAGCTGTTGGTTAACACACTCATGCAATATATCAAATGTCTAAAATATAAAGCATATACATCAGTACAAGGGCAACACACGCTCGATTGACACTGTTGGTCCTTAACTAGATTAACAAAAATGAGATGCGACTATATAAAAAATCCTGCAGCATTCCACATGTGTTGTAGCTCCATAGACTCTGGAATGGAAGGTCATCCTTGGCGTCCCTAAGGTGGGACACCTAAAAGATAGAATAAAAGAAAAGAAAACAAAAGAAAAAAATATATACGAGTCAGCGCCAAATTATAAAAATATTTTAGCAAGTGAATTAAAATGCATAATAATTATGAATGCAAAATTCAATAATTAAGTTGGTGCCGCCCTCTCTTGAGACTCATACTCATCCCTCAACTACAACGCACACCTAACTTATTCATTTTAAATCTTAGTTAAGCTACCCGATACATTTATGGATAACCCAACCTTATGCTTACGCGTTAACCCACACTCGCGTATCTAATTCATACCAACATAACTGCTTTTAATATGATTCTTAATGATTATATACCAATTCATTACTAACAACTTTCACTAGAAACAAGCATAGTGATTCACACATTAATCATTAAAGCCTGCATAATATTACTCTCTGTATTATACATGATTTATCATTTCACATCAAGTACACATACATATCACTTATTATATGTATACTAACCATCGGTCAGAGCATTATCTCACTAGATCCAGTCTCTAAATGCTACCATCTTCCAGGGGATACTCACACCATCCTGGGTACCAACCTTCAGACTCTTACACCAACTTGGTAAAACAAAGCAAAAACATATGGGAAGAGGCCAAAGTTCCTCAGCTGAAAGTGAGACGAATCATACCCAATACGTCTCACCCATGATAAAAGTCACAATGTATAAATATTGCATGCTATGACCTACGGACTATACTCTCCCTACATTCACTAGCCAGGGGATTCACCCACATCGCGCAACTTCCCATATATATATACACACACACACACACACACACACATCACATATACATACCTTCCCATATCCAAAAGTATATATCAATAAACTCAGCTACCTATGTATAACTCTCATTAAACTAGTTGATACTTCCTCACATATATTCCTAATCCGATTTATCACTCAATCACTCACTTAAGATTTCATAATATTTTTTTGGGGGAAATTATGTATATTAGAACCAAGAAACACTCATTACAACAAGAACAAAGATCAACCACAATCCAATGGGGCATACCCCAAAGGACACCAACTAACCACAAACCACAGCCGAATTAAGATAACACATCTTCTGGGATGCCCCAGTTCATGCATACCATCCAGTTGATATAACTCCTCCTATTATTCTTCCATTTCGACGCCCTAGCGCTGACCATAGCCACAAAATCTCTAACAATCATATCAATACTCTTGGTCCTGCCATTGAAGAATCTAGCGTTCCTCTCAATCCACAGGCAGTATATGGTAGTGGAGAAAGATAGGCACCTGAGTCTATTATAGAAGCTCTTGCCCAAATATTCACCATTAGCATAGTCCGATTCTCCCTCCCAGTGAAGAGCCTCTCTGTGCTCCTGGTTTTAATACATGACCTCCTGCTAGACCTCTTTAGCAATATTACACTCAATAAACAAAGTGCTCACGATTTTCCACCTCCTCGCCACAAGATCAACACAAGTTGTTGTTGAAAATACCCCAGCTAAACAGTTTATCTCTCGTATGAAGAGCATCCCTACATATGATTCTTAAACTAAAAGCACACTTCGGTATATTATTGATGTTCCAAATCAACTTGTGTCTATTGTATAGAGGGCGAGGGGTAGTAAGTTAAACAAAAGCCGACCCAATGGAGAATCCACCCAGGTTGGAATTCCACACCACCTCATCACTAACCCCCTATTGAATAATAGGCAATTCAGTATTTCTAATCTCCAATAGCTCCCAAGTAACATAGGAAGGCCATATCCACCTCTCACCATCGATAAAGTCGGCCACTCTAGCTTTATGCTTGCTAGCCGCATCATAAATAAGTCTTTCCCCATAGCGGTCCATCAGCGGACCTAATGGATGCCAGTTGTCATACCACACAAACGTATCTTCCTTATTGCCAATGTTGTACTTGAATAGTGGCTTGGCCACATCCCTCAGTTGTAGCAACTTTCTCAAACTCGAATAAGAATCATTAGGCATGTTGATGGCCCAAATACTTCTATTCTTGATCTTCTACACATTGCACCATTTGACCCATAGTCAATCCTTCTTACTACATAGGTTCCAAAGGAGCTTGAGAATAGCACATTTTTTCCATAACTCCACATTCTTAATGCCTAACCCCCTTCCTCATGTCTGTAAGTCAGATCTTTCCATGCCACCTTCGCCCTAGTGTGTTTAGAATCAGTGCCATTCCGCAAGAAGTCTTTCATGAGTTGGTCAATTCTTTTAATAACCCCTTTAGGCAAAATGAACAGGCAGGACCAGTAAACCTGAATACCAAACAAGACTGAGTTGATAAGCCGGAGTTTCCCTGCAAAACTAAGGAATTTATTGGTCTAACATTTAATCCTTCCCGTTATCTTATCAATCTACCTATCACAATCCTCAGCCTTAAGTCTGGTAGTAATAATAGGCACTCCCAAATACAAGAAGGGGGGTTACTATGAGAGAAACCAAGAACCTCCCCCAACCTAAACAACCCTTCCTCATCGACACCAGAACAGTAAAAGCTACTCTTGTTAGTGTTGGGGTAAAGAATAGAGATCGAAGAGAATACCTCAATAGCTCTCTTAGAAATATTGCACGAAGAAGGGTCTCCACCACACAGAATGATCAAATCATCCGCAAAGCAAATATGATTAAGGCCCACCTCCTTACACTTAGGATGAGGACTGAAGTCTAGTCTTAAGCTAGCCCTATCCATAATACATGAGAAAGTAGTATCCATGACCAGCATGAATAAGAAGGGGGATATAGGGTCTCCTTGTCCCAACCCCCTCCCCCCCTAAAAAAAGACGTGCAAATGCCCATCCATTCTGACAGAGAATCTAGTCATGGTGATACACTCCTCCACCCATCCAACAAACTTAGACAAAAACCCAATATTCCCAAGGAGGTCGAGCAAAAACTCCCAGCTGACAGTATCATAGGCCTTAAGAAGATCAATCTTAAGAGTACATCTAGGAGGAGTGAGCCCTCTATGATAATTCCTCATAAGGTCCTGAAGAAGCAAAATATTGTCAGAGATTGAACTACCTTTCCCAAAAGCAACCTTGCTCTGGTTGATGAAGGAAGGGAGAATGGGCTTTATCCTTTCCATAATAATTTTAAAAATTCACTTGTAGATTGTGTTGCAGTAAGAGATAGGTCTGAAGTCCTGCATACCCGAGGGAGTAATAACCTTCGGAATAAGAGCCAAAGTAGTACAATTCCACTACCTAGGCATAAAGCTACAATGGAAGAAGAAATTAATGGCATCAATCACATCCTTCCCCACCATATCCCAATTCTTCTTGAAGAAAAATGCATTAAAAGCATCTGGCCTAGGAGCTTTATCGTTACCAATGGAGAATATAGCAGACATGATCTCCTCAGCTGTAATGGGAGCCTCCAACTTCTCAGACTGGTCAATCGTTATTCTCTTACAAACCACCTCATTAAGAATAGGGAAGGGGTCCTCACAAGGACAGGGAGTGCCTAAAAGGTTTCTGAAATAATACACATCCACTTTAACCACATTTTGACTACCCTCAATTCTCTCGCCATGCTCGTCCAAGATACTAAGGATTTTCCAACCTGCTGTTGCCTGGTTAGCTTTCTTGTGGAAAAAGGAATTATTGCCATACCCCAACTGAAGCCACTTAATCCTAGACTTCTTCTTGAAAAAAGACTCATCCGCATTCCTTAGCACTAAGTACTTGTGAAGTTTGACCTTTTCCTCGCGAAGCACCACAGTGTTTCCCCCATCTCTATCCACCCTTGTCTGGACCTCATCAAGCATGTTCTTGGCCTCCTCCACCTTAACAGAGATGTTGCTAAAGAACTTCTTGTTGAATCTTAAGAATTAATAATCAATCGCACATTTTATATCAGTAACTCAAGACATATGACTTCTCTCAACTAGCCCGTATCCAATATCTTAAATTAATTCTTCCTCCCAGGAAAATTTGTGAAGGATTCGGAGTATTACTCTCCCTAATACACTTCTATGAGCATCCCGATGTCACCCTACCATCGTATAGTATCATCATTCCACTTTTTACATCATAAACATTAATATCACTACATATTAAAGGGTTATCAATCACTAAGCTTAATTAGAAAGGAGTTAAAGAAGGGTTAGAAAACTGTGACATGGGAATCGAACTGATGGTTTCAGGAAATGAATCTCTCCGCTGCACTGAAGAGAGCGAACTGAACTTATGGCTTCCAAAAATGAATGAGTCAGCTGCTTCATAAACAAACTGATCTGAGGACAACAAATCTAACTGGTACGGCCTGTTCAGTTTTTGTTCCTTACGAGATTTACCCAAATCTCTATAACCCTTTTCTAACTTAACTCCACCAATATTTCCACCATCCAAATTATATATCTAACATCAAATTCAAACATTTATCAACAAAACTAAGATTTAACCATATCTAACATCAATTTCAAGGGTTTATCAACAAAATTAAGATTTAACCCTTAATACCCAAAACACAACAACCCACCAATTAATTATACAATAATTCACACATAAGAATTATTTAGCAAGGTTAATCACTTGCCTTAAAGTTGTAGACTCCAAATCCTCTTCTTAGTATGGCTTTGGCTGGAAAATCCCAATATTTCTCTTCTCTTTCTCTCTTTCTTAGGTTTATCTCAAGTGGGTTTTCTCACAAATGAGATTGGATAACTCTCTCATAAGACTAATAACCCATATTTATCCCCACTTCAAATGATAATACACATGTAAAATGACTCGTATACCCTTATTCGAGTCCAACCAGCCAAAAAGACCCCGGAACCCAAATATAACCCATAGGCACTCATTTTGACTATCTCGACCAATCCCGAATCAACCATGCACCCCAAATTAACATCCGAGATTTCGATATTAAAAAGTCCTATCCCAACCTCATATAGCTCACACATATATTCCCCAGTTGAGAAATAATCAATTCCCGCCTCTTATACTCACATACGATGCAATAACATTCAGTATTATTCTATTTACTTTCTTACACAAGTAAATATACAATTTACATAAATATTAACTCTTCTACAAAAATTAATATTTATATTAAATTCCCATTTTAAATTCTAAATTATATTAAATTACAACCCACAAGGTAACTTAATACTGAAAAATAAATGCTCAAAAGTAAGGGGTATTACATACTCCTTCCTTACGGACGAATTTCATCCTATAAATTCAAGCATACCAAGTAAAAAGAGGTAAGGTTACTTGTCTTGCATATCATCCTCTCGTTCCTACATCGACTCGCCGGCATTGTGGTGTTTCCATTGAACTTGAACCAAAGGCACTACCTTCGACCGTAGCTTACGCTCACTATGGTCTAAAATGGCAACCAGTTGCTCCTCATATGAATTATCAAGTTGTAAATCAATTTCTTCCAACGGAATATGGAAATAATCCACCTCACTTATTTTATACTTCTTTAACTACTATACGTGAAATATATCATGAATTCTATGTAAACATTCCGGCAAAGCGAGCCTATATGCCACAGGCCCTATCCTCTTAATAATTGGAAAAGTCCCTACATACCTTGGAACAAGTTTTCCTTTCTTCCCAAATCTCATCGCGCCTTTCATAGGGGATACCCTTAACAACACTTGGTCTCCCACTTCCAGCTTCACATGCCTAGGATTCGGATCGGCATAGCTTTTCTATCGATCTTGCACAACTTGTTTTGTGATTCCAAATAAGCTTAGTTTTAGCAGAAGTATCTTGAATTATGTCAGGTCCAAGAAGTTTATTATCCCCCACTTCCAACCAACAAGTGGGTGAATGACATGGTTGACTATGTAATGCTTCATAAGGTTCTATACCTATAGTGAGTTGGTAAGAATTATTATATGCGAATTCTACCAGCGAAAGACATTCCTCCTAACCTCCCATAAAATCAAGTATACGCATTCTGAGCATATCTTCCAACATTTGATTAACTCGCTTAGTCTACCCATAAGTCTGCGGGTGATATGCCGTACTCAACCACAACTCAGTTCCCATTGCCTCCTAGAAACTATGCCAAAAATGGGACACAAAGATCTTATCTCGATCGGACACAATATTAATTGGTAACCCATGTAACCTCACAATCTCGATTAAAAAAAGATTGGCATATTGTGCTGTCGTGAAATTCGTCCGCACTTGTAAAAAGTGTGCCGACTTGGTTAAACGATCCAAAATAACCCAAATGGAATCATGACCTCGTTGCGACATCGGTAATCCCGTGATAAAATACATTGATATACTTTCCCATTTCCATACTGGAATTTCTAACGGCTGTATCATTTCAGTAGGTCGTTGGTGGTCCACTTTCACTAAATGACAAGTGGTACATTTAGAGACAAACTCAGCTATGTTCCTTTCATGCCTGCCCACCAGTACTGTTTGTGCATGTCCTGGTACATCTTGTCTCCACCAGGATGTACCAAAAATTTGAACCCATGGGATTCTGACATAATAGCATGCCTTAAATCCCCATCATCTAGGACTATCAGCCTCCTGTTGAAATGTAATCCACCTTCAGAACTGATAGAGTAGGATTCTGCTCCCTCAGTCAATAATTGTTGCACCTTGTCCTTGTAATCTTTATTGTCGGCTTGCACTTTCACCAGCCACATCACAATCTCATGTGTGACAGTCAACACTGCCATACATGCCCTGGAAACTGCATCATCCTGGCTGAGCTCATTCCACTTGGCTTCTACACCTTTGCTAACTGTCCGATGGGTCATCGACTCGACACGAATGTTACCATGTTATCCTTCCCCGAGTGGTATTGGATATCAAATTGATAATCTTTCACTAATTCCAACCACTTACGCTGCCTCATATTGAGATCCTTATGAGTAAACAAGTACTTCAGTGATTTGTGATCCATGAAAAGACTAAACTTCTCCCCCAAGAGATAATGCCTCCATATTCTCAAGGTAAAGTACATCGCAGCTAGATCCAAATCATGTGTGGGATAATTTCTCTCGTGGGGCTTGAGCTTACGAGATGCGTAGGCGATGGCTCTATCCTCTTGTTGTAGCACACCCCTTAATACCTGAAGGGATGCATCAGTAAATACTAAGTACTCCACTCCCGCTTTAGACAATGCGAGTACGGGTGCTAAAGTCAACCTGTCATTTAGCTCATTAAATGCTAACTGGCAGTAATCATCCCACACAAACTGCACTCCCTTCCGGGTTAAATTCGTCCAAGGGCCTGTAATCTTTGAAAATCCCTTAGTGAAACGATGATAATACCTCGCTAAACCCAAGAAACTGAGGATCTCTGTCAGTGTCATGGGATGACCCCACTCCCTCATCGCTGCAACTTTGCTCGGGTCCACTGAATTTCCCTTATATGATACCATATGACCTAGAAACTACACTTCACGCAGCCCAAACCCCCATTTCTCAAACTTGGTGTATAACTGATGGTCCTGTAAGGTCTGCAGAACCAAACGCAAATGCTTAGCATGCTCTCCCTCCATCTGAGAATATACCAGAATATCGTCAATGAACACAATCACAAACTCGTCCAAGAAGTCCCGAAACATCCTGTTCATCAGATCCATGAACACTACAGGGGCAATGGTTAACCAAAACAGCTTAACCAAAAACTCATAAGATCTATAACAGGTCTAAAATGCAGTTTAAGAGATATTCGGCTCTCCAATACGTAGCTGGTGATACCCCGATCTCAAATCTATTTTAGAGAAGTACACTGCCCCTCTCAATTAATCGAATAGAGCATCGATACGAGGTAATGTGTATTTATTTCTAATAGTCACCTTATTCAACTCTCGGTAATCCACACACAATCGAAGCGAACCATCCCTCTTCTTCATAAATAAATGGGGGAACCCCATGGTGATGTACTTCGCCGAATTAAACCCTGTCCCAGAAGTTACTGAATTTGGTCTCGTAACTCTCGTATATTCAAAGGAGACATACAGTATGGCGGTCGTGCAATCTCCCTAGTCCCAGGTGCTAAATCAATAATGAACACGATCTCTCGACTCGTTGGTAAGCCTGGTATCTCCTAAAAAACATTCGCAAACTCCCTGACTACCGGAATTGAGTCTAAAGAAACAACTACTTCCTGTAAGGTCTCCTCCTCAATATAATACAAATGTGTACTCGAACCACCCTCCGAAAGGGTCATGGAAACTAAAAACATTTCCTGTCCTGGTATGGAAAATACAATTGACCTCCCAAAATAATCCACCATCACCCGGTATTGTTCCAACCAATCCATACCCAAAATAACATCGTACCCGATCATATCTAACACAAGTAAGTCGGCTGCTAAACTCAATATTTCGACATCTATCTCCACCACTCTACATATGGAGTGGATAAGCGGCCCACTACCCACAGGAGAATCTACACACATTAAAAGGGTATAGGCTAACTTTAACAATCATGCCGCACGCGCAAAATGAACAGCTATGAATGAATGTGATGCTCCCATCAAATAACACCTGGCCCATATGCCCATGGATAGGGAACGTACCATCAACTTCTGGTGGAGGCTGCTGCACCTGCGGTAATATCGCATTTTGGACATTATAAACTCTCCCAAACTGCATTTGTCCCTGTTGGGGTGGAACGACTAGAACGGATGCTGGAGGTTGTAAATTTGCCTGTTGTACCTTCTGGGCTCCTGGTAACTGTACCCTATTATGCTGTGGGCACTCTGACTTCTTGTGACCTGCCTCCCCACACTTAAAGCAACGGCCCACAAAATTCTCCACCCTCTAGCCCTGTTAGTTTACTCGAAACTGCCCTTGTTGGTGGCCCTGGAAACCTTTACCCTATTGGCCTCCCCCATTGTGCCCTCGGCCTAATTGGCCCATAGGGAACATTATTCTGTTTCTAGGAACCTTGATGGATTTGCCTGAAGCGACTACCATCAGATTTAAAACCTCTAGGATGCTATCTCTTAGGTTAATCCTCCAGATGGAGATCTTGCTCTTTCTGACGGTTAACCTGTTGCTAATACTGTTGTGCCCCACCGGGACCATTTCCTCCTAACCTACTCGGTGGTCCAGAATCCCCAAGTTTCTTACTCCCTTTAGGTGAAGACGGTGATCCTGAGAGTATAATAATGCAGCATTCATCACATTTGTAAATGTCAGTAACACTGGCTTCGCTAAAAAATGTTGCCGAATCCTCCAATTTAAACCACCCATAAACTTTGATATTCTCTTCTCCTCGGTATTTACCTCGTCGGGCACAAAATTTTCCAGTTGGGTAAATTCTTCCTCATATTCGACCATCGACCGATCCCCTTGAGTCACATATAATAGTCTCCTCATTTCCCTCTGAATCGCAGGAGGAAAATATTTACGATCAAATCGAACCCAAAACTCCAATATGGGCATCGTGTCCCTCTTCTCCGAAGTAGTAACTGATTCCCACCATTGGAGAGCCGCACCTACTAACTTGAAGGTGGCAAGTATTTGCTTCTGAAGATAACTACATTCGACCATACGGAGGTGACATTGGATATCCTTTATCCACTGACTCACCACTATCACATCGACTCCGCCCTAAAATTTCAGAGGATGCCATTTTTGGAAGGCTTCCCAAACTCTCTCCCATGCAGATGGCCCCGTGTGGGTTTGAAATATCGATGCTATTGGCTGCTGCTGAGCCTAAGGAAACTATTGAGCCATAGAGATCATGGTTGCATTAATGTCTTGAGCCACTATATTGGCAACCTCTATAGCACTCATAGTTCCCTGCGGTAATTGAGGCTCCACATTCTCTACCCCTCTATTTTCCCTAGCTGGGTGACCCCCTTTAGCGGCATTTGAAACAATAGCAGACTGTATCAGATTACCGTTAATGCAAAATCACATAGCAGAAGATTGTATATGCGCAATGAACACAACAGTCCTAATAATAGGGCTCTATGTAAAAAATGTTATGGTAGAACGTAAAAAATCCACAAAGATTCTAAAGACACTTGAACCTGATGCTCTGATACCATTTATAACACCCCGCTTATTAAAGTAACAGGTGACCAACCCTCTACTAAAATAAAATAGGAATCTCAAATGGCTCATTCTTAACATCACGGTCGCACCGATCAAAAATATATCTATCCAAACATAAATAATAATAGAGTGGATGCCAAAAGTTTCTAGTTGTATAAATATTACAATTACATCCATTAAAAGAAATTACAAACATGAACATATATACATGTAACACTGCACACAAAAATAATCAAATAAGCTATCGATTAACAGACCCATACAATATATCAAATGTCTAAATTATAAAGCATATACGTCAGTACAACAATTGGGCAACACACACCCGATTGACACTGTTGGTCCTTAACTAGGTTAACAAAAATGAGATGCGACTATATAAAAAATCCTATAACATTCCACATGTCCTGCAGCTCCATAGACTCTAGAATGGAAGGTCATCCTTGGTGTCCTTGTGGTGGGACACCTAAAAGATATATACGAATCAACGCCCGGATTTAAAAATATTTTAGCAAGTGAATTGAAATGCATAATAATTAGGAATGCGAAATTCCATAGTTAAGTTGGTGTCACCCTCTCTTGAGACTCATACTCACCCCTCAACTATAGCGCTCACCTAACATACGCATTTTTAATCTTAGTTAAGATACCCGACTCATCTATGGATAACCCAACATCATGCTTACACGTTAACCCACACTCGCGTATCTAATTCATACCAACATAACCGCTTTTAATATCATTCTCAATGATTATATATCATTTCATTACTAACAACTTTCACTAGTTATAAGCATAGTGATTCACACAATAATCATTAAAGCCTGTATAATATTACTCTCATTATTATACATGATTTATAATTTCATATCAAGTACACATACATATCACTCATTATATGTATATTAACCATCCCTCAGAGCATTATCTCATTGGATGCGATCTCTAAGTGCTACCTTCTTCCAAGGGATACAACACACCATCCTGGGTACCAACCATCAGACTCTCACACTGACTTGGTAAAACAAAGCACAATTGTATGGGAAGCGGCTATAGTTCCTCACTTGAAAGTGAGACGAATCGTACCCAAGATGTCTTACCCATGATAAAAGCCACACTATATAAATACTGGACGTTATGACCTGGGGACTATACTCTACCTGCATTCACTAGCCAGGGGATTCACCGACATCACGCAACTTCCCATCATAGCACTAGAGGGGTATGTTCCATATAATATATCATATAAACAAAATATATATGTATATACACACACATCACATATACATACCTTCTCATATCCGAAAGTATATATCAATAAACCTGTCTACCTGTGTATATCACTCATTACATTAGTCGATTCTTCCTCACATATATTCCCAATCCGATTTATTACTCAATCACTCACTTAAGCTTTAATAATCAATCACACATTTGATTAATCCACAAATTTGATGTAACTCAGGGCACAAGACTTCTCTCTACTAGCACGTATCCAATATCTTAAATGAATTCCTCCTCCCAGGAAAATTTATGAAGGAAGCGGAGTATTAATCTCCCTAATACACCTCCATGAGCATCCCGATGTCACCCTACCATCGTATAGTATCATCATTCCACTTTTTACATCATAAACATTAATATCACTACATATTAGAGGGTTATCAATCACTAAGCTTAATTGGAAAGGAGTTAAAGAAGGGTTAGAAATAGTGACATGCAAATCGAACCGACGGTTTCAAGAAATGAACCGGCCCGCTGCATTGAAGAGAGCAAACCGAATCGATGGCTTCCAAAAACGAACCAATCCGCTGGTTCATGAACGAACTGATCCGAGGACCACAAATCAAATCGGTATGGCCTGTTCAGTTTTTGTTCCTTACGAGATTTACCCAAATCTCTATAACCCTTTTCTAACTTAACTCCACCAATATTTCCACCATCCAAATTATATATCTAACATCAACTTCAAGGATTTATCAACAAAATTATGATTTAACCATATCTAACATCAATTTCTAGTGTTTATCAACAAAATCAAGATTTAACCCTTAATACCCAAAACACGACAACCCACCAATTCATTATACAATAATTCATACACAAGAATTATTTAGAAAGTTTAATCACTTTCCTTAAAGTTGTTGACTCCGAATCCTCTTCTTAGTTGTGGCTTTAACTGGAAAATCCTAAGATTTCTCTTCTCTTTATCTCTTTCTTAGGTTTTTCTCAAGTGGGTTTTCTCACAAATGAGATTGGACAACTCTCTCATAAGCCTAATAACCCATATATCTATTTATCCCAACTTTAAATGATAATGCACACGTAAAATGACTCGTATACCCCTATCCGAGTCCAACTAGACAAAAAGACCCCGGAACCCAAATACAACCTCGAGGCACTCATTTGGACTGTCTCGACCCATCCCGAATCAATAGTGCACCCAAAATTGACATACGAGATTCCAATAATAAAAAGTCATATCCCAACCTCATATAACTCACACATATATGCCCCGATTGAGAAATAATCAATTCCTGCCGCTTACATACGATGCAATAACATTCAATATGATTCTATTTACTTTCTCACACTAGTAAATATACAATTTACGTAAATATTAACTCTTCTCCACAAATTAATATTTATCTTAAATTCCCATTTTAAATTTTAAATTATATTAACTTACAACCCATGGAATAATTTAATACTGAAAATAAATGCTCAAAAGTAAGGGTATTACACTAGACCACTGTTATAATCCCACATAGTCATCCAAGGCCCATTGATGCTACTGTTGAGTTGATCAAATTCTGCCCAAAGTTGTCTTCTAATAATATAGTCAGTAAATCCATCGACAATTGTGTATGTTGCTTTGACACCTTCAATCAAAGAGTTAAAAGTTATTTTCTGACTTGAAATTGAAAGAATCGTTGGATTGTGGACTAAATGTGAATGGAAAATCCATAGGATTGGTTGAAGACCATTCCTATTAGTGGTGGAGAATAAGTTCAAGCCAAGAGAATGAAAAAAATGTTGAAAAGATGGATTAAAATCCATTTCAGCTTCTGGAATGCGAAGAAGATCTAACCTGTATTGATTAGACCAAGAAGACAACATTATTTTTTATAAGGGATTACCCTAACCCCTAATATTCTAGTATAAGATCTTCATTAAATAGGGTTTTTGGAACAACTCCTCATACTATAACTAGCTCATGACTCTAATTTTTTTTTTATTTTACTCTTCAATTTCTTCTCTTGAGAGTTGGAGAGTTCAAGAGAAAAACCCTCTTGATCTTTCTCCAAGATGCATTTTGGTTATTTTTGGAGATTACAGATGCAAGCATTGGTAACATATTCAATTTCCTAGTTTAAGTTGTAGTCAATAAGCTTGTTGTTGTCCTTTAGTTAGGAATTTGTCCTTTGTTCTTCACCTTATTCTTCCTTTATGTTGGTCCAAGAGAGGTTTTTCTTGATAGATGGGTCTTGATTTTCAGATACAGTAACAATTGCAAGGCAGTTATAAAGTGTTTATAGGGTTTCATCAGCCTTTGAAATTGAGTTTTTTGCATTTTTATTTTATGGCAAATCTAACTCAGTTTCATATTCTGGTTTATCTTCATCAATAGCTTCAAGAGGTGGCATTTTATATTCATCAGAGTCATTTATGATTCTATTAAATACTTTATCTTAAGTATTTTTTGAATTATCAGTATAAACAACATTCTTGTCTTCATTGATAGAAGGTTCTCAAATTATATCTGTAGGTTTGTATACCTACCTATTGGTGATGTTGGTCCTTGATTTAGATTTTCCTTTTGAGGATTCTTTTGAATATGTGGCTTTTTATTGCAACATATCAAATCCATCTAGCTGAAATCTTCTCACCACTCTACAATCTGTGACTAAGTGTCCAAGAAATCTGCAGTGGGAACATCTAGGTGGTAGTCTTTTGTATTCCATATATTGTTCAAAGCTGATGACTTTGTGATTTATCAAAACTTGATTATCCATATTATCAGTGATCTCCATGTCAATTAAGACTTTAGCAAAATGAACATATGATTTATCTATTATAGGTTGATCAATCTTGATTGTATCACCTAGACAACGAAATAATTTAAGAATAATTCTGGGACTCGAATATTCAATACTGAGACCAATAAAACACACCCAAACAGGTGTAGTTCTGATCTGTTGATTTGCTGGGTTTAATTTAGGGGACCATTGAATAAGTTTAAAGATAGTTGGATTAATATTTATTGTGCCTCTAGTCCAAAATGCATTTTTAATCTCTACTAAAGGGAATTATAGAGTAAAATAGGCTTTTCCCATAGGAGTTGTCTTGAAATCTCCAATAATGCTCCAACATTCTTTGAGTTTTCTTTTTAGTAACCCCAAGGTTAATGGTTTATCACCTTTGTTAACAATGTGTCTTCCAATTAATAAAGATTCACTTTCTTTAATAGATTCTTAATATTCATCTTCTGAAATTTCGACTGACATGAGGTTTCCACATAATTGAGGTGTTGGCCAACATTTGATCTTTGAATACTTATGTAAATCCTTCTTCAGAATTTTTACATATGTTCATGGAACAATAATATGTGAGTTTTTACGTTCAATATCATTGTTCTTGTTTGTCATCACAGGTTCCTTTGTTTGATGATGAACTTTGGGAATTTGTTGATTAGAAAGCATAGCAATATCAGGGTCTAACAACTCCCAATGATCACCATGGTTTTGATTAGCATCTGAATTCATTTTAGATTAGTAGAAAGAAATCTTGTTTGAATCAAAAAGAATTTGTAAGAACAAAATTTCCAATTGAGTCCGTTGTATTTTTATTTGACTTATTCCCAGAACAAAACACGTTTGAGTCATAGGTCGTATTTTTATTATCACGATCCCACATAAACTATGTCGTATTGATGTTTATTGAAGACGTTGAGAAAAATATTTAAAGAATTTATCATGGCAGTTTATGGTGCATATTTCATCTTCAAGTTTAATTGCATTCCGAGATCACTCAGGTATGAATACGTAATTTTAATGGGACTCAAAATTTATTTTAAATTGTTTGAGGATGTTATTTTATTAAATAAATTATTTTAAATATTTTTTAAGAGTTTAAAATGGATTACACTTCATTTTATTCAGATAAGGACATGTTAGAGTGGAGTTTTAGTTGATATCTAACTCACTGCATGACCAGTCGTTCGAGCGAGATGTACATCTCGTTCGAGCGACAGGCCAAAGTCACTTGAGCGAGTCGGTTGATATAAACCCCACCAACAATTATGATGAAACCCAATAACAATGATGGTTAAATAACCCAAGATCGTATAAACAAAGTTTATTGAGCCTTGACCCATTACCTAGTAAGATAAGAACCAAGACTACAAAGGATTAAAACGCCACACCAAGAAACCCAAGAACCTCTCACGAATCAAGGTGATAAGTTTGGTTGTTTGAACGCCACAAGATTAACTTGATAAGTTCAGAAAGCTTTCTTAAGAACTAGGAGGAACAAAAATACCTCACAATAATATTAGTTTTTGTCAAAAAGTGCTTACAAAATTCGTAGCTCCCCTCATATATACTTGGAACAACCCTCCAAGAATAGAAAATGTAATAAATACATCATTAAAATAACACAATTGTCAAAGTAAACAAGTTCCAATGTTTTTAGGCCACTTGGACATGGAAAAGAACAAAATATAACTAAATGACTAAGTTCAATGTATTTAAAGATAACCAACCAAGAGTAGATTCATTCCCTATTTATTAAACTTGAAAATAGATAAATTCATGCCCCTTTATGGTGTGAACATGATGGTCACATTTTTGCATGATAATTAGCTCTCTAAATTGCTTTAATATCGTTGATCAAGCTTTGATTATCATTTGGGCCCATATTGGTCTCCATCTTTTCAGAATTAAACCACTTCTCTTGGATCATCCCAATAAGTGCTTCCTTAAATTGTTTGGCTCTAAGTCTTGTAATTAGGCCACTAGAAAGTGATAAAGGGTCTTGTGCAAATTTATATCCACTCCCATGTGCATGATCAGACCCGCGTTCATCTTCAGCATATTTAGCTCCTTGAATTGCATCATTCTCCCCCTCTTGAGAAGGATTTTTCCTCAAATCATCACCTGCATCAAAAGGAGATAAATCAACAACATTAAAGCTTGTACTAACACCGTACTCACCTGGTAAGTCAAGCCTATATGCATTGTCATTGATGCGTTCCAAAACTTGAAATGGTCCATCACCCCAATGTAGGAGTTTTGAACGTCGTTTACTTGGAAAACGTTCCTTCCTCAAGTGAAACCAAACCCAATCTCCTGGTTTAAACACTACCTTCTTGCTTCCCTTGTTGGATTGATGGACATATTGTTCAGTCCTCCTTTTAATGTTCATTCGAGCCTTTTCATGAATTTTCTTTACAAATTCAGCTTTCTTTTTGCCATCTAAGTTTACATGTTAACTCAAAGGTAAATGAATTAAATCCAAAGTTGATAATGGATTAAACCCATACATAATTTCAAATGGTGAAAACCAGTTGCAGAATGTATACTTCTATTGTAAGCAAATTCAACATGTGGAAAATAATCCTCCCATGCTTTCATTTTTTTCTTAATGATAACACGCAACAAAGAAGACAAAGTTCGGTTCACTACTTCAATTTGGCCATCAGTTTGTGGATGACAAGTATTAGAAAACAATAACTTGGTTCCCAACTTTCCCCATAAAGTCTTCCAAAAGTAACTCAAAAACTTTGCATCCCTATCAGAAACAAATCATGCAATGAAGTGTGCCATATTAGAGAACCTATCTACCACCACAAAAACTGAATCTCTCCCCCTTTTAGTCCTAGGTAAACCTAAAATAAAATCCATAGAAATATCAGTCCAAGGTTCATTAGGTATAGGCAAAGGGGTGTAAAAACCGTGGGGTTTCAACTTTGACTTGGCCTGTTTACAAGTGATACATTTCCCACAAATTCTTTCCATGTCACATTTCACATGAGGCAAAAAAAATGATCATGTAAAATTCCTAAAGTCTTAGCTACACCAAAATGACCCATTAAACCACCACCATGAGCTTCTCTCACAAGCAATTCATGCAAAGAACACATAGGCACACATAATTTATTTTCTCGAAACAAAAATTCATCATGCCTATAAAACTTTTTAAATGCCACTTTTTCACATGCGTCGAACACATCACTAAATTCAAAATCTTGCTCATAAAAATCCTTAATGTATTCAAAACCAAGAAATTTTATGTCTAAGATGGAAAGTAAAGCATACCTTCTGGATAATGCATCAGCCACCACATTTTCCTTACCTTGCTTGTATTGAATCACATAAGGAAATGTTTCAATGAATTCCACCCACTTGGCATGATGTTTGTTCAACTTTTGTTGTCCCTTCAAATGCTTTAAAGATTCATGATCTGTGTGAATCACAAATTCCTTTGGCCGTAGATAGTGCTGCCAATTTTCCAAAGTCCTCACCAGAGCATACATCTCCTTATCATAAGTGGGATAGTTTGGGCTGTGCCACTCAACTTTTCACTAAAATAGGCGAATGGACGACCTTCTTGAATCAAAATAGCTCCAATACCTATTCCTGAAGCATCACACTCAATTTTAAATGTTTTAGTAAAGTTAGGTAAAATAATCAAAGGTGCATTAGTTAACTTTTCTTTGATCAAATTAAATGCCATTTCTTGTTCCTTTCCCCACTTAAGCGACACATTTTTCTTGATGACTTCAGTGAGAGGGGCGGCCAAGCTACTAAATTCATGCACAAATAGTCTATAAAAGCTAGCTAGGTAGTGGAAACTCCTCACTTGGTTGATTGTTGTAGGCATTGGCCACTCTTGGATTGCTTTCACCTTTTCCTCATCCACTTCAATTCCTTTAGCACTAACAACAAAGCCAAGAAACACAAGCTTATCCTTGCAAAAGATGAACTTGATGAGATTAGCAAACAACTTTTCTTTCCTTACCACATCTAAAACAGATTTCAAATGTACTACATGTTCTTCCAAGCTTTTGCTATAAATTAGGTTATCATCAAAATATATAACTAGAAATGTGCTAATAAACGCACAAAAAACATGGTTCATCAAATGCATAAAAGTGCTGGGAGCATTAGTTAAACCAAAAGGCATTACTAACCACTCATACAAGCCATATTTAGTTTTAAAGGTTGTTTTCCATTCATCACCTTCTTTCATCCTAATATGATGATATCCACTCTTAAGATCAATTTTTGTAAAAACACAAGAACCATGAAATTCATCCAACATATCATCTAATCTAGGAATGGGATGATGATACTTTACCATTATGTTGTTGATAGCTCGACAATCAACACACATCCTCCATGTCCCATCCTTCTTAGGAACTAGCAGCACCGGAACCGCACAAGGACTCATGCTTTCCCTCATATACCATTTATCCATTAATTCACTTACTTATCTCTGAAGCTCCTTTATTTCTTCTGGATTGGTCCTATAGGCGGGTCGATTTGGAAGTGATGCACCAGGTATGAAATCAATTTGATGTTCAATTACTCTAATTGGAGGCAAGCCATGACCTCTTTGGTAAAGACATCTTCAAACTCCTGCAAAAGAGAAACAATATTGCTCGGTAATGAACCGACCAAATCATTAGTACATAAAATATCCTCCTTGTACATGAGTACAATAAGAGGTTGATGTGAAAATAATTCTCTCTTGATCTCACTTTTTTTTGCAATTTAATTAAAATTCTTCCCTCTTGCTTTATTTTCAGATTTTTTTTTCTCAACTTCTTTTCTATCAATTTCTTTTTTTTCAACTTTTTTTCTCTCAATTTCTTTTTTCTCAACTTCGTCCTTCCTTTCTTTTTCTCTCTTCTTTTCATTTCACCTTTGCAACTTCAGTTGGTCCTCTATAACCTCTTTTGGTGTTAATGGCACAAAAGTGATAGGTTGATTTTTAAAAGTAAAAGAATACTTATTTGTGAACCCATTATGCATTACCTTTCGATCAATCTGCCATGGCCTCCCTAGCAATAAATGTCATGCATGCATAAGAACCACATCACAAAGCAGCTCATCCTCATATTTGCCAATGGATAATGCCACCAACACTTGCCTCGTCACCTTGATTTCACCACATTCATTCAGCCACTAAAATCGGTAAGGGCGGGAATGTTTCAAGGTTACTAATGCTAATTTCTCCACCAAATCTGTGCTGGCCACATTTGTGCAACTCCCCCTATCAATAATAATGCCGCAACCTTTGTTATTTACAGAGCACCTAGTATGGAATAGGTTCTCCCTTTGGTTACATTCGTCTTCCTTAAACTGCACATTGAGAACTCGCCTTGCTACTAATAAATCTCCAACAACAGCATTTTTCTCATCATCAAGGTCTTCCAAAGGTGGCATGTCATCATCTACTTCTTTTTCATTCTCTAACTCAAGCTCTCCTTACGCATTGATCACCATCGCCCTTTTGTTTACACATTGGTTGGTTATGTGACCTCGTCCCTGACATTTAAAACACTTAATATCACGTGTTTTAGAAGTAGAAGTATTGGTGTTACCTGAAGTTGTGGTTGTTGCTGACTTGGCATTCTTAAAGGGTTCAAATTTTGGCTTATTTTGTACATTCTCATCTCTTTTAGGGGCTATCTTCCATGTGTTGTTGGTAGACACAAATTGTCCCTTCTTTATTAACCCCTTTCACTTGAGTTGTTCCTCCACCTTTATGGCTTGATGCACCATATCCGACAACTCAACATAGTGTTGCAATTCGACTATATCAGCAATCTCATGTTTCAAACCGTGCAAAAACCTAGCCATGATGGCTTCCCTATCCTCTTCCACATTAGCTCGGACCATAGATACCTCCATCTCCTTGTAATACTCATCCACACACTTGGAACCTTGAGTTAATCTCTGCAGTTTTTTAAACAAACCCCTATAGTAGTGGTTGGGTACAAATCGGCTCCTCATAAGCATTTTCATCTCCTCCCAAGTGTCAACGGGTGGCTCTCTATTCCTCCTCCTATTAATCAGTAATTGATCCCACCAAATAATGGCATAATCGGTGAATTCAATTGCAGCCAACTTAACTTTCTTCATATCTAAATAGTTGTGACAATCAAACACCATCTCCATTTTAGTTTCCCACTCCAAATAAGCTTCAGGATCATTTTTACCTTGGAAAGATGGGATTTTAATCTTTATGTTTCCCAAATCATTATCCCATTAGTTCTAGTCGTCCTAACATCTCTATTCTCATAACCATGCCCAAACCCGCCCCGATTCACATTTGGCACATCAAACTCCTCCAACTCTACTTCTTCCTCAACATTTCCCCATGGAATACGCCTGCCTTATTGCCTATTGGGAATGTCTTGTTGCTGCCCCCTAGGTGTTCTTGCTTCTACCCTATCCAATCTGTCTTGAATAGGTTCTATTTCAACCCTCAACATACGCCTCATCCCCCTATCAATGCTTGCATTTGAAGGTTCAGAACAGATGGTTGTTGAACTTCTTTGGTTGTGTCTTCTTCTTGAATATTGGACATATTTAGAATCTGCAAAAATATTAGAAACCTCACAAGCACTCCCTCACGTGTTTCACTCACACTCGTGTTTTCACTCAAAATGGCTTTTACCCTCTTATGATCTCACACTCTCTTACCTTTTCCCACTCTTTTGTGCTATATTTATTTCTTAATCTAACTCAATAAACAAATTCAAATTAACCACCAGTAATTCAGATTGAGGAGCACCAAAACTCATCACAATGTAAGAAATTTGATTGCGGGAGAAAAAAAATGAATGACTCACACAATTTCTAAGGATTCAGCAATACGAAAAGAAAAGAACACATACAATTTTTTTGTGCTTCAATCTTGTTTCTCACCTCCAAAAAACCCTCCTTTTTTCTTTTGTTTCCTTTTTTTTCTAAAGGAGAAAACAAGAAAAAAAAAAGGATAGTCAAACTTGCCTTAAAAATAGGCTCTGATACCAAATGATATGAACCCCACCAACAATTGTGATGAAACTCAATAACAATGATGGTTAAAGAACCTAAGATCGTATAAACAAAGTTTGTTGAGCCTTGACTCGTTACCTAGTAAGATAAGAACCAAGATTACAAAGGATTAAAACGCCACACCAAAAAACCCAAGAATCTCTCACGAATCAAGGTGATAAGTTTGGTTGTTTGAATGCCACAAGATTAACTTGATAAGTTCAGAATGTTTTCTTAAGAACCAAGAGGAACAAAAATACCTAACAATAATATTAGTTTATGTCAAAAAGTGCTTACAAAATTCGTATCTCCCCTCATTTATACTTGGAATAACCCTCCAAGAATAAGAAATGAAATAAATACATCATTAAAACAACACAATTGTCAAAGTAAACAAGTTCCCACATTTTTTAGGCCACTTGGACTTGGAAAACAACAAAATATGACTAAATGACTAAGTTCAATGTATTTAAAGATAACCAGCCAAGAGTAGATTCATTCCCCATTTATTAACCTTGAAAATAGATAAATTCATGCCCCTTTATGGTGTGAACATGATGGTCACATTTTTGCATGATAATTAGCTCTCCATATTGCTTTAATGACATGGACTAAGGTTTGATTATCATTTGGGCCCATCTTGGTCTCCATCTTTTTAGAATTAGCCCACTTCTCTTGGTTAAGCCCAATAATTGCTTCCTTAAAATGTTTGGCTTTAAGTCTTGTAATTGGACCACTAGAAAGTGACAAAGGGTCCTGTGTAAATTTATCTCCACTTCCATGTGTATGATCTGGCCCGTGTTCATCTTCAGCATATTCAGCTCCTTGAATTGCATCACCGCTGACTTAAGGAAATTATTTAAGGTGTGTTTCCCTTTAGAATTTCATGTGTGTGCTGTTCAGAATTCAATTTTTGTAACTATATGTTTTCTGCACAAAATTTTCTAAGGTTTTCTAAGTCTAAAACATCCTTAGAGTTTCAAAGATCCAATTTTTCATTACTATATGCTATTATGATCTTTGGTTGCACCGAGAAGATTTTTTTCTACACTTGTACACTAGGTTTTGCGGTGAAGAAGCGAAAGATTCGTGTTCAGCATCGTAGATGTTACAATCCATATCCGTGGACATCGAGACATACGTGGAGGCGTGTGTTGTGGATGAGCATCGTTGAAGAAGGACTTTCTATGTGGGCACTGTGAGAGGAGTGGTTGA